>JZKD02S1723379.1:46777-58129 GCA_000966675.3 Picea glauca
GAATCGCGGTCGTTGAATTGATATGTGCTCGTATCGCTTAAAAATGAGGTCATCGTCGTTGGTCATATGGTAAAGAGATTTAAAAGGAGTAGATTGTAATGCGTCGCCTAAATTGTTGAGTCTGTGGTTCTACGCCATTGGTCATATGAAAATGGTTTGAAGGAAGCGCCTCATACATATTTTATTTGATAGAGAGTTACACCAGAACAATGCAGAGAATCGATATATGATCGAATATGGTATGTTGGTGAACCAAGAACGCAGCAGAAACATGAGTATGATTTAATGAGTCGATCCATGTCTATGATCAACTCATGACAAAAGTGAACCGATACACAATCATGATTAAAAGAGAATAAATCATGAAAATATGAATAAAGAATAAAAATGAAAAATGATATTAATTAAAGTTTGGATTATCATTTTAAATGAAAAGGTACAATGGTTCAAATGAAGGGACACGATGTTTTAAATTTCACACCAGTTTGAAGATTATATAAACAAGAAAAAATGGTGAGAAGAGAGTTTCTCTGTGGTTCACATTAGAAGATCAAAAAACAGAAGCAGAGTCCAAGATGAAGAACTATTTGTTCTAAGGTGCCTGTCAATGTCTTATTGAATATCAAGAGTAGAAGAAGATAGAGTAGCAGTTATGCAATCCAGTACTTGATACAGAAGACCAAACAAGAAAAGGTTGCAACAGACAAGTAGAAATTACAACAATGGGTGCATGAGTCAAATTCAATTAAGTACATAAGAGATTGTATTGCATTATAAAATAAGGGTGGTTGGGTAGTGCAAGGGTAGGTTGGAGCCTACAGGGGAGTTGGTGCTTCCTTGTCAGTTGTGGCCGACTAAACAGGGGGTTAAAGCCTCCTACCAGTTGGTGTTGGTGAACAAAGGAAGTTGGTGCTTCCTTAGCAGTTGTAGTTGACTAAACAGGGGGTCGGAGCCTCCTACCAGTTGGTGTTGGTGAATGAGGGTGTGGGTGTATCCTTCTAGTTGTAGCTAGTAAATGGGGTGTGGCAACATCCCTTCAGTTGTAGCTGAAGAAACTTGGGGAATGTCTCTCCATCAAGTTGTAGCTTGAAAATAGTTTTGTAAAAGAACATTTTATTAATGAGAAAAGAGTTGGTGGTTTTCCCTGTTGGGTTCCACGATAAATTCTTGTGTTCATAACATTTGGTGTTCATCATATATTTCTTAATTGAATAATTAATATGTGTGATTAATACGAATGAAGTTAAAAATAAAAAGTAGGCAATACTGATTCACCCCCCCCCCCTCAGTATTGTTGGATATCCCATCAATTGGTATCAGAGCGAAGGTTCTTTTAAGAACGGTCTAACAAACTGAAAGGAAGATCAAATTAAGCACACATGGGTGGACAAAAGATTTACACTAAGAATGGAACTCCAATACCTGGAAAAGAAGAATACATATTTTGGAGTACAAGAATGGAAAGTCATCTGAAGGCATTGGGACCTGATGTATGGAATTCAGTAATCACTGATTACTTCCCACCAAGCAGAGTAAGGACTCCAGCTCAAAAGAAATCCAAGAAAAGTAACTCAATGGCAATGAATACAATCCTTGATGGATTACCTGATGATGTCAAAGAAAAGATAGGTGAATATAACTCTGCAAAGGAACTTTGGGACAAAATAAAAGACCTCTACTCAGATGAGAAGTCAAATGAAGCATTTCAATCAGAACAAAATTCAGTCTACAACAATTCTAGTGATGAAGATTTTGTTGAAGAATACTCAGACATAGAAGCAGAAGTCAACCTGGAAGCTGAGCTTGTAAGTGCTTTGGACGAAATAAGAAAATATAAACAAAGGTGTAAACAACTAAAGAATCTCATGCAGGAGCAAAGGAGGAAACAAGGTTCAAAGAATAAAGAACTTGAGCAAATCATAGTTGACTTTAGAATCCAAGTCCAACTGGATCAAGAAAAATTGGAATCCTTGGAACAATCTCTTAATAAGGAGCAACAAAATTTCGAAGAGCTCAAACAACAACAGCTTGAAAGTAAGGAAGAAAATCAGACCTTAAAAAGACAACTAATGTCCTCGCAAGAGGATCTTCACAGTTCAAGACAACAAGCATCCATTAGCGTGGAAGAAGCCAAGAATTTAAAACAAGAAGTTGTTGGACTCGAGAATCAACTGAAGACTGTTGAAAAATTCAAGAAAGGAACTAAAGCCCTTAATAAAATTCTCAGACTACAAAGATTTCCCTCGAAAAAATCCGGCCTTGGATATGACCAAGTACACATGGTTAAAGGATCAAGTCATATTACTCAGATTGATGCAGAAGATGACATGTGTTGTGATGATACCTCCAAAGGAACAACTATGCAGCAGAAGGATGACAAGAATGCAAACTCCTATGCTAAAGAATCTGCTCATCCTCCCATGAAGATGTATCAAATCAAAAGATCAGATCAAGGAAGACATTCTGAAGCTACTCATACACCTCAAAGTAAGTTTAGAATAAAGACACATTCATGGATGAATCAAAGGGAGTATGAGAGTATTTTTAATGGTTATTGTTTTTCTTGTAATAAGTATGGTCATAAAGCCTTGGATTGTAAGCATCATGGAAGAAAACAAGTTGGTAGGTTCAACAACAGTACAAGGTGTTGGAACTGCAATCATGTTGGACATATTGCTACACAGTGTTACACTATGATATGCTATAGTTGTGGTGGATATGGCCACAAAACCTATAAATGCTGGAAATCAAGAAAACAATCAATGAGAAATGTGTCATATAGGATGACAAAAGAAGTAAATGAAATATGGAAGAAAAAAGAAACTGCAATAATAAATTATCAGAGAACAAATCTCAAGAAACCAGGACACTCACAGATGTGGATAGCAAAGACTGAACAAGTGAATAGGAGATTGGTAGGTGAAACTTCTAATGAGGAATATTCTCAAGACAAATATAACGAAGCTTTTGGTGCACATAATAATGATGTTGATGATGAATTCAGTGATGATTATCTCAGAGATCTTCCAATCCTATTTTAATGGTACACTGAAACTACTTCTAAAAGAAAAGAAAAAAATTTAAAAAAAAGGATCTTTGTCTAGAAAACTGCAAAGACTATGCTCAATGAAGCAAATTATCTGATAGATATTCCATCAATTAGTATTGATATTGGAGGGAAGTCGTAAGCACATTAGTATTCATATTGAACAGATGTCAGCTCATGATTAATAGTAGTAAAACGTCTTGTGAAGCCTGTTTTGGAAGAGCTCATTCGGTAAAATATTTCAAGGTCTTTGGAAGTAAGTGTTGCATCAAAAGGCTTGATAAGAATATCATAAAATTCGATGCCAAATATGATGAAGGTATCCTTCTTGGATATGATTCTACCAAGAAAGCATACAGATGCTACAATATTATACATAAGATTGTTGAGAGTGCATATGTCAAGGTGGATGATATAAAAACAATTGGTATCCTAATTAGAGATCAATGAGAATCAATGGGAAAATCCAAGAGTTTTCTGAATTAGATGAGATACAATTGCGCAGTGTTCCAGTAGGACAATGACATCCACAGAAGCAACATTTTGATGTACAAAATGATGTACATGGCATCCTGTAGAAATAACAAGAGGAGAAACCATGTCAGAAAAAGATACCCTTTCAAAACAAAGGGGGAGAACAGTCATTAAAAGCTCAAAGGAAGTTTTGGTTAGCAAATAAGAATGTAATTAGATTAAATATTGAAAGGACTCGATCACTACAAAAATTTGTATCAAGAAAGACTACTCACTTGAAAACACAAAAATCCCAATCAACTGAGATAAGAAGTTAGTAAATTACTATGGGATGAAACCTTGTCAAGAAGACCTACCTTCTCAGAAACAAGTGTGGAGAATAGTCAGAAACAGAGAGAAAGCATATTGACAGAAGGAGTCATTCAGTTAACAGAGAAAAAGGTTGATTGCAGGAGGATTTACCAGTGGTCAGAGAAGTACTTATACAGACAGATCATAGAAGAAGAAACCCTTTGCCATTGATGTCAAAGGGGGAGAGAAACTTCATAAAAGGAAAACTTCATAAGAGGAAAGCATCTCCACAGGGGGGGGGGGATGTATATGAAGTTAGTGTGTTTCCCTCAATGACAAAGGGGGAGATTGTTGGAAATATTGTCATTGATGTCAACAGTCGATGAGATGATCTATTGTTAATGATGAGTTACCATAGATGATATTGTCATTGATGTCAACAAGTATATCAGTCAGCAGATGATGTCAAACAGTGTGCAGAGATCGATAGCGTAAGCTCAAAAGGGAAAACACAGTACATAAGCAATAACATGATTATTGTTGATCACGATAGGATCAAAAATGTTCCTATGATCTAAGCTTAGGAGAGTTAGTGAATGAAGAGCCTCAGCAGCAATTTGATCAGAGTAAAGAAACCTTAGCAGCCATCCGATCAAAAGATTGACCGTGTTGATCATCTAAGTATTACAGACGTCAGTTAGGCGAGTGACCATGGGCTTGAGGACCGTTGAAATATCGTGACCGTCGGATTTGTTGGAAGATCATGACCGTCGGATCATGTTCGAGTGGAAGGACATGATAAGATACAAGAGCTGCATCGCAGAATAGATATTGACCGTCATATCATCCGATGTAAATCACAGTCATCGGATCGTCCGAAGAAGATCTCAAGCATCAGATTGTCCAAATCAAATCAGGGTCGTCTGATCGAGAGGACACATGGTGGGAGATCAACATTTCTTTGACTCAAGAAATGGAAAAGTCAAAAGTGAGTGTTGTGGGAACTCGCGATATGCGAGGTCGCAAAATGATCCTGGTCGTTGGAGCCAGAGGACACGTGGCGAGCGATTGGAATTTTGTTGACTCGCAAATCAGGAAAGTCAAAGGCTGAGTTGTTGGAACTCGCGAGGTGTGAGGTCGTGACATAATCTGGGTCGTCAGATCATAGATGATCATGGATCGTTGATCATTCTGAAATCATTAGGACCGTTTGTTGTCAAGGAGGGCATGTGGCGAAGGGTCATCGTTTCGCTGACTCGAAGAGTGAAGAAGTCAAAGATCCATTCGTGAAACGCAAACTCGCGATTTGATCACAGCCGTCGATGAAAGGGAGAACGAGGACCATTGATTCGAGAAGGACATGTCAGCAAGCCACGCCAACAGTATACATCAGCAAGGACACATGGCACAGTCAAAGAATGACAAGTGTCAAGATGAATCGACATTTCAGGCACATGTATATCGTGAATTTGAATAACACGTGGAAGTTGCTCCGCACGTGCCAAGTCATCATATGATGTCAGCAGGTTTACATTACGTCGCCAGTTTCTACTTCAGGATTTTTACATAGCAAGCAAATACTCTAATATCCTAAAGTCCCGAACGTCGAAATTCCGAAAGGGACACGCGTCATTAGATTGACAACTTCAGATATTTGACACGTTGGAAGTCATGAAAACCCGAAGGGCAAAGTGCCGAAATTATGACAGCCATCCATCTCGATGAATGATTAATTCTTGGCCATCAGATTTAGCAGTGAAAGGATGAGTGTAAGGTTATAGTTGACCATTGATCTGTCTCCGCAAATATAAATGTGAACCGTCCGATTGTTTCAGCGATATCGTAATTGGGAGTTTTGTAATGTTGTACGTCACAAAGACCTAAAGGTCAAAGTGTCGAAATCCCATTAGTCATTCATCTCGTCAGAAGATTGAATCATGATCATTGATTTGGTAAAGCACTCAAGCACTCATTTAGGCTTAGCATTTGGTCATCGCTGATGGTCATATGCTATAAGTGTTTTATTATATCTCGTTATACTTGGTTAGCCCGTGGTTCTGTAACACATGGTCATATGTGATTTTTTGAAGGAAGTGCCTTCATGGAATTTGGTCTCTATGAATATAACAGAGATTAGGGATCGAGTATAAAGGACTAAATTGATCTGTGACTGTGATCAATTTATGACAAAAATGAACAAATATACAGTCATGATTAAAAGAGAGTTAAATCATGAAAAACGTGAATAATGAATAAAAAGGAAAAATGATATTAATTAAAGTTTAGATTATCATTTTAAATGAAAAGGTGCAATGGTTCAAATAAAGGGACACGGTGTTTTAAATTTCACACCAGTTTGAAGAATATATAAACGAGAAAAAGTGGTGAGAAGATTGTGTCTCTATGGTTGAGATTAGAAGATCAAAAACAGAAGCAAAGTCCAAGATGAAGAATTGTTCGTTCTAAAGGTGTCTGTCAATGTCTTATGAAGATCAAGAACAGAAGAAGACATAGAAGAAGTTATGCAATCCAGTACTTGATACAGAATACCATACAAGCAAAGGTTGCAGCAAACAAGTAAAAATTACAGCAATGGTTGTGTGAGTCAAATTCAGTGAAGAACAAAAGAGAATGTATTGCATTATAAAATAAGGGTGGTTGGGTGGTGCAAGGGAAGGTTGGAGCCTACAAGGGAGTTGGTGCTTCCTTGTCAGTTGTAGCTGACTAAAAAGGGGGTTGAAGCCTCCTACCAGTTGGTGCTGGTGTATGAGGGTGTGGGTGCATCCTTCCAGTTGTAGCTGCAAATGGGGTGTGGTAGCATCCCTTTAGTTGTAGCTGAAGAAACTTGGGAATGTCTCTCCATCAAGTTGTAGCTTGAAAACAGTTTTGTAAAAGAACATTTTATTAATGAGAAAAGAGTTGGTGGTTTTCCCTGTTGGGTTCCACAATAAAGTCTTGTGTTCATAACGTTTGTTGTTCATCATATATTTCTTAATTGAATAATTAATATGTGTGCTTAATATGGATGAAGTTAAAAATAAAAAGTAGGCAATATTGATTCACCCCCCCTCTCGGTATTGTTGGATATCCCATCAATAATACTTTGGAACCACAGTATTATTCAGAATATGATAATTTGAAGGGTATGGTGATTCACTCTAAACCCTTTTCATAAAAAAAAAATTAATATTAAGAAGGTATTTAATATTTTCATTATTTTGCCAAAATTTACAAGAGACGAATTTGGAAGAGAGACATATCGAGGAGCATTGTGGAGCAGAAGAATACTTTGGAACAACAGAAATATTTAGAAAATCAGGATTTGAAGAGTATGGTGATTCACTCAAAACCCTACATTCAGAAAAGTAAAAATAAAAAAATTTATACTTACTTAAACCCTGGTTTTTTGTTGCTTACGTGAATGCAAAATTTCACCCTAGAGTTCAACTCCCTCTGTCACTTCAGAATTAAGGCTTTTTGTTTTAGGTAT
Source organism: Picea glauca (assembly GCA_000966675.3). Lineage (NCBI taxonomy): Eukaryota > Viridiplantae > Streptophyta > Pinopsida > Pinales > Pinaceae > Picea > Picea glauca. The sequence continues at coordinate 54,079 of JZKD02S1723379.1, forward strand.
TTTAAATCTAATGGGTTTGTTTTTCTATATAAAGTTTTCGCATGTGATGCAAAGGGACCACTTATTGCATCGAAACCCAAACGCAGTCGGCCCTCTACTTTTCTTTTTTTAAACAGTTTCTGATTTGACGTTTTTTTTAAAACGTTTTCCACTTTTTCGGTGCGCCTTTTCGACAGAAACGCACCGGTGTGTTTATGTATAAGGAATGCACCGATTAAGCTAGATTTTAAAAAATAAATAAATAAATATGGTGCATAAAAAAAATATCACCGATGTTCTCATCTAAACAACACAGAAAATTTGTCATGTATTTTTTTTAATTTTTCTTCTCATCGGTGTGTAATTTTTCTATTTTTTTTTTTTATGAAGGTTTAATTTTTTTGCTATGCTTTTGTTTTCTATTGTAGTCGTTGTGATGTCTTCTATATATATCGCAATGTTGTAATTCACAATATTTTAAAAAAGAAATTAAATTGTTCGATGTGTGTTGTTGTATGGAACGCACCAGTGTGTTTTATGTAATAAACACGCCGGTGCTTTGAATATAAAAAGCACACCGGATACGACGATTTTTTTCGCAGAAAATTATGTAATTTATTTATAAAATATATTTAATAATTTATGTATTGAATGGTACATGTTGTATATTGATAAAAATATGAGTGAGAAGAGTTCAAATAAGAAAAATTTTGGTCGACACAATGATGACACATCCGGAAAAACAAAAAAGGCAGGTTCTCTATAAATTCTATACAAAATTAATATGGATGAACTATATGTAAGTTTGACTAATATGTATTGGTTAGTGTGTGTCATACAGGGCCACAAAATGAGGAATCTCAATAACATTATTTCTAATCTAAATTCAGAAGAGCGTAAAAGCTTTATGAAAAAATTGCAAAGGGATGAATCATATGAATGAAAAAATACTATTCAATATGTTTGTTTTTTTTTATTTTCATTAATAATACACTTAGGAATATTAGATGACATGTTTCAAACAATCTATTAATTCACATATGTTTAATTTTCTACAAGCACCGGCAATGAGAGAACAAAATGTCATTATAACAAAACAAAATTAATTAATATAGAAGATGTAAATGATGATGGATTGGTCCTTAGCTCATCTGAAGTGGTGTTGGAGATTAATCAAAGGGGGGGGACTTTTACAAAACTATGAAGGATATAGTGGAACGAACGTATAGACGTACTTTCCACTTACAATATAGAAATCAATCCAATGATTCCAAGAACCAAGTTATATTTAAACTACATGAAGCATTTCTAGAGCAATGGTCAATGAGACCTGTTAGACTTGCAATAGCAAAAACATACAACAACAAAAAAGAATCATTCAAAAAGTAATATTCCTAAGAACACTTTTTTAGAATATATATATATATATATATATATATATATTACAAAGTATTCATTTATTAATATATCAATTTTGTGATATTTAGTTTTCATATATCAATATAAAAATACTTTATTGTCGTGTTATTTTTTCAGGAAAATTATGAAAATCCTAGAGGACCAACGAGTTCATATCTGAAATATGTCAGTAGGAATGTCCAAAAAAGTGTACAAGGAGATGGTCAAAGAATTGGACATAATTGCATCGCATGAGGAGCTATCTCAACAACAACGTGCTTCAAATGTATGTAATTATTGAATTTTTCTATTAGGTACAAATAACTAATTATACATTAAATATTAATTTTCAAATATTCTCTTACAGAAAAGAAAAGAAAATGGAACTCATTCTTTACATAAAACTGGACGACAAGGAAGAAAACGGTTGATAGCAAATTTTGTGAGTAATTGATATTTTATTATAACAACTTAAGGTTTTTTTTTTTGTATATTTTAAATTGTTTTACAACAACCATCATTGAATGTCTTCAAACAGGTGCTAACATACAAAGAAGAGCCATCAGAAAAATTGATTGACATTGGGTTAATTAAGGGTTGTGAGTATATGTTGGCACAGGGGCAGACCCAAGGTTCAACTCTAAGACCACACCAACAAGCCCTAACTATTAGCCCTTTCAACAACACCTATGAGGCAGATGCAGTCTCACCCGAAGCAACTATGGGGGGGTTGTAGGACAGAGGTGTCTACAACCAAGGGGAATGTCAAGTGGATCATATACAAGAACAACATGGCATTTATATATCGTTTACCAGCTTGGCTCTACTCCGCACAACTATCTATCAGATCTAACACAGTAATGCAATAACAATATATCAAAGGGAAAAGAATAGATCATCAATCACACACAACACAAGATGTATGTGGTTCACCCTCTCTCTAGGGCTACGTCCACAGAACTGTGTTTTATAATATATTAAGATGAAGCATACAGTTCTTGTATGCGCTCTTAGCTAGCAGATCTTCTTCTTCTTCTCTCTTTCTCTCCCCTCCCTGTGCACCCAGCTGCAGAGTTGATCTTCGCACCCAGCTGAAGATCTTACAATACCATAAGGCTCTTACACTTAGCACTTCTCTCTCTCACAACAATAATCACCCATGCAAATACCAAAACTAGAACGACAATACCAACCACCTATCCCTGGTCCTTTGGACCTCTATAAATACATTACAATCACTCAACGACAGCCTTAGGCCGAGACCTAGGTGTCAAAACCCTAGATACCAAAACCTTAGGTGTCTAAAACCCTAGGTCAACTTGACCCGCATTTTTAGGACTTTGCCAGCCTGTCTTTCCTTCCTTCTCACACGGTGCTCCAAAGCATCCAATAGTGGTTTTTTCCACTTGTTGAGTTGTCCACGATCCGTCTTCCTTGTTGATCTGTCATCCTTTATCTGCTCATCCAATGGTTTTCTTTCTCTTACTTCACTCCACCTTTTCTGCTCTTCTGCTCACTTCGACCCAATGTGATCTGAAAATGATATAGGCTTGTATTCTTGAAATTATTTGCAAAGTTTTATTTTAGTGTGCTTATGCAAAAGGATCAATTTGCAAACACAAATTTCAGAGAAAATTACACATTCAAGATGCAAATAATAACCAGCAAATACAGTGAACAGTAAACACATAACATAGCAAATGATAGAGTTCACCCCTCTCTTGGGCTACATCTCCTGGTCTAGCTTCCAATGGATCTTTTATATTATTTGATCAAAGTGCTAAAATATGTTCTTTAAAATGTTCAAAATGTCAAATAGATGGCTCCAATGGATTTAGAACATCCAAAAAACCCTAGCTGGGCTTTTTCGGCACCTGATTTGGCCACAAATTGAAGAAGATAGGCTTCATGGAAGTTCCCCTTCAAACTTGTTGTCTCTGGATCACCAAAATGCACCTCTGTGTGTCCGACCTAGCCTCTTCGCGCTTTTCCATGATTAAACCTAGCATCAGACACATAACTGCAACACGCGCGCAACTGTAGAATGGTTAGGGAACCTAGCCCCCTAACCACAAGCCGTTGGATGCATGGATCACGTGACCGCACCTCCGCACATAAAAGGGCTAGATCCAAGTTGTATGGTTAAGCGCCAAGTGTCCAGGCGCGCGGGGCTTTGAATGCACACGTGGTGTGGTCGTATGGTAAACCATATATATAACAAGAAACATAGCATGGGCTATTGGTAACCCACACCATGCGAAGGCGCTCCACCAAGGCGGGAGGTCCGGGGTTCGACCCCCACGAACTCCATATAAATTTCACAACCAAACCAAAAATGGTGCCATGTGGTTGCCCATGTCTGGGCCACATCAGTGTACGGCCCTTCCATGTCAATGTACGGCCCTGCCACGTCAGCAACTGTACGGACTGTACAGTCATCAATTATTTTTTGCCTATTTGACAGTTTGAACAGAATGTGATATCTCACTCATCCGACGTCTGTTTGAACCCGTTCGAGTTGTGTTGGGTTCATGACGATGAGGCCTATGCACCTGTTCAATTTGAAGTGATTCTGAGCACTTTGAATTTTGAGCAAAATTTGATCCCCTGGATCACACCTCCCCATTAGAAAGCTTTTGGACCTCCAAAAGTCTACTTTCAGTCTATCTGAAGA
>JZKD02S1723390.1:0-34002 GCA_000966675.3 Picea glauca
TTCAAGAATCTCTTGTTTCAACAAAGAAGACAACAAGTGGGAGAATGTTGGGTTGTTATAATCTTTGCAGTGAAATACTAGTTGAGGTGAATCGACAAATGGTTGAAGTCGAGGTGGATCAACAGTAGGTAAAATTTGAGGTAGATAGACAACAAGTCGAAGGTCGAGGAATTTGACCAGGTAAAGTCGAAGTCAAAGATATCGATGAAAAATTCAACCAACAAGAGGTCTAAGTGCAGGCGTGAGAAAATCAATAAGAGACTGGATGAAGGCTGACTGGTAGTTGACTGGTAAACCCAACTTGGATTCATCTGTGATAGAATCTCGGGATTTACGGGATTTCTAGAAAATGATATGCATGGATTTGTAACTCTTTTTGGTCACCAATATTTAGGGTTTTTCCTGTAGTAAATCCTATAAAGAGTTGTGTTGTAAGGCCGTAAAGGCTAACACTATAATGCACTTATGCAGGTTAATTCACGTGTAGTTATAGGTTGTTGATCATAAATATGTAAGACGATTTGGCTACAGGTTTTTTTTTTCTTGTGCAAGAGGGTATGATGTCGATTGTGTCTTAGGTGTGGACCAAGGTTAGAAATGTAACCTTTTTTTTTGAATGAATAAGAAAAAAAGAGAGAAGAACTCTCAAAGGAATGTTTGTCTTCTTGGTTAAGGGTTTCTAGGGTAAAATATCGATGTAATTTGTGATTTCTTGTGTCATTTGATTTATTGATTAAATTCTTCTTCTCTTCTGCTATGACTAGTGTGGAAGTGCACTGCATTTCCTAACATGCTCTGTCAATAACTATGGTAATACATGCCTAGGGATATTTAGACTCATTATAGGTTGGGGTATGGATGTTACTACATTTTGTATAATCTCCACTTCCTCTATGGATTCCCTCTAACTGGTTGCTATTGGAGCCTCCAAGGTTTTGATTTGCTTGAGCATTGGTAAATAACTATGTTAGAACTCATGTCAATTGTCACTGTTCACTGACCATGGATTCTAATAGGCATAAGACTTTGTCTTCACCATGGTCCCCCATGCCTCCTTCTGGCTCTGAATCTATGATAATTTATTCTCTTTCTTTTTCCTGTGACTCTCGAGAGGTTTATCCCCCATGCCCTTTTATTCTAGGAATCAATGTAGTCACAGTCTGGAAGAATCACCAGCTCTTATACCACTGTAATTTCTCCAACTAAGTTGGGTGGAGATATTACATTTCTTCCCCAAATTATTGTTCCTTATTAATTTAATGTGTTGTTAACCTCTTATAAAATAGTTTACTGAATGAGAAATATTGTCAAACATATAGTAAACATCCATTACACAATATTTAGAGAAGATAACTATGGAATATTATTATGGATGGAAACTTCCAAAAACAAGTACAATAATAACTATTGGCTGTAATAAAGACTACAAAATATGGATAAGTACACAAGCTAATGGCTTCCAGGAAGCATCATAATCTACTACAAAAACAACACAAGAAATATGGAATGATGCCAATCGATGAAGCCCAAGGCTCTCCAAACCATACATTTCTCTGATCTAGTGACTTCCACTTTGCAAGTGGTCCTCCAACTCTTCACAATGCCTCTACAAATCCGATCTTATACAAACCCCCAATTTACAAGGGCCCTCGCATGATGTCTGCAGGGTGTCTCGTGTGATGATCCTTGTTCAACCTGTTTGGATGCCTCCTGCTAGGGTTTCACAAAACCATATGATAAAAAAATATATGATAAATGGATCCCTCCTAAAAATATCCATAAATACTTCATGCTAACTAAACTCTCTCCAGAATAAAATCAAGCACCACAAAAAAACTTCAAGAGGACTTGAGATGAATCCCTTTCTTGTCTAGAGAGGGTGGATATTTCACCGGTGAAACTAAACCTACAATGGAAGGGTTATTCCCAAAATGCCAATGAAAATGATGGCTACAAGAGCACTCAATAAGATATCAAACATAATGAAAATGATGAGGGTTTCTTCTCTATTTATCCTTCCTTTGGATCTTCTAGATATTTTTCCCATTTTGACTAAATCAAATATTTTCCTCCAACTCCATTTAAATATAATTATTTATTTTATTTAATGTCACTTTTAGGGTTTATCCATCTTTTAACGTAGTGACACCACCTTGGCTTTATTTTTCCTTGTTGACTATAGCCTACGAAAGTCGTATAATCTATTGGGCCCCCCTCCATCAAGTTCAATTGCAAGAGGACATTACATTATCTTCCTTGAAATATTTCCTGATAATGAGGGTGTTCATATAGTTTTACATTTGATGGTTTTTCTTCACTCTACACACTCATTTCATCTATATTCTTTTTAGAGAAAATGACATCCTCTATCTTCTTTTCTTGGTCTCTGATTATTCTATCCTTAGAGATAATACCATCATCTTTGACATGTACATCATTTAGATGAAGTTCAACTTCTTCAAGTATCTTCTGGTGACCTTCTTGAATATTGTCTTCTTTCTCCTTTTGAAGCTTCAATGTCACCCAATTTATCAAATTTTGACATTCTTCTTCAATTTTGGATTTCATTTCTAATTTTACCTCATAAGTATTTAGGGATTCCTCAACCATCTTGAAAATTTTCTCTTCAATTCTTTGGTAGATTCTTCATCTAAGAACCTAGTTTCTTCTTTATTTTGATAGCTTTTCTTTATTCTTTCAATATATTCACCTCATCCATTTTTTTTTAAATTATGGTTTCGCAATATACCTATCTATTCATCTTTATTTTTCATTTCTTCCCTTGATTCATCCTTTTCCCACTTACCTTTGCTACTATTTCCCTGTTTTAATTTTTAAACCTCCTTAATGAGTGTTTCATTAAGGTATCATATCTTAGATAACTCATCATACTTATTATTTATCTCTTCTTTTTCTTCATTTAACTCATCTTGAATTGTATACATTGCCTCCATTTTTTAATCCCTAATCCATTTATCTGAGAAGAGTTTTTCAAATTCTTTCCATGTGAGGTTCCATCTAGTATCCTTATCCGTATTCGTCCACCACTTCTGAACTTCACAAAAAATATAAAATATATATTTTAATATATTACTATCATATTCCTCTACCAAATTCAAACATTCCATTGGATTGATTTCTTATTTATCTTGATGTCCCATGAATTTGGGTCTTGCCATTGATTCTTAACTAGGGCATAACCACAATACTCAACTTACAACTTCAATATATTAGGAATAATGATAAAAAATATTTATAATCCTTTTCCCGATATAATATTCTATGTTTTCTCTTTCCAATGTATTTTGAATCAATCCAATCAGACATCTCAATCAAACATTATGATAGTTTTATTTGAACATATTTTTGAAACCATGATTTGGAGTATGTCCTTATAGCCGACTTTCCTTCTGATGTATTTCTAAATTTCATCCTTTTTGAGTCCAAAATTACAGCCTCAAGTTATTTGATATGTCTTCTCTACAATTCCACAGTTTTGACCAAAATTTTATGTGCCAAGTGAAAGTTATGTTAAATTTCCCAAAAATTCCTGATTTTTTTCCTTTCCTGGAGAGATAATCTGTACATAATGCCACATGTCCAATATTTAATAGTTGATTCTGAATATTGTACAAGAAATAATATGGACTATCATGTTTCAAATGAAACTAGTTTCACAAAAGTTGGATGCTCTCTGAAGAATATATGATTGTTTTACCCGGAATACCTATTTGAGACTAGTTATAGGAATAGTCACAAACCCTATATTCAACATTGTATATCTCCAAAAGTATAACAACCCAAAAGTTGAGATTTATACCATAGATACACTGATGTGTCTTCTTAATAACCTCCAAGTTTTTCTATTTGAATCATCTCATAAAATAGGTTATATTGAAAATAACAAGATGAATCATTTACAATTGAATTTTGGATGAGTCAAAAACCCTATCTTCCATAGGCTATATATATGAAATTATAATGAACCAAAATTTGAAATTTGTACCACAGATACCTTGATATGTATCCTAATTAAATTCCAAGTTTTGTTTTTTGAATCATCCTAGAGAAAAATTATATAAAAAATTCTAATATGACTTTCTTGGAGAAGAAAAACCATAGGATCGATGCTCTGATACCAAATGTAATGATCCAAATGCTTAAGATATCAGAATAATAATGAAAAGTACACACCATGTAAACCAATGTGTGAGGACCTCCTCCAAATATCCAAATACATTCATCCATCACAATTCACCTCCCTAAATAATGAATACATGATCTCTATATATACCTATTCACACCTACACATGAGGTTCCCTCAATTTAATATTAGGTAATATATATTTACACATTACAGGTACATTTATCCCCATATATTCCCCCTCTTTGGGTCATATCTTATACATTTAACCATATATATATATATATCCCTCATTGGGTTGTAACACTCTCTCTTTTATTTCTTTCTTTCAAAATTGATAAGAGTATTTTTATTCATTATATTTCTATATCTCCTTGATCTCTTGTAGGCGATCATCAAATTTTACATGGTATTAGAGATAAATGGAATCTAGGAGGAGCATACTTTTTTTTACAGGAAGAAGACACATCAAGAGAAACTTCAGTAGATAGGATGGGTCATCCCTGACATGTTATTATTTCTCCATTAAACTACCATGAGTGGAAGTCTGAGGCAATTAGTCTTTTGAGGAGTAAGGGTCTTTATAGGATTACTATGGGAACATGGACTAAACCCAATTCCATAGTGGAGAAAGAAAAGTAATTTAACAGGATGGATGATCCCTTTGGGTTTTTGGGCCTTTCAATGTCTCCAAATATTTGGTTTCATATCACATCTTCTAAAATACTTAATGGAGTATGGACCACCCTAGAGGGTCTTTTTGGGAAGTGGGATATGTTGCGGGGACACAAATTAGAGAATGAGATCATTCTTTGAGCCCAAGTAACTTTGACACTATTAAGGAATTTTTTACTAAGATTAAATCCTTGTTATTGTAGCTGAAATTGTGTGGGATTGATAATATAGAGGAGAATATCACACTCTCTATTCTCTAAAAACTAGGTCCAAAATACTTAGTGTTTGTATCTTCCTTCTATACTACAAAACTAGTTATGGGAACCACATGGAAGATTCCATATTTAGATTATTTTGTTGTCACACTCACTCAAGAATAGGATAATATAGTTCATATGGGTTCCTTCAAGTCCTAATTTTCCCATTCCCTTGAATCAAATGAGGGAGCTAAGACAAGAAGCAAGTAAAACAAGAAAAACAAAGACCCAGATTGGAAAAAGGGTCAAAATCCTTAATCCAATGATGATACCTCCAACTCTAAGGAGGGGGTGGGGGCAGGGAGAAGAAGGAAAAATAAAAATGAACCTATTGTAATAATTTTTTTCATTCCAATAATTCATGCATGAGAAATATCATAGAATACATGGCACAAAATATTTAGTAGAACAATCTAGCAGTGCTAAGAAAAAGGATATTGAAAAGCCTCCTTATGATCAAGGTAAACAAATAGAAGGTCACACTTTGTTTTTTTTTTATTCATCATCATCCACATATATTCCATATTTATGTTCCTCTAATAAAATGATCGCATCATGATATTCATTCACTTCTTTTGTGCCTTACATTGGTTCTTCCACTCTAATGGAAAATGACACACTTGTTCCAGTATGTGGGAAATGTATGATTGATATAGATGGTGGGTGTTTTCAAAATGTATTTAATGTAGCCGATTTGTATGAAAAATTTATGTCCATATATCATATAACACATTCAAGAAACATAAAGAAAGTGGTTTTCACTCTGGAGTTAGTAGTGATTTCAGATATTTCCAATAGGTCACTGATTGCTATCGAGATAACATATCATCAATTTGGGTTATATAATTTTTCCGATTTCATTCCCAAGTACTATTGTAATGTAATTTAAACCCATGGTAATTATGTGAGTAGGTTATGTTATGAGATAAGTTTAAAATTTGAAGAAGGCCCCATGCATTCACTTAAAGAGGAACCAATTGCAGATCTATTGGTTTTGGTTGATGTTGATCTTTCATATTCACATCATATTTCCAATTCAGATAATATTTCATATGATTGTGGGGAAGCAAGTGACTTATATGAGTATTTCATTATATATCTAGCACTGACACTAGTTTGGTAACAAAATACTCTATAAGCAACATGAGATTTAGTGGGTGATCCAACAGATACAGGAAGGACTATATCTCAGTTTCTAGGTGCTCCATAAGCACTCTCTACAAACTATTCCTTGATTCCTATGAATTGTTTCATAGTCTCCAGATAAGATACTCAATATTATCCATAGGTTGTGGGAAACCCCCGTTGGGAGATTTCTATGAAAAATGAATATGATTCCCTCATCAATAATCAAACTTGCAAGTTGGTTCCACTTCCTCCTAGTAAGAATATTGTTTGGTGTAGATGGATATACTAGACTAATATGGTGGTATATGGGCTTGTTAACAAGTACATATCTCAACTTGGAGCTAATGGATTCTAATAGGTTTATTAACTTCACCAAATCCTTGCAAACATCAACATCTTCACCAATTCCTTCATAGAGTAGCGGTTCAGATACTTGTGGGGATACTTAAGAGTGGTGGAGACATCCTAGTATTCTTATTAGGATCCTATTTTGAGGGGGGGATTGTTCCCATGATATTTTACCTCTTTCCTCACTTCATGATAATTTTTCTTATACTTGGGTACCTACTATGGCATCATTTTAGCTAGGACCAAATTTTGTTTGCATTATTTTCACCCACTTAGGAATATGGGGGGTGTTAGACAATATTTTACATTTCCTTAGAATTAATCTCTCACCTAGGTACTTTATAGCTTGGTCTCATGATTCTAATGGTTAAATTTTGACTAATTTTTACCAAGTGATCCATATGAGTGCTTTGTCCCTATATTTAAGAAGGAATCTTTTCTTTTAGCTAGTGAAAATGATTTACTTTACTTTTCCTTGATTTTAGGACATTAAGAAGCACCTTTCTCTACCTTTTTATCCTTTTCCTAATTTTAAGAGACTGCATGGCTAATCAGGGCATCCAAACTTTGAGTTAAGACAAAGTTGGTTCATGCATAACTCATACAATTTGAATTGTCTTTTTTAGAATTTGGATTTCCTATATGTGCTCATATATTTCATTCAATTTGTAATTAATGAGAATTTTTATGAGAATTGATTTGTTGACTCTAAGTTTTTTCTTCTCACTCTCTCCTTTATTTCTCTCTTGAAAAAATGATAAGAGTAATGGTATTCATTATATTTCTAGATCTCTTTGATGTCTTGTAGGTGATAATCAGTTATTACAATATACAAATGCACATTTATATTTTCTAAATAATATGCAATAATTTGTGGGTACTCCTCTCACATGTCCTCCTCGTTCTCCCACATGGCATCTTCAAGATCGTAGTAGTTCCACTATACCTTTACAAGGTCGATGGCTCAGTTCCTAGTCACTTTGAATTTCCAATCCAAGATTTGCTTGGCTCCACCAAAAAGTCCCCTTCCTGTTCCACCTGGATCAAAATCCAGTCAATCATGTGGTTAGGATTAGGTACATACTTCTTCAATAAAGACACATGAAACATATTATGAATTATCATTGATGTAGGAAATTCAAACATGTATGTAGTTGGGTCTATTGTCTTCAAATGGCTCACAATATCTCACTTCCAACTTTGGGAAACTTCCTAATTTCAATGAGCTCCTTTTATCCTTTACTTTTAAAAACACATGCTCTCCCACTCTAAATTCCCTATGTTCCCTACCTTTATATACATAGATATTTTTCCTATCTTGAATAACCTTTAAATGTTTCCTGATATTGACCATCTACTCTTCCATCTCCCTCAACAGTTCTAGCCCAATAATGGCTCTTTTTTTGGGTCATCCTAGCTCATAGCATGTTGCATTTTATCTCATACAAGGCTTCAAGAGGACTCATATTCAACGATGCATGGAACCCATTGTTATATGAAAAATCAACCAAATTAAGATAGTCTTCCCAATTGGAAGGATTGTCCATTACATGTATTCTAAGAAAATCTTCAATTATTTGGTTCACCCTATCTATCTTCTCATTTGAATCTGGATAATATGTTGTGTTGAAATTCATATTTGTCGCAAATTATTTAAACAACCCTTTTCCAAAAATTAGATGTGAATTTGGAATCTCTATCTGAAACTATTTCCTTGCACCCCATGTAGCCTAGCAATATCCTTCATACAAATATTTTCATTGTTGGTTATCTTGTGAGTCATCTTGAATAGAATAAAAGGTGCAACGTTTGTAAGCTTGTCTAGAACCACCATGATGGAATCATGATTTTTTTTTGAAGAAAATATATTTATATTTATGTTTAAATATACATTGTGTTTATCAATATCCAAATCCCACCAAATCATGATTATTTTCCTATAATAAATTTCCTATACTACCCAAACTCATATAACAAAAAATTCCCAAAGACATCAAGAGAAAATAATTCCTCCATCACCTATATGGACCTTCAAAAATATCCATGATTCAAAATTTTATAGTACATAAAATACAAAACAAAACAAAAGACAATAAGGAATTCCAACTTTTTTATGACAAGAAAGACAACCTTCCAACAATGAAAAGGAAACCATGTAGTTGTGAGACTATAGCCGCTTCTACTAGGGATACCATATATCCACAACATTATGGAGGCCTCCTTGACCAAAATCTTCTTAAATTGTGACAATGTGGAGAGTCATGAAATCTTGCTTGGAGAGTCCATCTTCCATAGAGTTCATTTCTCTAAATATGTGTGAATGATAACCATTAAGAAGAATTAATATCCTTTATGATTTCTTGTAAGTGTGATGACCTAATGCTCTGCAAAGATTTCCTTTTATTTTCCCAATCAATTACCAAATTACAATTTCCCATAACCTGCAAATGCTTGATGTCTTAAAGGAACACTGCCATGAATAACACTCATAGAGCTACAAATTTTTCCTTCATATTTGTGGCTCTTCTTATAGCATACTTTGAGTGGAACTAATGATTTTCACTGATACCTAAAACTACTCCTACTCCACCAACCACTATATGTTCTTTACTAGCTTTGTTGAAATACACCTAAGGAATTTCCAAATCCATCTATGGAGTCACGATATTTCTACCTTTTTTTTTTGTAGGTTTCATGTGTTCCAAAGCTATCAATCCATCCACTACCTCTTCCAAGATAATGTGCTTTTAAAAAATGGTTTAGTTATATGCCCATCATAACCAATAAACCATTTGACATGGGAAATATATATATTCTATAGCCTATCTTCCCATCCACCACTCCTTCACGTAGGATTCCAAAGAATTTCTAGACCATCTTTCCTTCATGTTCCATGTCCTTGTAACCAAAGTCCACACATGTCTTGTGAAAATGCATGTAGTAGTAATATGAAAGATAGTTTCTTCCTCTTATTTTCATAAATAACATCGGTTTGGTCCTACCCATCCCCTCTTTATACCATTGTCCCAAGTTAGTAGTTTGTTTTCCAAGGAAAGCCACAAGACTAACTTAGTATTCAAGGGGCCATCCACTTTCCAAAGAAGATTCCACCACCAAATTCTATCCTCCTGAAATTCCTCTTCAACCTTAGCCAAATAACCCATCTTTTTAGTCAAATATCCATTCCATGAATTTTTTTTCCAGAATAACATATCTAGTTCATTAGAGAGTCTAATAAAATTGGTCGAAAATCCATCAAGATATTCTTTCCAGAGAACTGCAAGAGGACCTACCAATTCCAGTAGATCGACACTTTTCCATGTTTTTCCTCTAAGAAGAGTTTTTCTATTGGAAATTGCATCCTGAAGATGATAAATATCTATGGAACGAACATTCTCCATTGGAAGAACATAACCCTCTTCTAATCCAACCCAAGGTTATTTTCCTATTTTTAAACTTGTCCCTCTCTGATTTTCCATGTAGTCAATTTTCCAATAAGAGGATAAGATTATATGAATGCTTTCTAGAGAATACAAAAATATTTCTCACATTTCCTTTCCTATTTGAACCAAGCCCCCATCAAAATGTATTTTTATGTATTTTGATTTCATTATTCTCCCCACAATTATTCATTATATACTAGCCACCACAAATATTTTTCAACCAACATAATGCTAAATAAGTTTATATTGTTTAGGTATTGATCTGTAAACGAATGTGGAAATTCCACTAGAATAATTCATCACAAAATATTTGATAAATAAAAATGAAATCTACAATATGAAGGTTAAATTCCTTTACATTATATAATCTTTATCTTGGAGATATTACACACTTAGATACTCACATTTTCCTAAGTTTTAGCTAATAATATTCTGTACAAAATAGGGAACTTCCTATAAAATAGGGTGCATTATCACTTCAACTAGGAATTCAGTTCAAATTCAGTTGACTAATGGAAGACATGTAACATACAAAACTACCAGTTGAATAACATTGTGCGCAGAAACACATTAAATCATTAAAAAAATTTGCTAATTAAATTTTCCTATAGCTTACCAACTACAGATCACACATAGATCTAACCAGGAAAATGATACCATTGTTATAAATGCATCTAGCAACATATAATAAAACATTATTGCAGCTTTTCAAGTAAACAACAAATACAAAACAGTCATATAAACCATTTTCACGACTGAATAAACATAATAAGAGAAGAAAGGACTTATCTGTAAGCATAGTAATCAACTAGCTTCATATGAAGGATGAACCTCCCAGCCATAGGAATTATTGTTCATTGCTCTCAACAGAAGGACACCCCTGAGTTGAGGCTATGATTCCATAAGGATATTCTACCCTTTTGGCTGTCCACTCTCCACACACAATAACCCCAAAACCTAGGTTCCACTCTATTTCCACAACCTGCACAACCCAAGGAATGAGATCCCCTTCACTGCATACAACCCTTAAATCCTTCCCACTTCCCTCTAGGGATCCAAAGAATATGGTTAACAAGAAATCCTCCCATCTACTCCAAGAGTGCTCACAATGTCCTTCACAAGGATCTTGAGCCTTTTTCCTCAACCGAAAAACCCTCTACATTCCCACAACTTGATTTCCAAGTGCATAGGCCTCTCTCCCAGCATAAAACATAACCAAACAATGGATTTATTCAAGAAAACATGGTTGGAGATATTTTCATCACTCATCTCCTCTCACGTTGTCCAAAAATTTCAATTAAAAACTACCCTCTATGCAAAAATGTGTCTATCTAAAATTTTCCCCCTTAGCCATACAAATTTCCACTCTTTTCTTGTTCGCTTGAATTTACTTACACTCTTCCCCAAGATGATTGTACTCATTATCATTCTCTCCAATAAATATGGGATGTGACTCCTCACACGCACCCTCTTACAATATTTTAATGATTTAATTTAGTAACAATCAACAACAAATACGAGGTTTACCCAATAATAATAATAATAATAATAATAATAATAATAATAATAATAATTCAAGAATGTGGGTTGGATTAATACCCATGAATAATCCCCTCTTGGACCCCTCTCTCTTGTGGAATCATAACCCCCCATCGTTCTTCATCCTTTTCGTATCACAACTAGTGATTACTATTGTTATTAATTATTTACATGCACATAATATACCATTTGGCCTTTGGCCACAATAAACTAATGAAGGCTCTTCGAACCAATACATATGCTCACCAACCTAAATATAATTTATACAATTACATTTTAATTCATGGGGATTGAAACTATGGATGTTACATTCCTCTCCCTCTTGTTTTTTCATCGTCCTTAGTGAAAAATACCCTACAAGTGTACATTCATTTCACAATTCTAGCTTCCCGACCAATAATAAACATATAGACTCTCCAACCCAAAATAAAACATGCATTCCATCCTAAAAACAATTACATGGGAACCCTAGCCCAAAACATAGGTACATAGGCACCTTGGAYGAACACATATACATACATAGGCAATTCARCTCATAAACCATAGACACTTAGGCTCCCTGACCTKAAACGTGTAAGATAATTKCACAATTAATCATTCTCRCARCAACTCCAACYARMAACTTATCATTTTTCATAGCCTRCACYGCCTTTCTTTGGCTTCAACTGCCGTATTATTCATATTTGATTTATTCTCACAAAAATTCCAACCAACAATATCTCATTCCCCTTAACATACACAACCAAAGGAATGAGATCCCCCTTCACTACTATTGTAGGATAAATGTACCCTACAAGAGTTATCTCCCTTAGGCTCTTCCTAGACCTAAGAAAAAATAGAGATAAAAATGGTAGAATTTCCTATATCTGAATCATACATGCTTGAAACTACGAGGTAATAGAATACGAATCTTACTTAGTAATTTGATGGTTGTCCCTACACACTCCTTGGTTATTTTATATTTTTAAGATGTCCTTCACTTTCACGAATGCGAATATGCACACATGGAAAAAAAACAAATACATCCCACAAGATCAAATATATCATGTATAAATTAATGATAGATCTAATAATATAACATGAAATCATGAAAATGCTAACTCTGTATAAGAATCATAATAACTATATACAACTCAATAGAGAGGAAATTCATGTGCATATTATATTAATAAAATAAAAGGCTTATAGCTTACTATTGGCACAGGGGCATACCTGGGGTTCAACATTACAATAATGCACCAAGAAAACCCTAACTATCGGCCCTTTTGGCAACACCTGCGAAGAAAATGAAGTCTCACCCGAGGTAGAAGAAGGGGTGGTTGCGAGACTCAGGTGTCCGCAACCTTAGCTGGCACACAGGTTTTTGAATATATTTCTTATAGAGAACTTTAACATTGATCATTCATCAATATTAAATCCTTATTATACTTCGTAGATAGCACAGAGCATCACAACATTCACTTATATCTAAGGTATCTTAGTACTTAGCAACAATAAAACAGATAAGATCCAGTAGATCAACACTAAGCTCGAGCCTCTTCAACCTTCTATAGTTCTACTACCTCTTGCTCAGTGAAATCCTGGATGAGTGCGTCATTGACTGGTCCTTCTAGGCATTGTTCTGCTGCACTCACAACCTGTTCAAGTTCTATTCCTTGGTTTTCAATTTCAGTGAATAGTTGACATGCCTTCTCTTACACTGGTTGAAGTCGTTGAGAGTCTTCCATCACTTTACTCTGAATCATGTGGATTTGTTGTTGGGCTGTGCGTTTTTCTTGAAACCTCTTCATTCTTTCGACTGGTGACAAGTCCTTCAACTGTGCTTGTAAAGTATGTGGATGTTGCTTTTCTTCTTGGAGTAATGACTCCAATGCTTGCAACTTTGGATTATCCGTGAGGGTTTCATATGTCTAAGCGCTCCTGGAAGTCAGCTACTTGCATTCCAATTCAAGGGCTTTCAATTTGCCAATTGTTATGTGGGTAGTTGCCTCTCTTAGGTCTCTTATATCTTAAGGGGTCTCGGGCACAATACAAAGTTCTGCAATGCACTGCTGGATCACTCCTTCCAGTTGTGCCACCTGCTGTGGAACCCATTCTTCTATCTGGAATTTGATGACTATAATAGAGAAAATTTCTGTATTGACCAGTTCCTTTATCTCAAGTTGCTCTGTGAGCAACTACTTCTTTCTATTCTATAGCTCTACTTTTTCTTCCTCCCACTTTTTTTGCACAACTAGTTTTTCTCATTCTGCATTACTGCATTGTTCTAGCAAATATTCTTGTGCCTACACCAAATCCTGGGTGGCTTGCGCTGTCTTTTCCTGAGCTCATTGAAGGAAAGATTCAAATTTATCGGTGATTTGGTGGAATTGGGTTGGCTCATCTCCCGGTTCTTCTATTCCAATTGTCAAAGGCGTAGTAGAAACTGGGCGGCTAGACTGTAGTGCCTGCTGCACTTCTTGAAGTTCACCCTTGATTCGACTGAATACCTCCTCCTGCTTCACTTCTTTCCTTTCTGTGATCTCCAGTGAGGCGTCATTCAACACAATGACTAAGAAGTCGAAGTTGTCTAGGGTGAGGGTAGTCTTAAATGTAGTCCTGATGGCTTTAACTTTCTTCTGGGATGAAGGATTTGGTGGGGTAACCTTCCTTTTCTTGGATGGATCCTCCTCCTCTCTAGGCGAAGTAACTTCACCTTTGTTTTTCTCAACTTCTGTGCCACATAGATCCCCACCATCGTCTCCTTGCTCATGTGATATCAAAGTGGTCTTCACTGATGTGCTATGGACATCTTGCACTTCGTCACCTTTCTTCGTCTTCCTTGGTACAGGTGTGTTCGACATAATTTTAGGGATATCCACATCAGGCATGTATGCAGGTCCACTGGAACAAGGAGGCCCATTGACCATTCCTTGGTAATATCCTCCAACTCATCTTCTGTCAATTGCAATATGACTAGAACTTCTATTTATGCTAATCAGCACACATTGTAATATAGGTGAAGTGGCGGTCCATGTTGAATTTCATCAAGGGTATAAACCTATTAAGTGTGTTCAGGGTGATGCGTGGTGTAGAATGGATTACAATATTCAACTGGTTGTAATAGGCGTGGAAGGCAACATTGGTCTGCCAATGCTTGTTCATGTCGTTGGAGTACCATAGTGTATAGAACTTCATGGCCAGTGGTTCGAAGGGTTCGATATCTGGGAAGTTGCACCTTCTGGTAGCTCCCAGGAAATAAAAACCATCAGTATGAAAAGCCAGCTAAAGTGGAACTCATACCCTTGGTCTTTCACTTCACTGCAATCAAGATCTAGTTGGTTTACAAGGTACTGCACCCAGTTCATTTTTATTCCATCCTCGCACTTTCATGTGAGGTCAACTACGAATCCAGTCACTTGGGTTGGTATCTTCTTGTGAACTAGCTTGCCTGAGATCAGTTGAAAGGAAAGGCACACTGTGCCACTCTGGATAGAGGTTACCTTGTAGCCTCACTTTCCCTTCTCGACATCGCCATAAATTTCTTTAATCCTCTGCACTAATGCTTGGTCTGAGGTCTTTCCAGGGTAAAACTCTTGTGGGTCAGGGCATTTCATACTAATCCCTGCGATATGATTGATCAAGGTCGAATCCACAGTGATGCAACAATTCAACCATAAGTATCCTCTATGGTAGCAGGACAACAATAACTTGATGCATGCGTTGACTTCCTGGTGTCTGCCAAAGTGCGGGATCTTCATTACATTGAGCAGTGTGGACTGTGTGAGGTTCTGGGTCCATGACTGTGGGATTATCTTGGAATTCTTTCCTTTGGTCCTGGTTAAGTACTTATGCAGGGCTAACATGCTATAAGCTTTATGATCTCCAAGTTTGAAGTCACTAAATTCAGTGCTACGAGCTTATCCTGGTAGGCATGAACTGCGCGCACCCCTTTCATAAGCTACGCAGTGATCAAAGTATACTCGAAGTCTCGAGGTACATTGTCACGATTGATTGCGCTGCTCAGAGGTGGTAGGTAAGTCAGTAGAATGCACATAATAAGCTTGGCATTCACGATATCGTCTTTGTGATTTTTTTGTTTCTCATCGATTGGTCGAGATGGACCAAAATGAGAGGTGGAAGGAGAGTCCTATAGTACTCTTGTCGACGATGCTTGGATTCTTATAGATAACCCTCACTTCGACATGAATCTCTCAATCAGTAAGTCAATAAAAAATTCTTCGACTATTTTCTCTGCAACGCTGAGCTCGTCCGACATACAGGCTCGGGGTCAATTAGATCGGGTGTGAACTGAATTCAGATCATATTGCAATGAAGGGTATGGGAACAAGGTGATGATCACAGTGAAAAATAATCTCAGGCTTTGGGCTCAAATTATTAGTTAGAAAAAGTATTTTCAGTCCATGGCACGACGGACTAAATAAGAAACTTAGCAACAACCTACTTGCAATGGGTATGAGGTGTCATTAACTTGTGCTCTATCCATTATGGTGTGGTCTAATGGTCTAGTAGTGAACCATCAATGTTTTTCGACCCGTTCAGAGTAGCAGTTGAGTGGTTATATCGAATTCCAATGGCTATATTGCTTCGCCTCAGTGAAGTGGCTTATGTCGCTGGTCTGATATCTCGATGAAGTTCAAATTCTACAAGTTTTCCTTCTATGAGGCTCCCTTTGGAATCTTTTGTAGCTTGTCGATCTTAGATCTCTTTTTAATTATCTTCCTAGCCTTCTTGCCAATGAGCTTCATCTCAGGGATTCTCTTCCCATTTTGATTCTTATTTTCCATGAACATAGTCACTTCGCGCTGCTAAGATTCTCTCCTAAGACTCAGGGGTAATACTTCTTCTATATCTGAGACAGATACTTCAATATTCTGTGAGTTCTATAATTCTCTTATAGCTTTGACATTTGGGATTCTAGTGTCAAATAGCTTTGATCTGTTTTCCTTTTCTTCAACCAACTGCACAATCCTTCTAGTCATGAAATATTTTAACTCCTTTTTCCGTTGTTCCACAACTTCTTCTTCTTCCTTTCATCTAGCTTGATCATTTTCAACCCAAGGATTTCCTAGAAACATGGTAAATGGGGTGCTATCCACAATAAATTTAATAATCTCAAAATTTGCTTTAGTTGAAGTTCCATTGGCATTCATAGATACCTGAGTGAGATTTCCACACAGGGTTACTAGTTTTCCTCTGAATATCCCTATTCCTCTTAATGAAGGGATCATAGCAGACCTTCCTATAGCTTCCCAATTTCTCTCTAGCATAATGTTTACTTGTGTTTCTTCATCAAGAACATAGTCAATGTCGAAGTCTCCTATTCTTACCTCGATACATTCTTTTTCTTTAAAGATCTCTGATATCCTAACATGTTCGTGACCATTCAAGGTGTCTTCATCTATAGCAATACCTTCTCTAATTTTTTCCGGGGTTCTACTATTTCTGGATCTGCCTTAGGGGTTTCTTCATTCAGATTCATTCTTTCAAGATTAGCAATCATTCTAGGGAAATCCAACACTTCATGGTCCAAAGCTTTGCAACATAGGCAACTAGATCTTCCACAAGGGCATTCCTTAGCAAGATGTCCTGGCCTTCTGCAACTGTAATAGAGGTTTACCCCTCTCTTTCATTTAAATGTTCCCCAACTTCTTCTGTACTGCGCACCAGGATCATGGTAGCTAGTCTGCAAAAACTTCTATCTAGGATCTTGCATCCATTTGTTAGTCCAAACATTCTTTCTATGCATAGTTATAACATATCTATCATTATGATTATCATATTTATCCATATCAAACTTTCTTTGATCTATCAAAGCCCTAGTTTTCAAGCTAGGAAAGAATCTATCATACACACCTAGATTCATGTTTTTAGAAACAAAAATTTCCACTTATCTTACTTCTACAGATTACAAAACTTCCATATCTAATTTTTTTTAACTATTCTTACCTTTATTAGAGCACCGAGCTTATAGATCTTACCTCTTTTCTACAGATATGACCTCTTTTCTTCAAAAATTTCCACTTTTACTTTTCTTAGAGCACAAAGCATTCAAATCTTGCTTCTTTTTTTAATATCTGGCCTTCTTTCTTTAACATAGAGATTTTCAGATCAAGTGGAATGTTGTGCACTAGGGAACAGATCATTGCACAAAGCTTCCATAGTTTTAGGATGAATCTTTGAACAAAGATTCTTCTTCCTCATTTCCCACCAATAACAGTTTCCCATTCTAGCAACAGAACCATTTGTTGGCACAGGGGCATACCCTGGGTTCAACGCTACAATACCGCACCAACAAAACCCTAACTGACGGCCCTTTCAGCAACACCTGCGAAGCATATGAAGTCTCACTCGAGGTAGAAGTAGGGGTGGTTGCTAGAATTAGGTGTCTGCAACCTTAGCTAGGACATAGGTCTGTGATTATATCGCTTACAGATCACTTTAGCATTGATCATTCATCAATATTCAACCCTTATTATACTTCGCAGATAGCATAGTGCATCACAACATTCACTTAGATATAAGGTATCTTAGTACTTAGCAACANGCCTTTCTTTGGCTTCAACTGCCGTATTATTCATATTTGATTTATTCTCACAAAAATTCCAACCAACAATATCTCATTCCCCTTAACATACACAACCAAAGGAATGAGATCCCCCTTCACTACTATTGTAGGATAAATGTACCCTACAAGAGTTATCTCCCTTAGGCTCTTCCTAGACCTAAGAAAAAATAGAGATAAAAATGGTAGAATTTCCTATATCTGAATCATACATGCTTGAAACTACGAGGTAATAGAATACGAATCTTACTTAGTAATTTGATGGTTGTCCCTACACACTCCTTGGTTATTTTATATTTTTAAGATGTCCTTCACTTTCACGAATGCGAATATGCACACATGGAAAAAAAACAAATACATCCCACAAGATCAAATATATCATGTATAAATTAATGATAGATCTAATAATATAACATGAAATCATGAAAATGCTAACTCTGTATAAGAATCATAATAACTATATACAACTCAATAGAGAGGAAATTCATGTGCATATTATATTAATAAAATAAAAGGCTTATAGCTTACTATTGGCACAGGGGCATACCTGGGGTTCAACATTACAATAATGCACCAAGAAAACCCTAACTATCGGCCCTTTTGGCAACACCTGCGAAGAAAATGAAGTCTCACCCGAGGTAGAAGAAGGGGTGGTTGCGAGACTCAGGTGTCCGCAACCTTAGCTGGCACACAGGTTTTTGAATATATTTCTTATAGAGAACTTTAACATTGATCATTCATCAATATTAAATCCTTATTATACTTCGTAGATAGCACAGAGCATCACAACATTCACTTATATCTAAGGTATCTTAGTACTTAGCAACAATAAAACAGATAAGATCCAGTAGATCAACACTAAGCTCGAGCCTCTTCAACCTTCTATAGTGCTACTACCTCTTGCTCAGTGAACTCCTAGATGAGTGCGTCATTGACTAGTCCTTCTAGGCATTGTTCTGCTGCACTCACAACCTGTTCAAGTTCTATTCCTTGGTTTTCAATTTCAGTGAATAGTTGACATGCCTTCTCTTACACTGGTTGAATTCGTTGAGAGTCTTCCATCACTTTACTCTGAATCGTGTGGATCTGTTGTTGGGCTGTGCGTTTTACTTGAAACCTCTTCATTCTTTCAACTGGTGACAAGTCCTTCAACTGTGCTTGTAACATATCTGCATGTTTCTTTTCTTCTTGGAGTAATGACTCCAATGCTTGCAACTTTGGATTATCCGTGAGGGTCTCATATGTCTAAGCGCTCCTGGAAGTCAACTACTTGCATTCCAATTCAAGGGCTTTCAATTTGCCAATTGTGTTGCGGGTAGTTGCCTCTCTTAAGTATCTTATATCTTAAGGGGTCTCGGGCACAATACAAAGTTCTGCAATGCACTGCTGGATCACTCCTTCTAGTTGTGCCACCTACTGTGGAACCCATTCTTCTATCTGGAATTTGATGACTATCATAGAGAAAATTTCTCTATTGACCAGTTCCTTTATCTCAAGTTTCTCTGTGAGCAACTACTGCTTTCTATGCTATAGCTCTACTTTCTCTTCCTCCCACTTTGTTTGCACAACTAGTTTTTCTCATTCTGCATTACTGCATTGTTCTAGCAAATCTTCTTGTGCCTACACCAAATACTGGGTGGCTTGCGCTGTCTCTTCCTGAGCTCATTGAAGGAAAGCTTCAAATTTATCGGTGATTTGGTGGAATTGGGTTGGCTCATCTCCTGGTTCTTCTGTTCCAATTGTCAAGGGCGTAGTAGAAACTGGGCGGCTAGACTGTAGTGCCTACTGCAGTTCTTGAAGTTCACCCTTGATTCGACTGAATACCTCCTCCTGCTTCACTTCTTTCCTTTCTGTGATCTTCAGTGAGGCGTCATTCAACACAATGACTAAGAAGTCGAAGTTGTCTAGGGTGAGGGTAGTCTTAAATGTAGTCCTGATGGCTTTAACTTTCTTCCGGGATGAAGGATTTGGTGGGGTAACCTTCCTTTTCTTGGATGGATCCTCCTCCTCTCTAGGCGAAGTAACTTCACCTTTGTTTTTCTCAACTTCTGTGCCACATAGCTCTCCACCATCGTCTCCTTGCTCAGGTGATATCAAAGTGGTCTTCGCTGATGTGCTATGGACATCTTGCACTTCGTCACCTTTCTTCGTCTTCCTTGGTACAGGTGTGTTCGACATAATTTTAGGGATATCCACATCAGACATGTCTGTAGGTCTGTTGGAACAAGGAGGCCCATCGACCATTCCTTGGTAATATCCTCCAACTCATCTTCTGTCAATTGCAATATGACTGGAACTTCTATTTATGCTAATCAACACACATTGTAATATAGGTGAAGTGGCAGTCCATGTTGAATTTCATCAAGGGTATAAACCTATTAAGTGTGTTCAGGGTGATGCATGGTGTAGAATGGATTACAATATTCAACTGGTTGTAATAGGCGTGGAAGGCAACATTGGTCTGCCAATGCTTTTTCATGTCACTGGAGTACCATAGTGTACAGAACTTCATGGCCAGTGGTTCGAAGGGTTCGATATCTGGGAAGTCGCACCTTCTGGTAGCTCCCAGGCAATAAAAACCATCAGTATGAAAAGCCAGCTAAAGTGGAACTCATACCCTTGGTCTTTCACTTCACTGCAATCAAGATCTAGTTGGTTTACAAGGTACTGCACCCAGTTCATTTGTATTCCATCCTCGCACTTTCATGTGAGGTCAACTATGAATCCAGTCACTTGGGTTGGTATCTTCTTGTGAACTAGATTTCCTGAAATCAGTTGAAAGGAAAGGCACACTGTGCCACTCTGGATAGAGGCTACCTTGTAGCCTCACTTTCCCTTCTCGACATCGCCATAAATTTCTTTAATCCTCTGCACTAATGCTTGGTCTGAGGTCTTTCCAGGGTAAAACTCTTGTGGGTCAGGGAATTTCATACTAAGCCCTGCGATATGATTGATCAAGGTCGAATCCACAGTGATGCGACAATTCAACCATAAGTATCCTCTATGGTAGCAGGACAACAATAACTTGATGCATGCGTTGACTTCCTGGTGTCTGCCAAAGTGCGGGATCTTCATTACATTGAGCAGTGTGGACTGTGTGAGGTTCTGGGTCCATGACTGTGGGATGATCTTGGAATTCTTTCCTTTGGTCCTGGTTAAGTACTTATGCAGGGCTAACATGCTATAAGATTTACGATCTCCAAGGTTGAAGTCACTAAATTCAGTGCTACGAGCTTATCCTGGTAGGCATGAACTGCGCACACCCCTTTCATAAGGTACGCAGTGATCAAAATATACTCGAAGTATCGAGGTACATTGTCACGATTGATTGTGCTGCTCAGAGGTGGTAGGTAAGTCAGTAGAATGCACATAATAAGCTTGGCATTCACGATATCGTCTTTGTGATTTTTTTGTTTCTCATCGATTGGTTGAGATGGACCAGCACGAGCAGTGGAAGGAGAGGCCTATAGTACTCTTGTCGATGATGCTTGGATTCTTATAGAGAACCCTCGCTTCGACATGAATCTCTCAATCATTAAGTCAATAAAAAATTCTTCGACTATTTTCTCTGCAACGCTGAGTTCGTCCGACATACAGGCTCGGGGTCAATTAGATCGGGCGTGAAATGAATTCAGATAGACTGCAATGAAGGGTATGGGAACAAGGTGATGATCACAGTGAAAAATAATCTCAGGCTTTGGGCTCAAATTATTAGTTAGTAAAAGTATTCTCAGTCCATGGCACGACGGACTAAATAAGAAACTTAGCAACAACCTACTTGCAATGGGTATGAGGTGTCATTAACTTGTGCTCTGTCCATTATGGTGTGGTCTAATGGTCTAGTAGTGAACCATCAATGTTTTTCGACCCGTTCAGAGTAGCAGTTGAGTGGTTATATCGACTTCCAATGGCTATATTGCTTCGCCTCAGTGAAGTGGCCTATGTCGCTGGTCTGATATCTCGATGAAGTTCAAATTCTACAAGTTTTCCTTCTATGAGGCTCCCTTTGGAATCTTCTGTAGCTTGTCGATCTTATCTCTCTTTTTAATTATCTTCCTAGCCTTCTTTCCAATGAGCTTCATCTCAGGGATTCTCTTCCCATTTTGATTCTTATTTTCCATGAACATAGTCACTTCGCACTGCTAAGATTCTCTCCTAAGACTCAAGGGTAATACTTCTTCTATATCTGAGACAGATACTTCAATCTTCTGTGAGTTCTATAATGCTCTTATAGCTTTGACATTTGGGCTTCTAGTGTCAAATAGCTTCGATCTGTTTTCCTTTTCTTCAACCAACTGCACAATCCTTCTAGTCATGAAATATTTTAACTCCTTTTTCTGTTGTTCCACAACTTCTTCTTCTTCCTTTCATCTAGCTTGATCATTCTCAACCCAAGGATTTCCTAGAAACATGGTAAATGGGGCGTTATCCACAATAAATTTAATAATCTCAAAATTTGCTTTAGTTGAAGTTCCATTGGCATTCATAGATACCTGAGTGAGATTTCCACACAGGGTTACTATTTTTCCTCTGAATATACATATTCCTCTTAATGAAGGGATCATAGCAGACCTTCCTATAGCTTCCCAATTTCTCTCTAGCATAATGTTTACTTGTGTTTCTTCATCAAGAACATAGTCAATGTCGAAGTCTCCTATTCTTACCTCGATACATTCTTTTTCTTTAAAGATCTCTGATATCCTAACATGTTCGTGACCATTCAAGGTGTCTTCATCTATAGCAATACCTTCTCTAATTTTTTCCGGGGTTCTACTATTTCTGGATCTGCCTTAGGGGTTTCTTCATTCAGATTCATTCTTTCAAGATTAGCAATCATTCTAGGGAAATCCAACACTTCATGGTCCAAAGCTTTGCAACATAGGCAACTAGATCTTCCACAAGGGCATTCCTTAGCAAGATGTCCTGGCCTTCTGCAACTGTAATAGAGGTTTACCCCTCTCTTTCATTTAAATGTTCCCCAACTTCTTCTGTACTGCGCACCAGGATCATGGTAGCTAGTCTGCAAAAACTTCTATCTAGGATCTTGCATCCATTTGTTAGTCCAAACATTCTTTCTATGCATAGTTATAACATATCTATCATTATGATTATCATATTTATCCATATCAAACTTTCTTTGATCTATCAAAGCCCTAGTTTTCAAGCTAGGAAAGAATCTATCATACACACCTAGATTCATGTTTTTAGAAACAAAAATTTCCACTTATCTTACTTCTACAGATTACAAAACTTCCATATCTAATTTTTTTTAACTATTCTTACCTTTATTAGAGCACCGAGCTTATAGATCTTACCTCTTTTCTACAGATATGACCTCTTTTCTTCAAAAATTTCCACTTTTACTTTTCTTAGAGCACAAAGCATTCAAATCTTGCTTCTTTTTTTAATATCTGGCCTTCTTTCTTTAACATAGAGATTTTCAGATCAAGTGGAATGTTGTGCACTAGGGAACAGATCATTGCACAAAGCTTCCATAGTTTTAGGATGAATCTTTGAACAAAGATTCTTCTTCCTCATTTCCCACCAATAACAGTTTCCCATTCTAGCAACAGAACCATTTGTTGGCACAGGGGCATACCCTGGGTTCAACGCTACAATACCGCACCAACAAAACCCTAACTGACGGCCCTTTCAGCAACACCTGCGAAGCATATGAAGTCTCACTCGAGGTAGAAGTAGGGGTGGTTGCTAGAATTAGGTGTCTGCAACCTTAGCTAGGACATAGGTCTGTGATTATATCGCTTACAGATCACTTTAGCATTGATCATTCATCAATATTCAACCCTTATTATACTTCGCAGATAGCATAGTGCATCACAACATTCACTTAGATATAAGGTATCTTAGTACTTAGCAACAGTAAAACAGATCAGATCCAGTAGATCAACACTAAGCATATTCATACATATCAGATATACTATTCACACACATATAATGAAGCACAAAGCATAAGTATATCCATCTGAATATATCAAAGCACTTTGTAAAAGCAGGGATAAACAAATCAAGTAAAAGAATAAAGCATAACACACAAATTTACGTGGTTCACCCCCACTCTGGGGCTACGTTCACCAACTCTTCTTCATTATTAGCATCTTCAATTGGTTACAAGCACGAAGCCACCAAAACCTACTGCGCATAGGACAAAAAATCTGCGTAGCTCGCTAGATCCTTCTTCCTTGCCTTACAACACAAATCCTTCTATATCTCCACACAGGGACTTGTACTAAGCTCTGCAAGCCTATAAAATGCATAACACCTCGATCACACAGATCCCACTTGGCTTGTAGCCTATATCACATAGATACAATACTCTACTAGATGCCTAGATGTCTATTTAGACATTTAAAAAAGTGGTCCTAAGCGTGGGTTAACCCACGAGCCGACATCCCTTTCCCATTACATATTCCCAAAACCCAAAATGGGCCCAAAAGTGGGTCGAGATATAGTGATATCTTCTTCGTCTGGCGCTCCATCTTCGACAGGCTGTCAAAGTCCCAAAAACGGTCAATCATGACCAAGACTATTCCAAAACTTGGTCAAGGGCCAACACTTACAATCAAATTACTTAATGAAGCTCTTCCTAATATCATTTCCCAATCTCTATGATCAATTCAACAGTATACGTTTACTCTTTCATTTCCTCCCCTTTTCCCATGAGAGAACCCCAATATATAGGATGATAGAGATAACATGGTGGATAAATCTAGACACTAAAAAAAAAAAGCTTCTCGAGGTCGTATTACGTGAAATATGACCTTTGATCACATTTCTTTGTAACCAATCCTAATTGGGGAGTAACAGACCCAGTCCAATCCTACATTCTTGTGGTTCACAACCATTCACGACTTGCACGAGATAAATTCGTGACCATCAAATTTGCATCACAAGTTGCAAAGGAACAGAAAGAAACCAACCAAAATGATGTTGCAAACTTAGCGAAAAGTGACATAACTCGGTTTCTCAGCCTACTAACCTCTTGATGATGTCCATCATGTGATTAGGTGGAAAATAAATGTAGAATAGATGCCCCCTAAAGTGTGAGGGTAGAAGAGGTATTTGACGACCAAAATACTTTATGAACAATAATCATAGAGCTTTAGGAGAAGGAATATGGGAAGAAAATATTATCATTCCTACACAATAATAACATCCCTGAGGCAGACATATCCATGCTTGGTAATAGAAACTAAGAATAGCCACCCAAACAATACAATATGGATCCATGCATGATGCAACTAAGTACATCATGTCCATGAAATAAATACATTGTGGATCCATGTCACAAGTGAGAGAATATCCACGACCAAGTACAAATTTGGATCTATGTCACAGTAGAGAGATCAGTGAGATGAATCGATACTTGAGCGATCTCTAAATCACTCATAAATAACTCCATGACAATGTGGGAGGGGAGGTTGTAAAGTAATTATGTGGCTCTAACCCAAGGTCTTCGTCCCAAACCCTAATGGTGGCAATCTACAATATGATAATAAATGAGATGATGTAAAGCATGGTAGAAACTGTCTCACTATAGATCATTAAGGTATACCATTAACAGATGCAAGGGAATCCACTGATGATGATGATGGACCCCAAGATACTTGGTACAATCTAGCAAGTGTGAATGGATGATTTATGGTTTAACAATCATAGATTCATTAAACATGAGTCTATGATGTAAACCCACTTCCAAAATGCAAAGGTACCTTCTAGTCATGTCTACAAGTCCCAAGGTTCTAACTGGTTTCTCGATTTTGATCCTGGCTAATGATCTGGTTTCCACAAGACAAAATCCATTGAAGGAGGGACTTGGTGTATCCACCATCAATAGACATGAAACATAAAAAGATAAAATGGTGTGAAGAGTGTAGTAGTAGAGAAAAAATGACTCAGGGATGGTTGAAATAAACAGGTTGAAAGACTCAAATTGGCTGACACATGTGAACTTCCCTTGAAAAAAAATCCATGAAAAATGACTTGACCTGGCACCATGGACTTGATAATGACCAAAACAAATACCATGGATAACTAGAAGAGTAACCAGTTGATGGAATATGATAACTCATAGAGATGGTTTTGACTAAGAGACAATGGATAACCTAATGGTTGGACATGGATGAAAAACAAGTGCGATGTTCAAGGGAGACTTGATGGAAAACTTCCATTTGTGAAGATGACTAGACTAAAAATATCCCTACTCTTTTTCTTTATTTCATGTTTGAACGAGCATGAAATAAAATAAATGTATGCTCGATATGCTCACCTGTGAATTTATTTTTGAGGCTAGGATGGAGAATGGTGCTCGATAGGCTTCCCAATATCCTAGAAATATATCAATGGAAAAATCCATATACAATCTCGTGGATTTAACGAGCCCAAGAAAGTAAATTCTCGCTTGTCATTTCATGTTTAGAGAGTTTGAAAGGACAAATAAAAATTCAGTGTGTACCTTTTTCATGGTTGATTACCAAGCATGACAAAGGGGTAATAGTAAGCTTGGCTGGAGATAATGAGTGGTATGCAATGAGGTTCCAGGTGCATGAAACATGACTTAAGCTATGGACTGCAAAATGAACATGGTAAATGATGACCACTTATATCAGTTGGTTCTTGTCTAGAGGTGTTGTAAAATTGGAGCAAGTAGATGGATAATGATCAAGCATAGTTTTGGTGCAATAAGAAATGGAAGAAAATTACAGTGTAGCAACAATAAGTAGAAATACATAAGAATTAATGAATGTGACCATTTAAACAACAAAAAAATGGTGGGAACCGCCTCTAGGAAGGCTAGAAAAGATGTAGAAAGAGAGTGAATGAAACTCAATTTCAGACAATAAAGCACTACAGAGGGTTCCTGGGCCCTAATAATACAACATGTGCATCAAATGATAGTGATGGGTGCTACTCTAGGATTCCCATGAGGGGTAGGATCTACCACCCAAAATATGATGTGAAAATAAAGGGAGGAATAATATTGCATGTCAGATGGGGTCAAACTTATGGTGTAAGGGGGGGAATAAGTGGCAGCCAAATGAATGCAACTGAGAAGGAAAGACCATGACCCTAATCATACATCCCAAGTTTCGAAAAATAGTCTATTCCTACAATTGAACTGATACCATAACTAAAAATAGTCTATTCCTACAATAAAAATTGTTTTATCTTAGCCCAGGGAAAGGAAAAAGGATTATTAAAAAAAAACCTCATCCAATGTGAAAAGGGGTATTTTAAACCCTATTTTTCAAAAATGGAAAAAAAGTAATATTATGGGGTGAAAATGATTTTGACCTCATTTGTGCTTTTACCCTTGGTAAAAAAGTGGAAAGGATATTTTTCATGGAAATAATTTTTGTGTTGATTTCAGGAGTTTTGGGCCATGGATATTTTTGTTGCTACCTCCTTTACAAAACCCATTCTTCATTTTTTAATTTACTAAGAATTTTTTGTTAGGTGAGCCCCAAACGTTTTGGGTTTACGAGGTCATGGGAAGCCTCTGTCGTGGGCACAATTGAGAAGCCTAGGTTTTACCGTCAACAAATGTTTTCAATGACCATTCGCTACCAAAGGTATGAGAGTGATTGGTTACACCCTATACAGAGGGCAGTCATGACCAGGTTAGTAGGGTCTCCCTTTATGGTGTAGACCATATGTGACCAATGACCTTGATGATCAGACACACCGCGTTAACTAGTGACTCACGACTGATCAGAGTGTTAGAACAAGAGAGACCATGACCATGACCTTGAAGGTGCGGTTTTGCTATAACACATAGTGGCCCATGACTGGTCGCTCTGTTTCAAAGAGGAAGGAACGACTAACTTTAAATTAATGTGTTTATTTAATTTTTTACTATTATGATTTTGGACATGTGTTCTAATAATTTTGTTCATGTTTCTTGGTAGGGAAATCATCATGATCAAGTGGAGAGAGCATGGGAATGAGATCAATGATATATTTTCCTTCAAGGAACAACATACCCTTGATGTGATGAGTGATTGTGGGCTCCTAAATCTCCTTTTGTGCCCCAGTATGAGGGCACAACCATTGCTATTGGAGATAATTATTGGTATATGTGACCTAGAGGAGAATTTTTTTATGGTTGGATACATCAAGTGTTGACTCTAGATGTCGAGGATATATACTCTTGATGAGGTTTTCCTAGAGAGGGGCCTCAGTAGTTCTGGTCGGTGGTAGGGGTGGTATAATTTTATTTTGGAAACGCCTTGTTTAAATCCCTATAATAAACACATATATGGATAATTCTTTGTTTATTGGCATTAAGTACTATGTTCAATACCCATTGATTCATGGGTACTGGATAAATAAATGCAACATTCAATATTTTTTCGACTTTCTCCTTGATGGCTGCAACTTTCTGAGGGTGGACTAGTCGGAGCCTCTATCAAATAGGGTGGGCTCTGAGGTAGGTCTTAATCTTATGCAAAAAAATCTAAGGATCTATTCCATTCATTTCTTTGTAAGACTGGGAAAAAATATCACATAACTCTTTGAACAGGGCAATGTAAAGTTCAATTTCTTTTCGGGAACAAGCTGCACCTATTTGGATGTGTTCTTAAAACCCAGGTTGACCAAAATGTCAATTGAAATGGTTTCTAAAATGTTACCTAGGTTTCCTTTAGATAAAGTTGATTGCTAAGTGGAGGGAAATTGGGACTGGACTTTGAAATCAGTCAAAACGATGGTTTGTATGTGTTTCTCCACTCTTTCCTAACCATCAAGGAAATATGATTGGTGGTGTGAATACTCCCATGGCCTATTTACTAAGGTCACAAATTCCATGATGGCCTCGTCTGAAGCTAAAACATCATTTAGAAATTCATGCAAAGTGGATGGAGGATTAACCCAATAAGGAAAAGAGAAATGATCTAGTTCCTCATCTAGTAGGAGACTAGGATAAGGGTCAACATATTCTCCTGCTCACTGTATAATGAAATATGATAATTCATCCAGTGAAAATGGAATAGTGGATCCATAAGACTACTTCTGAAGGATGGGGTATCACCCAAGGATCGTAAGAACCAAGGGATCTACTGGTGATAGAAGGGATCGTGTTCACATGAGTTGTATGAGTAGCATCATGTATAGGATGGGGAAAAATCCGCATAAGAGATGAATATTTTAACATACCTATACCGACACCATCATACCCCTAAGAGGACTCACCTATAAAAGGTGTGTAGGTGATAGGATTAGCTCACAAGTCAGGCATGCAATAATCAATTTGGTCGATTGGTGACTATGTTTCCTTGATGGGAAAAACATATAATCTGAAATACAATGGATGCAACAACTTTCATTGCATAGAAATAATTTTGACACAAGAGAAGATTATAGTCGAGTGTGGCATAAACCACTTTGACTTCTACAAATACAGTCTTTCCCCTGAAATCAATGGATAAAGAGGTGATAATTCTGTGGGGTTTGAAAAAATGTCCATAAAAATATTTTAAGATGGTTTTAGATGTAGTGAGATGAGGAGAACCAAGGGATTTTCAACATGACAAAGACCTAATGCAAGTATCCTTCATTGATTACTATACGAAATATATTCTTGTTAATAAAACCAACTATGATTTGGAATGCTAATTGGTGTGAGAGACATGACTCACTCTGGTCTATGTCAAAATAAACAATGTTTGACTCCAAAGGGTCGATTCCTCCTATGGATGATAATAACGATTTCCATTGTGAAGGAAAAATTTGCAATAATTTGAGTGCTAACATGATACATGGTGCCTAGGTGAGATATTAGACTATAATGTAGTGTTGAGCTACTCGATATTCAAGTTATGGGTAGTTCTTTTAAGTACCCCTTTTAGAGGGAGAATTGTAGGTTCAAAAGTTGGTTTCTCTAATGTGAGAGAGCCATTAGGTGGTGAACTCGATGGGGGATCCTTAGAATAATTTTACCCCTTGGGAGTGTCATATTTCTTGACTTTGGTGGATAGTTCCATCATATATTTAACCATAATAATGTTTGCAGTTGAGGACCCTACATTGTTCCCATTTGGAGGTGTAAGAACTTGTGCAACCATTTTTTGTTTCTTGGGGGGGAGGATTGGTTAATAACACTAGTTGGGAAGGAGATCCCCCTCACTCAAGATGTCGATGGACTACAACAAGGAGAGGGAATTATTTGGTAAAGTGGTCCTCCTTACACACCATATAAGGATATTTTAACTTTCTTTTGTTTTTTCTCCTAACATTGGGGTCTTGGGTTTTCTGGCTTATTTGTTCAGGAGAATTCTTCTTTTTCTTGTTGTTATTATTTTTCTTCTTCCCTTTGGATTGTTGTGTGTTATTGGGTATGGTGGATTATAGTGTGTTTACCTTGGAAGTCTAATTAGGGGCCCAAGTCAAAGTGGTTGTGGCACAGAAGAGGTATAATTTATAGCTATGATTAATTGACTAAGATGCCCAGTCAACTGGACAACTGTAGTGGAAGAAAGATGACAAACTACACCATCGGCATGGGGTCTAGGAATCAGTCGAGGAGTATCGTTTGATGGTCTAGGAGCATGGGGAATGAGGTTGTATGGTGTACTTGATTGTGAATAAATCATATCTGAGTGTTGGAAGTGAATAATGACCTGCTCCTTAGTTATGGCTTCAGACATGGAAAGACATTTAGTGATGGGAGGAAATAATGGTTTTGTAACCCAATCATCCAAGATCCTATGGTGAATTGGGTATTAAATGAGTCTTACTCTCCATCTCCACTCATGAATTTGGTCATAGATATGTGTGGCAGTGTTCTAGCGTAATGAGGTCAAAATCTATGTCCTCATTTCGTATCAGATAGGTAATTGGAAATGGGTAAAAAAATCCATTGCCAAAGCATTAAAGTTGTTAAATGAAGCATTTGGTAGTTCGATGAACCATTTCGAGGAATTTCTAGGTAAGTGTGAGGGAAAAGACATAAGTGAATGTTTTCATCCAACAAAGAGTTGGAGATGCACCAGAAATGATAAGTCGTAATGTGTGTGGTGGGATAGTCTCCCTTCTTTCCATTGAATTTCAAAATGTCTAATGAAATTTTGACTAGAACAACCATCCAAGTGAGATTGTGCACTATGGTATCATTCATAAGTCTAGATAAGTTTACTAAGTCCAGAGTGGCCAAAAATGGCAACTGAGTGTTTACGAATTGATTCTGGTTTAAAGTTAAAGGTGTGTTGAGAACAAAAGGACCATATGGCCCTCCCATATATTGTCTAGCAGTAGGAAAATAACCTCTTTGATAAGGATTTCCAATAGGCATATAACCACTTCCCTAGCAAGGATTTCCCATTAGCATATAAGAACCCTGCTAGTTGAGGATTATTTGGGAGATTAGTGCCCCCTATTATCACCATAAGTCACCCCTGGATCGCGGAAGAGGTAAGCCCGATACCCATCAGAGTTTTATGTCACAGGTTGGTTGTAAAAAATGTCAAATGGGTGCAGTCTCAAGTAAATATCATCTTAACTCAGAAAAATGGACTAATATGCATAAGCAGGTGAGGTCTTGGTTCAACTTCATACAATAGGTTGTAGTAAAGGTGAGTATGAGGAAGTCCTTGGTGAGAAAAATGTAGAGGTCTACTGCAGACATCAGGTCTTCCGGCATCCCAAAAGGGAAATATTTAAACACAAGAACTTCTTGAATTTAAATCTCAAAGAAACTGAAAGGAATTATAACAACAGTATAATCAAACTTTCATCATAATGCATCCACAATAATTCAAGTGAATCAGACAATCATGAACTCTTTCAGAATCAGAGGGAAACAAGAGGGATTAAAAAAGGGAGTAACAAATATGACTATCATTAAACAAGAAATATCAGACTACAATGACATAACCAGAGAACCAACAAATTCATTAAAACTATACAATACGAGAGCTTTTCTCTACCATCGACCCTAACAAAATATCAAAACTGAGTATTTATTCTCAAAGAAACCTACCAACACCAAGGGTGTGATTTGGCTACTTCATTCAAAGCGTCGCATATTCACCTTCTTTTGTCAGGTTTCACTTGCATTTTTTCTGTCAGAAGCGATCTCAGGTTAGTATGGGTTTTGCAGGAAAATTCATTGACGGGGAGACCTCGGGTTGACAGCTTGTCTCCACGACCGACGCTTCCATGCTTTAGATTTATGGGGTGAGGCGAGGTTTCAACCACCTCCCCTTTCTTTCATTAACTGCTTCATCAGGATTGAGATGAGACTTGAATACTCAGGGAGCAGTTATGTGTTGCTAGCGGTTCTTCGAGCTTACCTGATGATCTTGAAACTGTGACGGTTTCACTTTGTAACGAATGCGGGCACTTTTGTCCTTTGGAACAGGCCTTGTGAATTTGACAACCTTACCAAAATGCAACCTTGGGCCCTGGACCATCACTTATCCCATATTATATTTTAGGATTTCACGTTTTGGGAGTCCTCTCTACACTTGATTCCCAATATCCCGATGGTTGAACTTGCGAAATCAACTGACTTAGATGAATGGTTGGATCTGCTTTGCATCCGAAGGGTGCGAATTTTTCCTCGAAACTCCACCTTGGTCAGATCTACTTTATGGGTGCCAACCTTTCCTCCTGGACCTGCTTCCATATAAACTTGGTTGTGACCATGGGCCCAACTCTTGGGTGCATCCTGATTTCGCATTTCGGGGGTTCTTTCATCGCATGACCACAATCTCCCGATACCTGATATGAAAAATGGCCTTGATCAGATCGATGGTCAGATTTGCTATGCATATGATGGCTGAGGCTCCTCATGATGGGTTCTTTCCACTTGGCACCACATTCCACTTAACCATAGGGTGTGACCCTGGGCTCAATTTTGGGCGCTTCACAATTTCATGTTTCAGGGACTCGCAAAATTGTGATTTCGCATTATCTGCTACCATCTGGTTGGATGACCCAGATCTAATATTCATCATATTCATGGTTTCACATATTGGGAAGTTTAAAGACTACTCACCTCCCCTATTTCGATTCCCTACTTCACCATATCGATGGTCCATGAATTTCCTGGATAAACGTCTTAGATAAATATCGACATTTCGGGACCTTGGGCCATCGACATTTCACACTTCATCTTCCTGAAATAACTTCCTCCATGGTTCAGATCAGTTGCCACACACCCTGTTGGATCGGACAACCAAGACTAAGCCTGTGTTTGATTGGATTTTTCTGACTAGAAGAGTGCGTGCCTTGACCTCGGATAAAACACATTTGTGGGTTTTTTTAAAACCCCTTTTTTCGCATTTGGTCACCCAATGGACAACTTCTAAGGGAAAACACACCCCTAAAAATATATGTGATAACATTAGGCTCCATGGGGGATAGATTCCTCCCTATGAGGCTCTAAGATCTCCTTTTTCAGTTCCAATCGTCTTCTGTTGGGCTATGGGGTCGAGCTCAAAACATCTTGCTAAAAAATACAGGTCGATAAGTAAAAAATGAAAATAAACACACATGCTCCAAGTAGCTTATTTATATACATTCCTAAACTAATTTGTTTTTTCACAGTTCTAGGTGAAAGAAAACTTCCACCATAGCCATTCAAGTAACTTCCTAACTGGAAGCTCCTTCACTCTTTCAATGATTGATAATAGATGATAAAATCATGACAGCAAAGCGATTACATCCTGTTAAGCCCTAATGTTGGCTCATTACCCCTTAATGGGGGCATATTAGATTAGTAATGCTATTTTATTTATGTCAGATTTAGACCATTAGTTTTAATTTAGATTAGTAATGTCATTTTAATTATGTTGGCTTTAGGCCATTATTTGTAATTATACCTCCTAGTCTCCTATATATACCAAGGAGACATTTTCATTTTGAATCATCTTGTACTTGAACATT
>JZKD02S1723390.1:34012-52765 GCA_000966675.3 Picea glauca
CGGGAAGCTAGAATTGTGAAATGAATGTACACTTGTAGGGTATTTTTCACTAAGGACGATGAAAAAACAAGAGGGAGAGGAATGTAACATCCATAGTTTCAATCCCCATGAATTAAAATGTAATTGTATAAATTATATTTAGGTTGGTGAGCATATGTATTGGTTCGAAGAGCCTTCATTAGTTTATTGTGGCCAAAGGCCAAATGGTATATTATGTGCATGTAAATAATTAATAACAATAGTAATCACTAGTTGTGATACGAAAAGGATGAAGAACGATGGGGGGTTATGATTCCACAAGAGAGAGGGGTCCAAGAGGGGATTATTCATGGGTATTAATCCAACCCACATTCTTGAATTATTATTATTATTATTATTATTATTATTATTATTATTATTATTGGGTAAACCTCGTATTTGTTGTTGATTGTTACTAAATTAAATCATTAAAATATTGTAAGAGGGTGCGTGTGAGGAGTCACATCCCATATTTATTGGAGAGAATGATAATGAGTACAATCATCTTGGGGAAGAGTGTAAGTAAATTCAAGCGAACAAGAAAAGAGTGGAAATTTGTATGGCTAAGGGGGAAAATTTTAGATAGACACATTTTTGCATAGAGGGTAGTTTTTAATTGAAATTTTTGGACAACGTGAGAGGAGATGAGTGATGAAAATATCTCCAACCATGTTTTCTTGAATAAATCCATTGTTTGGTTATGTTTTATGCTGGGAGAGAGGCCTATGCACTTGGAAATCAAGTTGTGGGAATGTAGAGGGTTTTTCGGTTGAGGAAAAAGGCTCAAGATCCTTGTGAAGGACATTGTGAGCACTCTTGGAGTAGATGGGAGGATTTCTTGTTAACCATATTCTTTGGATCCCTAGAGGGAAGTGGGAAGGATTTAAGGGTTGTATGCAGTGAAGGGGATCTCATTCCTTGGGTTGTGCAGGTTGTGGAAATAGAGTGGAACCTAGGTTTTGGGGTTATTGTGTGTGGAGAGTGGACAGCCAAAAGGGTAGAATATCCTTATGGAATCATAGCCTCAACTCAGGGGTGTCCTTCTGTTGAGAGCAATGAACAATAATTCCTATGGCTGGGAGGTTCATCCTTCATATGAAGCTAGTTGATTACTATGCTTACAGATAAGTCCTTTCTTCTCTTATTATGTTTATTCAGTCGTGAAAATGGTTTATATGACTGTTTTGTATTTGTTGTTTACTTGAAAAGCTGCAATAATGTTTTATTATATGTTGCTAGATGCATTTATAACAATGGTATCATTTTCCTGGTTAGATCTATGTGTGATCTGTAGTTGGTAAGCTATAGGAAAATTTAATTAGCAAATTTTTTTAATGATTTAATGTGTTTCTGCGCACAATGTTATTCAACTGGTAGTTTTGTATGTTACATGTCTTCCATTAGTCAACTGAATTTGAACTGAATTCCTAGTTGAAGTGATAATGCACCCTATTTTATAGGAAGTTCCCTATTTTGTACAGAATATTATTAGCTAAAACTTAGGAAAATGTGAGTATCTAAGTGTGTAATATCTCCAAGATAAAGATTATATAATGTAAAGGAATTTAACCTTCATATTGTAGATTTCATTTTTATTTATCAAATATTTTGTGATGAATTATTCTAGTGGAATTTCCACATTCGTTTACAGATCAATACCTAAACAATATAAACTTATTTAGCATTATGTTGGTTGAAAAATATTTGTGGTGGCTAGTATATAATGAATAATTGTGGGGAGAATAATGAAATCAAAATACATAAAAATACATTTTGATGGGGGCTTGGTTCAAATAGGAAAGGAAATGTGAGAAATATTTTTGTATTCTCTAGAAAGCATTCATATAATCTTATCCTCTTATTGGAAAATTGACTACATGGAAAATCAGAGAGGGACAAGTTTAAAAATAGGAAAATAACCTTGGGTTGGATTAGAAGAGGGTTATGTTCTTCCAATGGAGAATGTTCGTTCCATAGATATTTATCATCTTCAGGATGCAATTTCCAATAGAAAAACTCTTCTTAGAGGAAAAACATGGAAAAGTGTCGATCTACTGGAATTGGTAGGTCCTCTTGCAGTTCTCTGGAAAGAATATCTTGATGGATTTTCGACCAATTTTATTAGACTCTCTAATGAACTAGATATGTTATTCTGGAAAAAAAATTCATGGAATGGATATTTGACTAAAAAGATGGGTTATTTGGCTAAGGTTGAAGAGGAATTTCAGGAGGATAGAATTTGGTGGTGGAATCTTCTTTGGAAAGTGGATGGCCCCTTGAATACTAAGTTAGTCTTGTGGCTTTCCTTGGAAAACAAACTACTAACTTGGGACAATGGTATAAAGAGGGGATGGGTAGGACCAAACCGATGTTATTTATGAAAATAAGAGGAAGAAACTATCTTTCATATTACTACTACATGCATTTTCACAAGACATGTGTGGACTTTGGTTACAAGGACATGGAACATGAAGGAAAGATGGTCTAGAAATTCTTTGGAATCCTACGTGAAGGAGTGGTGGATGGGAAGATAGGCTATAGAATATATATATTTCCCATGTCAAATGGTTTATTGGTTATGATGGGCATATAACTAAACCATTTTTTAAAAGCACATTATCTTGGAAGAGGTAGTGGATGGATTGATAGCTTTGGAACACATGAAACCTACAAAAAAAAAAGGTAGAAATATCGTGACTCCATAGATGGATTTGGAAATTCCTTAGGTGTATTTCAACAAAGCTAGTAAAGAACATATAGTGGTTGGTGGAGTAGGAGTAGTTTTAGGTATCAGTGAAAATCATTAGTTCCACTCAAAGTATGCTATAAGAAGAGCCACAAATATGAAGGAAAAATTTGTAGCTCTATGAGTGTTATTCATGGCAGTGTTCCTTTAAGACATCAAGCATTTGCAGGTTATGGGAAATTGTAATTTGGTAATTGATTGGGAAAATAAAAGGAAATCTTTGCAGAGCATTAGGTCATCACACTTACAAGAAATCATAAAGGATATTAATTCTTCTTAATGGTTATCATTCACACATATTTAGAGAAATGAACTCTATGGAAGATGGACTCTCCAAGCAAGATTTCATGACTCTCCACATTGTCACAATTTAAGAAGATTTTGGTCAAGGAGGCCTCCATAATGTTGTGGATATATGGTATCCCTAGTAGAAGCGGCTATAGTCTCACAACTACATGGTTTCCTTTTCATTGTTGGAAGGTTGTCTTTCTTGTCATAAAAAAGTTGGAATTCCTTATTGTCTTTTGTTTTGTTTTGTATTTTATGTACTATAAAATTTTGAATCATGGATATTTTTGAAGGTCCATATAGGTGATGGAGGAATTATTTTCTCTTGATGTCTTTGGGAATTTTTTGTTATATGAGTTTGGGTAGTATAGGAAATTTATTATAGGAAAATAATCATGATTTGGTGGGATTTGGATATTGATAAACACAATGTATATTTAAACATAAATATAAATATATTTTCTTCAAAAAAAAATCATGATTCCATCATGGTGGTTCTAGACAAGCTTACAAACGTTGCACCTTTTATTCTATTCAAGATGACTCACAAGATAACCAACAATGAAAATATTTGTATGAAGGATATTGCTAGGCTACATGGGGTGCAAGGAAATAGTTTCAGATAGAGATTCCAAATTCACATCTAATTTTTGGAAAAGGGTTGTTTAAATAATTTGCGACAAATATGAATTTCAACACAACATATTATCCAGATTCAAATGAGAAGATAGATAGGGTGAACCAAATAATTGAAGATTTTCTTAGAATACATGTAATGGACAATCCTTCCAATTGGGAAGACTATCTTAATTTGGTTGATTTTTCATATAACAATGGGTTCCATGCATCGTTGAATATGAGTCCTCTTGAAGCCTTGTATGAGATAAAATGCAACATGCTATGAGCTAGGATGACCCAAAAAAAGAGCCATTATTGGGCTAGAACTGTTGAGGGAGATGGAAGAGTAGATGGTCAATATCAGGAAACATTTAAAGGTTATTCAAGATAGGAAAAATATCTATGTATATAAAGGTAGGGAACATAGGGAATTTAGAGTGGGAGAGCATGTGTTTTTAAAAGTAAAGGATAAAAGGAGCTCATTGAAATTAGGAAGTTTCCCAAAGTTGGAAGTGAGATATTGTGAGCCATTTGAAGACAATAGACCCAACTACATACATGTTTGAATTTCCTACATCAATGATAATTCATAATATGTTTCATGTGTCTTTATTGAAGAAGTATGTACCTAATCCTAACCACATGATTGACTGGATTTTGATCCAGGTGGAACAGGAAGGGGACTTTTTGGTGGAGCCAAGCAAATCTTGGATTGGAAATTCAAAGTGACTAGGAACTGAGCCATCGACCTTGTAAAGGTATAGTGGAACTACTACGATCTTGAAGATGCCATGTGGGAGAACGAGGAGGACATGTGAGAGGAGTACCCACAAATTATTGCATATTATTTAGAAAATATAAATGTGCATTTGTATATTGTAATAACTGATTATCACCTACAAGACATCAAAGAGATCTAGAAATATAATGAATACCATTACTCTTATCATTTTTTCAAGAGAGAAATAAAGGAGAGAGTGAGAAGAAAAAACTTAGAGTCAACAAATCAATTCTCATAAAAATTCTCATTAATTACAAATTGAATGAAATATATGAGCACATATAGGAAATCCAAATTCTAAAAAAGACAATTCAAATTGTATGAGTTATGCATGAACCAACTTTGTCTTAACTCAAAGTTTGGATGCCCTGATTAGCCATGCAGTCTCTTAAAATTAGGAAAAGGATAAAAAGGTAGAGAAAGGTGCTTCTTAATGTCCTAAAATCAAGGAAAAGTAAAGTAAATCATTTTCACTAGCTAAAAGAAAAGATTCCTTCTTAAATATAGGGACAAAGCACTCATATGGATCACTTGGTAAAAATTAGTCAAAATTTAACCATTAGAATCATGAGACCAAGCTATAAAGTACCTAGGTGAGAGATTAATTCTAAGGAAATGTAAAATATTGTCTAACACCCCCCATATTCC
This sequence comes from Picea glauca, assembly GCA_000966675.3. Taxonomy (NCBI): domain Eukaryota; kingdom Viridiplantae; phylum Streptophyta; class Pinopsida; order Pinales; family Pinaceae; genus Picea; species Picea glauca. The sequence continues at coordinate 39,112 of JZKD02S1723390.1, forward strand.
TAAGTGGGTGAAAATAATGCAAACAAAATTTGGTCCTAGCTAAAATGATGCCATAGTAGGTACCCAAGTATAAGAAAAATTATCATGAAGTGAGGAAAGAGGTAAAATATCATGGGAACAATCCCCCCCTCAAAATAGGATCCTAATAAGAATACTAGGATGTCTCCACCACTCTTAAGTATCCCCACAAGTATCTGAACCGCTACTCTATGAAGGAATTGGTGAAGATGTTGATGTTTGCAAGGATTTGGTGAAGTTAATAAACCTATTAGAATCCATTAGCTCCAAGTTGAGATATGTACTTGTTAACAAGCCCATATACCACCATATTAGTCTAGTATATCCATCTACACCAAACAATATTCTTACTAGGAGGAAGTGGAACCAACTTGCAAGTTTGATTATTGATGAGGGAATCATATTCATTTTTCATAGAAATCTCCCAACGGGGGTTTCCCACAACCTATGGATAATATTGAGTATCTTATCTGGAGACTATGAAACAATTCATAGGAATCAAGGAATAGTTTGTAGAGAGTGCTTATGGAGCACCTAGAAACTGAGATATAGTCCTTCCTGTATCTGTTGGATCACCCACTAAATCTCATGTTGCTTATAGAGTATTTTGTTACCAAACTAGTGTCAGTGCTAGATATATAATGAAATACTCATATAAGTCACTTGCTTCCCCACAATCATATGAAATATTATCTGAATTGGAAATATGATGTGAATATGAAAGATCAACATCAACCAAAACCAATAGATCTGCAATTGGTTCCTCTTTAAGTGAATGCATGGGGCCTTCTTCAAATTTTAAACTTATCTCATAACATAACCTACTCACATAATTACCATGGGTTTAAATTACATTACAATAGTACTTGGGAATGAAATCGGAAAAATTATATAACCCAAATTGATGATATGTTATCTCGATAGCAATCAGTGACCTATTGGAAATATCTGAAATCACTACTAACTCCAGAGTGAAAACCACTTTCTTTATGTTTCTTGAATGTGTTATATGATATATGGACATAAATTTTTCATACAAATCGGCTACATTAAATACATTTTGAAAACACCCACCATCTATATCAATCATACATTTCCCACATACTGGAACAAGTGTGTCATTTTCCATTAGAGTGGAAGAACCAATGTAAGGCACAAAAGAAGTGAATGAATATCATGATGCGATCATTTTATTAGAGGAACATAAATATGGAATATATGTGGATGATGATGAATAAAAAAAAAACAAAGTGTGACCTTCTATTTGTTTACCTTGATCATAAGGAGGCTTTTCAATATCCTTTTTCTTAGCACTGCTAGATTGTTCTACTAAATATTTTGTGCCATGTATTCTATGATATTTCTCATGCATGAATTATTGGAATGAAAAAAATTATTACAATAGGTTCATTTTTATTTTTCCTTCTTCTCCCTGCCCCCACCCCCTCCTTAGAGTTGGAGGTATCATCATTGGATTAAGGATTTTGACCCTTTTTCCAATCTGGGTCTTTGTTTTTCTTGTTTTACTTGCTTCTTGTCTTAGCTCCCTCATTTGATTCAAGGGAATGGGAAAATTAGGACTTGAAGGAACCCATATGAACTATATTATCCTATTCTTGAGTGAGTGTGACAACAAAATAATCTAAATATGGAATCTTCCATGTGGTTCCCATAACTAGTTTTGTAGTATAGAAGGAAGATACAAACACTAAGTATTTTGGACCTAGTTTTTAGAGAATAGAGAGTGTGATATTCTCCTCTATATTATCAATCCCACACAATTTCAGCTACAATAACAAGGATTTAATCTTAGTAAAAAATTCCTTAATAGTGTCAAAGTTACTTGGGCTCAAAGAATGATCTCATTCTCTAATTTGTGTCCCCGCAACATATCCCACTTCCCAAAAAGACCCTCTAGGGTGGTCCATACTCCATTAAGTATTTTAGAAGATGTGATATGAAACCAAATATTTGGAGACATTGAAAGGCCCAAAAACCCAAAGGGATCATCCATCCTGTTAAATTACTTTTCTTTCTCCACTATGGAATTGGGTTTAGTCCATGTTCCCATAGTAATCCTATAAAGACCCTTACTCCTCAAAAGACTAATTGCCTCAGACTTCCACTCATGGTAGTTTAATGGAGAAATAATAACATGTCAGGGATGACCCATCCTATCTACTGAAGTTTCTCTTGATGTGTCTTCTTCCTGTAAAAAAAAGTATGCTCCTCCTAGATTCCATTTATCTCTAATACCATGTAAAATTTGATGATCGCCTACAAGAGATCAAGGAGATATAGAAATATAATGAATAAAAATACTCTTATCAATTTTGAAAGAAAGAAATAAAAGAGAGAGTGTTACAACCCAATGAGGGATATATATATATATATGGTTAAATGTATAAGATATGACCCAAAGAGGGGGAATATATGGGGATAAATGTACCTGTAATGTGTAAATATATATTACCTAATATTAAATTGAGGGAACCTCATGTGTAGGTGTGAATAGGTATATATAGAGATCATGTATTCATTATTTAGGGAGGTGAATTGTGATGGATGAATGTATTTGGATATTTGGAGGAGGTCCTCACACATTGGTTTACATGGTGTGTACTTTTCATTATTATTCTGATATCTTAAGCATTTGGATCATTACATTTGGTATCAGAGCATCGATCCTATGGTTTTTCTTCTCCAAGAAAGTCATATTAGAATTTTTTATATAATTTTTCTCTAGGATGATTCAAAAAACAAAACTTGGAATTTAATTAGGATACATATCAAGGTATCTGTGGTACAAATTTCAAATTTTGGTTCATTATAATTTCATATATATAGCCTATGGAAGATAGGGTTTTTGACTCATCCAAAATTCAATTGTAAATGATTCATCTTGTTATTTTCAATATAACCTATTTTATGAGATGATTCAAATAGAAAAACTTGGAGGTTATTAAGAAGACACATCAGTGTATCTATGGTATAAATCTCAACTTTTGGGTTGTTATACTTTTGGAGATATACAATGTTGAATATAGGGTTTGTGACTATTCCTATAACTAGTCTCAAATAGGTATTCCGGGTAAAACAATCATATATTCTTCAGAGAGCATCCAACTTTTGTGAAACTAGTTTCATTTGAAACATGATAGTCCATATTATTTCTTGTACAATATTCAGAATCAACTATTAAATATTGGACATGTGGCATTATGTACAGATTATCTCTCCAGGAAAGGAAAAAAATCAGGAATTTTTGGGAAATTTAACATAACTTTCACTTGGCACATAAAATTTTGGTCAAAACTGTGGAATTGTAGAGAAGACATATCAAATAACTTGAGGCTGTAATTTTGGACTCAAAAAGGATGAAATTTAGAAATACATCAGAAGGAAAGTCGGCTATAAGGACATACTCCAAATCATGGTTTCAAAAATATGTTCAAATAAAACTATCATAATGTTTGATTGAGATGTCTGATTGGATTGATTCAAAATACATTGGAAAGAGAAAACATAGAATATTATATCGGGAAAAGGATTATAAATATTTTTTATCATTATTCCTAATATATTGAAGTTGTAAGTTGAGTATTGTGGTTATGCCCTAGTTAAGAATCAATGGCAAGACCCAAATTCATGGGACATCAAGATAAATAAGAAATCAATCCAATGGAATGTTTGAATTTGGTAGAGGAATATGATAGTAATATATTAAAATATATATTTTATATTTTTTTGTGAAGTTCGGAAGTGGTGGATGAATATGGATAAGGATACTAGATGGAACCTCACATGGAAAGAATTTGAAAAACTCTTCTCAGATAAATGGATTAGGGATAAAAAAATGGAGGCAATGTATACAATTCAAGATGAGTTAAATGAAGAAAAAGAACAGATAAATAATAAGTATGATGAGTTATCTAAGATATCATACCTTAATGAAACACTCATTAAGGAGGTTTAAAAATCAAAACAGGGAAATAGTAGCAAAGGTAAGTGGGAAAAGGATGAATCAAGGGAAGAAATGAAAAATAAATATGAATAGATAGGTATATTGCGAAACCATAATTAAAAAAAAAATGGATGAGGTGAATATATTGAAAGAATAAAGAAAAGCTATCAAAATCAAGAAGAAACTAGGTTCTTAGATGAAGAATCTACCAAAGAATTGAAGAGAAAATTTTCAAGATGGTTGAGGAATCCCTAAATACTTATGAGGTAAAATTAGAAATGAAATCCAAAATTGAAGAAGAATGTCAAAATTTGATAAATTGGGTGACATTGAAGCTTCAAAAGGAGAAAGAAGACAATATTCAAGAAGGTCACCAGAAGATACTTGAAGAAGTTGAACTTCATCTAAATGATGTACATGTCAAAGATGATGGTATTATCTCTAAGGATAGAATAATCAGAGACCAAGAAAAGAAGATAGAGGATGTCATTTTCTCTAAAAAGAATATAGATGAAATGAGTGTGTAGAGTGAAGAAAAACCATCAAATGTAAAACTATATGAACACCCTCATTATCAGGAAATATTTCAAGGAAGATAATGTAATGTCCTCTTGCAATTGAACTTGATGGAGGGGGGCCCAATAGATTATACGACTTTCGTAGGCTATAGTCAACAAGGAAAAATAAAGCCAAGGTGGTGTCACTACGTTAAAAGATGGATAAACCCTAAAAGTGACATTAAATAAAATAAATAATTATATTTAAATGGAGTTGGAGGAAAATATTTGATTTAGTCAAAATGGGAAAAATATCTAGAAGATCCAAAGGAAGGATAAATAGAGAAGAAACCCTCATCATTTTCATTATGTTTGATATCTTATTGAGTGCTCTTGTAGCCATCATTTTCATTGGCATTTTGGGAATAACCCTTCCATTGTAGGTTTAGTTTCACCGGTGAAATATCCACCCTCTCTAGACAAGAAAGGGATTCATCTCAAGTCCTCTTGAAGTTTTTTTGTGGTGCTTGATTTTATTCTGGAGAGAGTTTAGTTAGCATGAAGTATTTATGGATATTTTTAGGAGGGATCCATTTATCATATATTTTTTTATCATATGGTTTTGTGAAACCCTAGCAGGAGGCATCCAAACAGGTTGAACAAGGATCATCACACGAGACACCCTGCAGACATCATGCGAGGGCCCTTGTAAATTGGGGGTTTGTATAAGATCGGATTTGTAGAGGCATTGTGAAGAGTTGGAGGACCACTTGCAAAGTGGAAGTCACTAGATCAGAGAAATGTATGGTTTGGAGAGCCTTGGGCTTCATCGATTGGCATCATTCCATATTTCTTGTGTTGTTTTTGTAGTAGATTATGATGCTTCCTGGAAGCCATTAGCTTGTGTACTTATCCATATTTTGTAGTCTTTATTACAGCCAATAGTTATTATTGTACTTGTTTTTGGAAGTTTCCATCCATAATAATATTCCATAGTTATCTTCTCTAAATATTGTGTAATGGATGTTTACTATATGTTTGACAATATTTCTCATTCAGTAAACTATTTTATAAGAGGTTAACAACACATTAAATTAATAAGGAACAATAATTTGGGGAAGAAATGTAATATCTCCACCCAACTTAGTTGGAGAAATTACAGTGGTATAAGAGCTGGTGATTCTTCCAGACTGTGACTACATTGATTCCTAGAATAAAAGGGCATGGGGGATAAACCTCTCGAGAGTCACAGGAAAAAGAAAGAGAATAAATTATCATAGATTCAGAGCCAGAAGGAGGCATGGGGGACCATGGTGAAGACAAAGTCTTATGCCTATTAGAATCCATGGTCAGTGAACAGTGACAATTGACATGAGTTCTAACATAGTTATTTACCAATGCTCAAGCAAATCAAAACCTTGGAGGCTCCAATAGCAACCAGTTAGAGGGAATCCATAGAGGAAGTGGAGATTATACAAAATGTAGTAACATCCATACCCCAACCTATAATGAGTCTAAATATCCCTAGGCATGTATTACCATAGTTATTGACAGAGCATGTTAGGAAATGCAGTGCACTTCCACACTAGTCATAGCAGAAGAGAAGAAGAATTTAATCAATAAATCAAATGACACAAGAAATCACAAATTACATCGATATTTTACCCTAGAAACCCTTAACCAAGAAGACAAACATTCCTTTGAGAGTTCTTCTCTCTTTTTTTCTTATTCATTCAAAAAAAAAGGTTACATTTCTAACCTTGGTCCACACCTAAGACACAATCGACATCATACCCTCTTGCACAAGAAAAAAAAAACCTGTAGCCAAATCGTCTTACATATTTATGATCAACAACCTATAACTACACGTGAATTAACCTGCATAAGTGCATTATAGTGTTAGCCTTTACGGCCTTACAACACAACTCTTTATAGGATTTACTACAGGAAAAACCCTAAATATTGGTGACCAAAAAGAGTTACAAATCCATGCATATCATTTTCTAGAAATCCCGTAAATCCCGAGATTCTATCACAGATGAATCCAAGTTGGGTTTACCAGTCAACTACCAGTCAGCCTTCATCCAGTCTCTTATTGATTTTCTCACGCCTGCACTTAGACCTCTTGTTGGTTGAATTTTTCATCGATATCTTTGACTTCGACTTTACCTGGTCAAATTCCTCGACCTTCGACTTGTTGTCTATCTACCTCAAATTTTACCTACTGTTGATCCACCTCGACTTCAACCATTTGTCGATTCACCTCAACTAGTATTTCACTGCAAAGATTATAACAACCCAACATTCTCCCACTTGTTGTCTTCTTTGTTGAAACAAGAGATTCTTGAAATTTCGTTCATAGACCCGAGTCACTAATTCCCATTTCCTCTCTGTACCAAGAGAAATCTACAACACTCGCAGACTTGGTCAACGAGTCTACTATGTTTTCCAACATGTCTACTTTCTCTAGTAGCACCTTGTTACTTTCCACCATATCTCTTACGAAATGGTATTTTACATCAATGTGCTTAGTATTTGAATGATAATCATGGTTCTTTGCTATAAATATTACTCTTTAGCTATCACAACTTACCTCCATAACTCTTTTCCCAAACCCGATTAAATAAAACAAGCTTTGAATCCATATCACTTATTTTCTTCCTTGATTAGCCACCATGTACTCATCTTTTGTTTTCGACAAGGCTACGACCACCTATTTCTTACTCATCCAACTTATTGGTCCACCAAACATCTTGGATATATCAGTTGGTCGACCTCCATCGATCCAGATCACTATCCCATTCAGAATCGAAAAATCCATGTACATCTAATTCACCACTATCACCTCCAGGTCTTCCTTGGTAGCATATATCATAGTCCTTTGTGCCATACAAATTCTTGAATACTCTCTTGACAGTTATCTAGTGCTCCTTTCCAGGTGTCAACATGTACCTGCTCAACACTCTCACTACATAGGCAATTTATGGTCGAGTGAATACGATCACATACATTAGACTACCAACATCACTTGCACAGGGAACATGTGCCATGTCCTCTATATTTTCTTGTGTCTTTGGACATTTTTCAACAATAAGCCTTTCTCCCACTAGAATTGGCACCTTCACCAGTTTTCAATCCTACATGTCGAATCATTTCAGAACCGCTCCAATATACTTCATCTAATTCAACCAGATATTTCTAGCAGCTCGATCTCTCATAATCTCCATTCCCAGAATGAAGTTAGTTGCACCAAGATCCTTCATGTCGAAATTGGAGGATAATTGCTTATTCACCTCCTTTATTGCATCCATGTTGTTGTTGTAGGAAAATCTCCCTGCGGACAGGTAGATTGCCTCTAAGAGCTTGACCCTAACTCTAGACAGAAAATGCTTAACATGGACACTGACTTCCTTTCAAATCTATCTAAACTAACGCATGAGAAGGAAGGATGACAGAAGTACCTTTTATCGACATTTGTCCCTGCACGCTCTGAGTTGCGCTCCAATCCTTTTCTCCTCGCTGAGTTCTGTGGACAAAACAAGATACGACCACTTCCTACTCTATTGACATTAGCTTGAAAATAGATCTATCAATTAATGATAAGTTCATGTAACATTAGACACAAACTAGAAAGAAATAGGCCAAGTGTGTCATATTGATGAGAATAACGACAGCAGTACTTACAATCATAGATGCGAATGTGATAGCTTCATCAATTCCCCTTCGTCTAACCCTTGCCTGAAAGATCCACAACCTGGATGACAGTAGCTTCACTGATCACTCTCCTTTGGCTGACTGTGAGTTTCCTCCAAGATCATAAGTTTCATATCTTCAGTTCTTCCCCCTTCCACCATCATAGAGCCTGTTTATATAGGTTAAGAGGAGCTTAGCCTCTTGAGTTATCTTTAGAAAAAGTTGGGAACCTTCTCCTTAGATCAGGGATCTCTTGATGAAACCAAGAATTCGAACACAACTGCCTCCTAATCTCGAAAGATTCTCCCCTTATTCTCCTCAACGGGCCAACTACTGCCTCATATTAGGCAGCACTCCCCTAGAAGGGGCATCAGAGCACTGTAGCGCTCCCTGGTAAGATTTAGGGGAGCACCAGCACCTTCAAGATGAGAAGCGCTCCTTCAGAGGGGGCTGGGGAGTGTTATAACGCTGCTTGAAGCCTTGTAGGGGAGCGCCAGTGCTTCTAGGGCTGAAATAGGGGAGCACTCCTCCTCAAAACCTTTGTTTCAGGGCTCTCTTCAGGTGTCAAGAGTTATTTGACTTCAGTAAACCAGTTCTCCTTCTTCAAATCAAGCATATGAGATGTTATAAGTGTCTCCTTAGTGTCGTTTGACATGGMAGTATGTCTGAACATCATTTGCGACACTTGTGACCAACTTGCGACACTTGCGAAAGTTGTAAGGAAGATGCGACACTTACAACAATTGAGAGGAACATGTGACACTTATCCAGTTGAGTAATTTTGACGTGTAACAGTTGTTTCCAATCAACAACATTTCATTGACATACAAAGCTACATATATGAAGTGCCCACATTATTCCTTGGACTATATGCAGTGATAATATTTTCTTCTCACAAATACAAAACTAAGTATTTAAGTGTCAAACTTTTTGTACCTCATCCTTTGCGATTAATTTAGACCATAAAGGGATATTTTGACTTTGCACACCAACTCTTTCTTTCCCTTTACTACAAATCCTTCAGACTGTTTCATGTAGATTTCTTCTTCTAATTCCCTATGTAGGAACGTTTTCTTCACATCCATCTTTTCTATCTCCATATTGAATGTTGTAGCGAGAGCCATTACTACTCTAATGGAATTTAGTTTTGCAACAGGGGAAAAAAACATCACTAAAGTTGACTCCTTCGACTTGATAATATCCTTTCACCACCATTCGAGCTTTGAACTTCTGGAATTGACCTGTGGAATTCATCTTCTTATTGAACACCCACTTTCTACTGACAATATTTATTCCACTAGGTAACTTGAATAAAACCCATGTCTCCTTCCTGTACAAGGACCATCTCATTGACCATGGTTTCCTTCCAGATTTTACCCTCTACTGAGTCGACTACCTGATCGACCGACTTGGGCTCATCATTGATGGAATTTAACATGAATGCGGAATGGAATTAGGGTGGAATATACCTTTCGATTAGTTTTCTTACTCTTTATGACCTCCTTACCACTAGAGTCATTTTNAAGAAGAAACTAGGTTCTTAGATGAAGAATCTACCAAAGAATTGAAGAGAAAATTTTCAAGATGGTTGAGGAATCCCTAAATACTTATGAGGTAAAATTAGAAATGAAATCCAAAATTGAAGAAGAATGTCAAAATTTGATAAATTGGGTGACATTGAAGCTTCAAAAGGAGAAAGAAGACAATATTCAAGAAGGTCACCAGAAGATACTTGAAGAAGTTGAACTTCATCTAAATGATGTACATGTCAAAGATGATGGTATTATCTCTAAGGATAGAATAATCAGAGACCAAGAAAAGAAGATAGAGGATGTCATTTTCTCTAAAAAGAATATAGATGAAATGAGTGTGTAGAGTGAAGAAAAACCATCAAATGTAAAACTATATGAACACCCTCATTATCAGGAAATATTTCAAGGAAGATAATGTAATGTCCTCTTGCAATTGAACTTGATGGAGGGGGGCCCAATAGATTATACGACTTTCGTAGGCTATAGTCAACAAGGAAAAATAAAGCCAAGGTGGTGTCACTACGTTAAAAGATGGATAAACCCTAAAAGTGACATTAAATAAAATAAATAATTATATTTAAATGGAGTTGGAGGAAAATATTTGATTTAGTCAAAATGGGAAAAATATCTAGAAGATCCAAAGGAAGGATAAATAGAGAAGAAACCCTCATCATTTTCATTATGTTTGATATCTTATTGAGTGCTCTTGTAGCCATCATTTTCATTGGCATTTTGGGAATAACCCTTCCATTGTAGGTTTAGTTTCACCGGTGAAATATCCACCCTCTCTAGACAAGAAAGGGATTCATCTCAAGTCCTCTTGAAGTTTTTTTGTGGTGCTTGATTTTATTCTGGAGAGAGTTTAGTTAGCATGAAGTATTTATGGATATTTTTAGGAGGGATCCATTTATCATATATTTTTTTATCATATGGTTTTGTGAAACCCTAGCAGGAGGCATCCAAACAGGTTGAACAAGGATCATCACACGAGACACCCTGCAGACATCATGCGAGGGCCCTTGTAAATTGGGGGTTTGTATAAGATCGGATTTGTAGAGGCATTGTGAAGAGTTGGAGGACCACTTGCAAAGTGGAAGTCACTAGATCAGAGAAATGTATGGTTTGGAGAGCCTTGGGCTTCATCGATTGGCATCATTCCATATTTCTTGTGTTGTTTTTGTAGTAGATTATGATGCTTCCTGGAAGCCATTAGCTTGTGTACTTATCCATATTTTGTAGTCTTTATTACAGCCAATAGTTATTATTGTACTTGTTTTTGGAAGTTTCCATCCATAATAATATTCCATAGTTATCTTCTCTAAATATTGTGTAATGGATGTTTACTATATGTTTGACAATATTTCTCATTCAGTAAACTATTTTATAAGAGGTTAACAACACATTAAATTAATAAGGAACAATAATTTGGGGAAGAAATGTAATATCTCCACCCAACTTAGTTGGAGAAATTACAGTGGTATAAGAGCTGGTGATTCTTCCAGACTGTGACTACATTGATTCCTAGAATAAAAGGGCATGGGGGATAAACCTCTCGAGAGTCACAGGAAAAAGAAAGAGAATAAATTATCATAGATTCAGAGCCAGAAGGAGGCATGGGGGACCATGGTGAAGACAAAGTCTTATGCCTATTAGAATCCATGGTCAGTGAACAGTGACAATTGACATGAGTTCTAACATAGTTATTTACCAATGCTCAAGCAAATCAAAACCTTGGAGGCTCCAATAGCAACCAGTTAGAGGGAATCCATAGAGGAAGTGGAGATTATACAAAATGTAGTAACATCCATACCCCAACCTATAATGAGTCTAAATATCCCTAGGCATGTATTACCATAGTTATTGACAGAGCATGTTAGGAAATGCAGTGCACTTCCACACTAGTCATAGCAGAAGAGAAGAAGAATTTAATCAATAAATCAAATGACACAAGAAATCACAAATTACATCGATATTTTACCCTAGAAACCCTTAACCAAGAAGACAAACATTCCTTTGAGAGTTCTTCTCTCTTTTTTTCTTATTCATTCAAAAAAAAAGGTTACATTTCTAACCTTGGTCCACACCTAAGACACAATCGACATCATACCCTCTTGCACAAGAAAAAAAAAACCTGTAGCCAAATCGTCTTACATATTTATGATCAACAACCTATAACTACACGTGAATTAACCTGCATAAGTGCATTATAGTGTTAGCCTTTACGGCCTTACAACACAACTCTTTATAGGATTTACTACAGGAAAAACCCTAAATATTGGTGACCAAAAAGAGTTACAAATCCATGCATATCATTTTCTAGAAATCCCGTAAATCCCGAGATTCTATCACAGATGAATCCAAGTTGGGTTTACCAGTCAACTACCAGTCAGCCTTCATCCAGTCTCTTATTGATTTTCTCACGCCTGCACTTAGACCTCTTGTTGGTTGAATTTTTCATCGATATCTTTGACTTCGACTTTACCTGGTCAAATTCCTCGACCTTCGACTTGTTGTCTATCTACCTCAAATTTTACCTACTGTTGATCCACCTCGACTTCAACCATTTGTCGATTCACCTCAACTAGTATTTCACTGCAAAGATTATAACAACCCAACATTCTCCCACTTGTTGTCTTCTTTGTTGAAACAAGAGATTCTTGAACTTTCGTTCATAGACCCAGGTCACTAATTCCCATTTCCTCTCTGTACCAAGAGAAATTTACAACACTCGCAGACTTGGTCAACGAGTCTACTATGTTTTCCAACATGTCTACTTTCTCTAGTAGCACCTTGTTACTTTCCACCATATCTCTTACGAAATGGTATTGTACATCAATGTGCTTAGTATTTGAATGATAATCATGGTTCTTTGCTATAAATATTACTCTTTGGCTATCACAACTTACCTTCATAACTCTTTTCCCAAACCCGATTAAAGAAAACAAGATTTGAATCCATATCACTTATTTTCTTCCTTGATTAGCCACCATGTACTCATCTTTTGTTTTCGACAAGGCTACGACCACCTGTTTCTTACTCATCCAACTTATTGGTCCACCGAACATCTTGGATATATCAGTTGGTCGACCTCCATCGATCCAGATCTCTAGCCCATTCAAAATCGACAAATCCATGTACATCTAATTCACCACTATCACCTCCAGGTCTTCCTTGGTAGCATATATCATAGTCCTTTGTGTCATACAAATTCTTGAATACTCTCTTGACAGTTATCTAGTGCTCCTTTCCAGGTGTCAACATGTACCTTCTCAACACTCTCACTACATAGGCAATTTATGGTCGAGTGAATACCATCACATACATTAGACTACCAACATCACTTGCATAGGGAACATGTGCCATGTCCTCTATATTTTCTTGTGTCTTTGGAAATTCTTCAACAATAAGCCTTTCTCCCACTAAAACTGGCACCTTCACCAGTTTGCAATCCTACATGTCGAATCATTTCAGAACCGCTCCAATATACTTCATTTAATTCAACCAAATATTTCTAGCAGCTCGATCTCTCGTAATCTCCATTCCTAGAATGAAGTTAGTTGCACCAAGATCCTTCATGTCGAAATTGGAGGATAATTGCTTATTCACCTCCTTTATTGCATCCATGTTGTTGTTGTAGGAAAATCTCCCTGCGGACAGGTAGATTGCCTCTAAGAGCTTGACCCTAACTCTAGACAGAAAATGCTTAACATGGACACTGACTTCCTTTCAAATCTATCTAAACTAACGCATGAGAAGGAAGGATGACAGAAGTACCTTTTATCGACATTTGTCCCTGCACGCTCTGAGTTGCGCTCCAATCCTTTTCTCCTCGCTGAGTTCTGTGGACAAAACAAGATACGACCACTTCCTACTCTATTGACATTAGCTTGAAAATAGATCTATCAATTAATGATAAGTTCATGTAACATTAGACACAAACTAGAAAGAAA
>JZKD02S1723390.1:84878-100311 GCA_000966675.3 Picea glauca
ATTTCGTATATCATTTCTGTGTACTGTGAAGATTATGCTGGATATTTTACTGTTATTCTGTTATTTCTAGCATTTCATTTCTGTACTGCATATTTTATATATCTGGTATCTTGCACCATCACAGAGTGCCTTTTAGAGTGAGTTCACAGAGAAACATTTTGACAAAGAACCTCTAAGGTTTGATCTAGACCCTTGATTCGTCGAGATTGAAGGGGATCCAAGATTTAAATTTGATCATTGATTCAATGGGAATATACCACCTCTAAGAGGAGACATGGTTCGTCCATTGCAAAGTGTTATTCAGAGTGGAATTTCCCAGAGACACTCTGATGGTAAATTTCCAAGATGAAATCTAGTCTATGGATCTTCCTAGGCTTGGGGAATCTAGTAGACGATTTGGGTTGTCAATCTTTAGTTGAAGGCCTAAGGCAGTGACATGGAGAGTGTCATGTGTTGATCATAGAAGGTTCCATGTGGCCTAGTGATTTGGCACCTATAGGTGAAATTCCATGAGAAGTATGAGTGCCACATGTCAGGGGGCGATAGTTCCCTGTGTCATGAAGAAGTGGCACCACATGTTAAAAGGATTTGGAATGACTGAAAAGCCTTGATGAAATCATAATTGTCCATTGGAGGATTTTTTTATTGATTCGATTCATTAGGACGAGTGGCATTCTGACGGAGGGACTACGAGAGGAAATCACAACTGTAGATCGGAGAATAGACAATATGTGATCTCAATCGTTGATCCTTGTGGGTCCCACATGGTCATGGAGAAAGGGTTAAAAACTTTGGGTGATACCTATCATGGAGGTAAATAATTTGATGCATTCATAGTCGTAGATGGACTAACTCTGAGAGTCATTGGATCTGTAGGAGTATGTCTGGTCAGAGTGTGTTGTAGGAGTAGAATGTGGGTCCATAGAGAAAACTCTCTAATGAGAGAGACCTGAACATATCAGAATCGTTGATTTAGAAGATATACCAAGGGTCTGATAAAGTGAGGACCGATGGGCTAGGGGAAGGATGCCTCATTAAAACTATGTCTGGTGACATGTGGTAGGAGCTATGTGGATTCCACATGTTAACAAATTGACTTAAGGCCTATGATAACTTTGTAAGGCCATAAATTTTGATCTAGACCTCGATTTGGAGCATAACGATAGTAGTTGGAAAACTCTTGACTAGTAGAAGACAATGGTGCCCTCAAGAAGAGGTATTGAGATGATTGAGAAAAAGAGAAATTCCACTAATCCATCCCTTAAAAGGGTACTTAGGGAGTTGGGTGTGTCACAAAGTGGTATAAGAGAAGGTTACAACACTAGGCTTGGATCAGCCAGAGAACGATCATAAATACTGGTATATCAAGGCTAAGATGATCTTGTTACGAAGATTTTATATACATTTAAAAGTTTGTTTATTATCGATAAAAGTCCCCTAAAAAGGAGGACTGCGTACTGAGAATTCATTTTTGAAGTTCCTTGCAGCAGAAAATTTACATGTTGAATTACAACAAAAGAATTATAAATCTTGCCTTGCTAGAATGATAAATACCCCCACATGATTAGAAATACATGGATGGGAAATGATGGTAATATTTTAATAAAATGGGAAGAAATGATAGAGTTATGTTGTAAGGCCATATGACATAATTATGAGTACTCTATGGAACTTGGATTATGAATGGCCAGAAGGAATCAGGGAGGAATAATAGAGAATTTTTTAAATGTCAAAATGTGCGAATGACATGGGAAAATGGGTGCAAACAGTGAGCCTGCATCTTGAATATCCATATATGTAAGTATGTGCCTAAGTGCATGGATTGAATTCATTATAAGGTTGCCTAGTATGAAGGAAGGAATGAATATGTCAATGAGACTAATCATGTGAATGGTTGTATTTACTCTTTATAGAAAATTGATATTAATATTAGATAAATATGAAAGAACAATACAAGATTTTGCAAGTAATGCACACACATAATATGTACATAGATATAATTATATGCTTGAAAGAGTGATATGATTGTCTAAGTAAGAGAGAAATAAAGAAAGGAGTGTGCTTTCCTAGGCCGAATACGTGAATTGCGAGGAAAATATATATACTTTCCAAGTCTCAAAAATGATATGGAGGCATGGTTGACCCCATATTAAAGGGGTTTGAACTTCCTTGATTAAGTAATAGATTGAGGAAGGTGTACTTCAACCCTCAGTAAAATCTAGTGTAAAATGTTGAGAGAACAAGGAGCAAGGATGATCTGTTATTATGAACAAAAAGAAATATGATTATTCCTTAGAAAATTGTGTGTAAATGATTTTGGACAATCGGGAGTAAAGTAATTTTAAAGAAAGTATGCATGTAGATTGTATGATGTGCCTATGGTGGACACACACAGTATGTTGATGCATGTTGATAAGTGCATGAAAGAAGAGTGTGAATGAAAGTTGATGAGATGAATATGCATGTTTGAATGTAAAACTAAATTGTATAATAAGAATGCAAGATTATATTCCTGATGGAATATTGGGAAATAATTTGAAATGACAAAGCTGAGGTCGACACAAGGCCAAGATCATTTCATATAGGATATGGATTTGCAACAACAAGTTTCATGGGGAAGGAATCCCATGTGGAGAATTTATGTAAGGACTTTGTCTGGAGAACAGAGCCATAAATTTAGTACCTGCTGAGAATTAGATAGTGGGGATGCAAAGCCTATTTACATAAGAATATTGGATTACATTTTAAAATATAATGCATGCCTGGGAGACATGCAAGTGAATGGTGACCAGCCTGATTTTTGGTAAATGTTCATAATACACTAAGGAATAAGTAAATTATGAACTAAATCTTCTTGTTGTAAGTATGTTGGTTATTATCCAGGAAAGGTCAAGATAAAATTAGTTGATACTACTCAATAGATGGAGCATGCAGATCCTAAGAGGGACAAATTATAGAAGCAAAAGAAGGAGAAAAGGATTAATACTTTTCTCACTATCAAATTGTGAATAATGAGATAGAGTTGTATGCTTTAAAAGAACAGTTGTGAAAATAAGTGTCACTAGTAAATAAAAGACAAAGTTGGCAAATATGTTTAATTAAATGAGCTTGGTTAATCCATGTTGTGAAAATGCAATGAAGCCTTGAATTTAATTAGGCTAGGATGAAAATTCCAGGATGTGTAGAAAGAGTTGGAAAAAGGAAGAGTCCCTTGACTCCTTTCTTGTTGATTATGGTGTTTCTTTGGGATGAGTAACTGATATACCGATGCATGTAAGAGTTTTGGCATGAGAATGTTGATATCTACATGATTGAAAATACAACTAAAATATTTTTCATGTTTACACTCGGGAGAACCATGAGAATAATGTAATAGAGTGCATAGAGATATGTTGGGGCATTCTAAAAATACTTTATTGATTTAAATGCTATGATACATGATTTTTTTATTTTACATGAAAACTAATATAATTTTGAATGAGATGATGCATGTTATATGTACGGAAATATTGGAACTATTGGGGAAGACAGTTGCCAATGATGGACAACCTTGAGTAGAGGATATTTACAAAAGATTTCCTATATAAAATAATGATGAAGGGGATTAGGAGCCCTCATGAAGCACCATTGATGAGATAATTTCAGAGAATGTGTTGGCAGACAAAACATGTATAAAAGTGTGCATGCATGTGTGGCATAAGGTATGAAGGGATTAGGTAAGGATTCCTTCTAAAACATTTTATTATTTCAATAATATACACATGATTTTGAGTGGTTATTGTATGTCATTGGCACCCAAGATGGGTGTAATTCAAGAGAAAGAGACCCTGAATCATAGAGGGTAGAACCCCTAGAAGCCAAGCATTTTTACAATCCTTGCAATAATTTCATGAACAAATGTATCGTGAATGCATATGTCAATCAAGAAGGATGGAAAGTGCTCATAAGAAAATACATTATTTAATGCATTAAGAAGATGCATGTCGTAAAAGAGTGGTAATATATAGGGCTTCCCATGATGGGAGAAGTACCCTCCATTAATCTTACAAGAGGTATAGAATGGTAAAGAGAGAATTGGGTGACCAATATTGGTACCCTAATTATCAACGAAGGAAGGCATGCTTAAATGCAAAGTTTTTTTTCATAATATATATTTCTAATTTGAGGTTACGACCAATTCAAAGAAGAGAGTATGATTTTGTCATACTGATGAATGTGGACAGAGAATCCATGTGGTGGGAGATTATTGTAGCCCCAACACACCATGAAAAAGTTCCTAATATGAAATTTGGTAACCAGGAATCAATGAAAGGGTGCATTCTGATAACCATGAATCAATGCAAGGGTGCATTGTGAGTGAATGTGGCCATGGGAATTGGCACATTGATTACATTTGTTTGATGTTAGATTTCATTTGGGAAAGGATCGGTATGCTAAAGTAATCTATGAGTAGGGAGATAGTAATTCCCTTTATTTTGTGTAACTCAATGAATAATTATGATTAGATTGATTAGTATGCACAGTTATGAAATTGTTCATGAAGACATTGTAAATGTGCAATAAAAATATGTGCATGAGAAACTAACAATTGTTTGGTTGTATGAGTATTGAAATTGTAGGAAAGAAGGGTCTTGGACATGGTAGTATTGTAATCACATGAGGAAGACCAATGCATTTTGGTTGTAAAGGGACAAACTATTATGAGAAGGAAATATTATTCGTGTGAACTCTGGTTCCAATATGGACTAGATCTGAAATGAAATGAGATTGTGAACTTAAAAAAAGAAATTGTGGGTAACAGATTTGGAAATAATTTTTTAATAAACTAATGAAAGCATCTCACAAATTTATGCATGCATATAATAGAGGTGAGATTAAAGGGATCTGTCTAGGGAGGATAGATGGTGGTTGTCAAATAAGAGAACATGGAAGAGGTTTTTTTTGTGACATGAGAACCATGTTATAATTCATGGCCTCCTTAGAAGATGTTGTGTTGTGGAAACACAAGCCAGAGGGATGCCTCAGCAGAGAAATTCATAGGGACACCTCGACTGTAAGAATCAATGAAGCTTCAAAAACTCTTCTTGTGTGAGAATCCTTGGCAAGGCAAGATGGATCACCCAAGTGACTGTACAACAGAGAAGAGGATTCTTGATCCTGGTCCTGGAGGGTGAGTGACCACAAGAAAGAAGATACTTTGATAATTATTGTAAACTATTGGTTGGGATCATGCACACAATGGGTATATCAAGGAAACAGTTTGCCAAGTTACTAAGACAACCAAATGGATGTGGATCCATGAAATTGCATAAATAAGTATAACTTTGATAGGAATATTTCCTCTTAAGTTTTGAATAGAATTTATTTTTTTGCATGGAATTGTGATTAATATGATTCTTGTTTGAAATTATTGTAGGCATGTGACAAAGGCCAAGAGTCTGGGAAAGGACCAAACCAAGAAAATAATAACATTGTTGAAATGAATAAAAGAGGAAGACATGGCAAGTGTTTTTGAGAAATAAAGAACATTGAGGATGGTGTTCCTTTGAAGGGGGAGGGGGTTGTAACACCCCCTCTCTAAACCCTGAATATATGTAGTTAATAACAATTAATGATTTCCATGAAATGGCATGAAAAAATTGTAATTGTATTATTTTTTTATTAAGAAAAACAAACCAATTGACTATGGTTGAAGCCTTTGAAATTATTGGCCATGATACTGTTATCCCCCACTTTTAGGGATAACTAGGAGATCATGTCTCAAGGCCCACAGGTCCTAGACATGGAGTACCAAGAGTAGGATTAACTTGAGAATGGCCCTGGAGGGCGTAAATTTTGATGAACGGGACCATGCCCGATGGCCAGGTACCATTTGGACTGGTACACATGGGGTGATGATCAGTTTGGACCTCCATGGGGCTGAATATCCCATCATATGGATGTTGAGACCCTATCAAGGGTAAGAGATAATACAAGGATGGATCAGGGGCTTTGCATCAAAGAAGAAGAGGATGTTCCACCAGAGGCACTTTGGTAGAGCTTGACCTAAGGGGATTTACCCTCTTTCAGTGGAACGTTGGCCTTGGAAGGCCTAGTACATCACCCTTGATGACCATGACATCATCCATCCTATTAGATGTCTTGGGAGGCAGACTAGGCAGTATTGGCACATGTGGCATGATGGAGGAGCCCAAGGAAGGCTAATGTTTTGCTCCAGGATGCCCCATTTTCCCTAAAAGGGGCTAATGTCTCCTTTGGAGGGGATTCATGTCTCTTTCCATCTTGATTAGGGTTTTAAATTTGACATTTTAATGTAAACCAGTATGATTTTAGTATTTTGGCCTTGTCGACCTTTTTCATGACCTAAAATGTAAAATTAGGTCATGGTATAGTATAAATGAAGGATTTTCACCTTCATTTTTCATCACAACTTACTCACTTCACAAGGAGGTCTGAAATTTGCGCCCTCTCTTGGGTTATTGCCTGATCTAGTGATGCACACTTGTTGAAGGAGGACTATTTTGGCATGTTTTGGCATTTCTCTTAATGGAAGGTGTTACAACTAGGGTTTGCAATGCTATTTCTTGGTGATATGTAAGTATTTTTCTGCAAATATTCATGAATGAATGGTTGTAGTTTCATTTCTTTCATATATTTATATTTTTGTTGAATAAACCCTAGGTGACAAGCACACAAGTAGGTCATTGTCTCATGTCCCCATTGAGAGAGATGTTTTCAGCCATTTTTGAAGAAGGAGACAGCCTAGTCATAGTTACACTCTCATCCTCTCTTCCCTTGTGCTATACATACTATCTATAATATAAGAAGAAAGAGATGCCTTAAGCCTAGGTCTACTACACTTTGGGCCGATTTTTCTAGGGTTTTCTAATAGATCTTTGTTGTAGCAACACTCTGCTTCATCAAACCCTCTAGTCTTGGTTTTATGCTTCGTCTTCAGCTAGCTGTGATTGCCAGTTTATTAAGGAAGGAGGATAGAGCACCGAGGCCTAGTTCATCTACACCAAGGTGAGCCTCTCTCCCCTAGGGTTTGTGTCCTTGAGGCCTTGCTCTAGAAACACCTCAAGGCTTAATCCTCTAGTCCTTAACCTCATTATTTTCTTTGATCCTTAAGCTCTTGTGTCCTTCACTATTGACTCCATTTAAACCTAAGGCACTAATCCTAAGACCTCGTGCATTGAAGTGAACCTGATCAAAACTACTCTCAAACTCTTGAATCAAAACCCTAACTTCACTAACCCTAGCCTAAACTAACTTTCTAACCCTATATGTTGCCATCATCTTTAGTCATAATATCATTGGTG
Source organism: Picea glauca (assembly GCA_000966675.3). Taxonomy (NCBI): domain Eukaryota; kingdom Viridiplantae; phylum Streptophyta; class Pinopsida; order Pinales; family Pinaceae; genus Picea; species Picea glauca. Next base: position 92,201 of record JZKD02S1723390.1, read on the forward strand.
CAGCAAACGTTTTACTTTATAAGCAATTGAATGGTGATTAAAGGCATAAATTGAATGAAGTGTTGATTTATTACATTGAATTCCATATTGTTCCAGCATTTATTGAAGAAGTACTATTATTTTCATTGATATTTATTATAAACATTGACTTCATCAATATTTATTGTCAAATCCCTTAAATGTTCATTAGATAGTCATTGATTTATATGAAGTAATAACCCATTGAGCTAGCTTTCACATATCAGTTTGTTGTTTCTTGTCTCAGGCAGGTATATCTCTTTGGGGGATTTTACTTTATTATTGGCCTTTGGCCAGACTATCTGCTTGGTGATGACTTGTGAGGGGGAAATAACTACTTTGTCTTGTAATCCTTTTCCTTCTCAGAACGCCAAGTCATCGAGGACATCTCCCCTAGGCCTTACCACCCTAAAAAGAAAGAACCATCCCATTGTGGTGACATTGGGTGGGATTGGTTCTTGTTACGCTAGTTTGACCTTCAAACCTCAAGCCTTTTATCCTTGCTACAAAATGTGCCATAAAAGATACTACTAATGAAAAGAGTGAGGAAACCATGAGTTATTTCCCTCTCAGATTTAATTTCAATGAAAATCAGTAAATAAAATGGGATTGGTGGTTGAACAACCACCCATGCTCAATGAATACAGGCATGGGACTTTCAGCCAAAGGTACAATGGGGTACCATCTATCCAACCCAGAATGACCCCCACAGATTTCTTCTAAAAAAAGAAAAGGGGACAGGTCGAGAACCTTCCTTGGGATATTTCATGTAGGAGATGCACAGGGAGTAGGGGAGTAAGAAGTGAGTCGTAGGAATTATTTGGAAAGGAAAATTATCCTTCTTGAGATAAGAGGTCTTTATCTCAATGTGGGGGAAGCATCTGACAAACCTCAAGAGGTTGAGCTAGGAAAAGAAATCTCGGAGAAATTTCCTTAGTGGTATCATGACCTGGCACAAGCGTGGCCTACAGTAGAAGTGATGAAGCATGCAAAGCTTATGGTAGGGAGGAAAGGAAAACACCCATAGCCAATTGGTTGGTTAACTTTGTCAATAAATAGATAAGTAACCCTTGTGTTCTTGGTATTGAATAAGATGAATAGACGGGTGCCTATGAATATATTCTTGAATGTGTATGTTGCTTGATGCATGGACTAGTTGTCTCCTGGCATGACTATGTAACTACGGTCTAGATAATTGTGTTCCATGAATTTCTTTCACTAGTAGATATGCTTATATAAAATAAAAGGAATTATTTATTTTTTGCCAATTTTCATGTTGTAAAATTGTGTAGGTTAGGTATATCAGAGTACTCATTAGCCAAGTATGTTTTTTAGTAAGGACTGGTAAGTTAGATGGATAAATAATTAATCCCCTCTGATATGTGTGAGAAATACTAACTGTAGAGATAACCCTGAAAACTGCAAGTCCCCGAATCAGGAAGCATGCAAACCATGAAAATCATGTTGGAAAGACAACAAATGGTACCTTCAGATAGGTATCGAAAGGCCTTAGTACCCAAGGGAATTCCTTGTACAGTCAAAGGGATTTGAGCCTATGAAACCTCCCACCAATGAAATGGAAATTTTATAGGATGCAAACCATCACCCAAATGGTAAGGAGAGAATGTGTTAGTCAACCTGAGAAGGGTTTTCATAGTTCCTAAAGGCTTGGGAGCCTGATAAAACACTTGGGAGAATGCCCAGTGCATCCAAGCCCAATTTTGATTGATAACCATGGAGAATCAAGTGTTTGGATATAGAATGATTCGCAACCATTGATTTGGCTTCATCAATAGATCATATCCCTCCATAAGAGTAGGTTACGGTGCCAGGAGGTAAGGCATCCTAAAGAAAATACATATGGTTGATCTATCGAAGAGTCTCTCTTAGAAATAATCAGGATCATTAGGTTTACCTTTGGTGATTATCATCAGAGTTAAATGGTCGAACTAGTCTTGATTCAGATACTCCAATGGGGAGAGTTTCAAGGAGTATTTTAGACCATTAGATCAAATATCTTTGTGTAGGAACCTTTGAATGGGGTTTTAAGTGTTGATCATTGATCAGTGTAGGATCAATGATTCATGTCAAGAGCACACATATAAGGTTCTCAGGGTTTGACCGAAGGTCCACCCCCATAGGTGGTAATTTAAATACCATCAGGGGACACGTGGAAATGTTTAAAGGCATAGCACAACCATGGAAGTGGTTTGTAGAAGAAAAACACCCATGACACCCCTGCTACACTATGGGGGAAAACCACTTAACGAAGGTGGTAATCCATGGTGGTTTGATACCTAAGGATGTAAAGAGTGCTTGTGAAAATAGGTAATTATCCAATGGGTCGAGCATGGGCCCATTTGGGTGAATTATGCCTTATACCTTCATTTTAACCTTGGTCATCGGATATAAAGGTTGAAATACCTCATTTGTTGATCGTAGAGAATCCATCAGAGTATTCCCTTGTTATATTGGGAAGAGAATTAGAAATAACCAGATTCATCGATCTATCAGGGAAGATTTTGGAGTGATCGTGACCATCCATCGCAGTGGGACATTCAAATTAATGTGGTCCAGTGGGATGAAATCAATTCAAAGGAAAGACTCCAAGGAGCAATCCTGATTTTCGATTAGACCTAGCTTAAGGTAATCCCAATCATAGGCCTCGGTGGTTCCTTCAGGACGAGGCTAGGAGGAAGGTGATTTCATGCTAATGTGGATGATGTCACCCCACCAATGCACAGAGGATAGGTGTCAACACCTGGAGAGGCTTGTTGAGTGCATATGTGGTGATGTGTATTTCAAATCGAGTACATGTGGAGTTCCACTTGTCAAGCAATAGTGGTGCCATGTGTAGTGGTATTTTGACATACCAAGAATCGTACGAGAAGGGGGTTGAGAACACATGTACTTTAACCCCAAATCCTTGTCGTTAGATATCTGGTGAAGTTCCCCTGACCATCCACCACAGAGTGCCTTTCAAAGTGATTTCACAAAGAAACATTCCAATGGAGTAGCTCCGAGGTTTGATCTAGATCATTGATCTGTCAAGATTGAAGGGGCTATGAGATTCAAATATGATCATTGATTTGACACAAATGGAGGATCTCCAAGAGGATATTTGGGCCATCCATCGCAAAGTGTTATTCAAGTGGAATTTCCTGGAGACAATCTGATGGGAAAGCTCTGAGATGAAATCTAGTTCATTGATCTTCCTAGGCTTGGGAAATCCAGTAGACAATATGGGTCGTAGATATTTAGTTGAAGGCCTAAGGGGATTATGCAGAGAGTGTCAGGTGTTGATCACAGAAGGTGCCATGTGGCCTAGTGATTTGGCACCTATAGGTGAACTTTCATGAGAATTATGAGCAACATGTTTTAGGGGGTAATAGTGCCACATGTCACACGGAAGTGGTGCCACAGGTCAAAAGGATTTGGAATGACTAAGAATCCCCGAAGAAATAATAGTCGTCCATTGGAGGAGGCTTGTCAAATTGGTTCGAGTCACCAGGGAGAGTGGCATTCTGATGAAGGAACTTTGAGAGGAGATCACAATCATAGATTGAAAATTAGACAAGATGCAATCTCAACCATCAATCCCTATGGGTCCCACATTTTAACGTACCCACCCACCCATAGGTCAGGCACGCTACTCCAAATATCACTTTTAAATTGATTTCAAATTCTTATAGAAAATAATTAATAAAGAAGCATGAAATAAACATGATAAAATCACATGCAATAATCCATATTAATGTTACATCATAACAAAAATGAATATAATTCCATGCACAACAATAACCATCAATCATGCATATTATAACATACAAATTTTAGAGAAACAAATTAATACACAACGGAAATAAATGTATAAGTAGAGAAACACATGATATAGAACGCTTATATTAATAAAAAAAAATCGCCAACTGGCTGCAGACCAAGGACGTTCCACCCAACCATAGACACTAATGTTCCAATTCTCAACAGTAGGTCACCCCTGAGCCGCGGCTATAAATCCACAAGGGTAGTTCCAGGGTGTCACTCAGCTTCCCAAACCATTCAACACTCAAGCTCTCACAGGTTCCTCAACACACAACAATCCATAGTACACCATCTCTCTTCTTTCCATCCTACAACCTAAGAGAATGCCCCCCCTTCTCTGCCCTTCAGTCCCTCATAATGTCCACCTCCTTCTAGGGCTCCAATGCATTTGGTCAAGAATATCCACGTTGGGACTCTCAGGACTCACAATTGTGAATAAAATTTAGTACATGCCAATGCATCTCAGGCATGCAAGCATTAATTCATGGCTGGAATACACCAGTATTCACTACATCCATCCAACAATGTCTTCTCTCATAGTAATTCATTTTTCCTTTCCCCCACCAAGATCAAGGATGAATTAACAACAATTAATGAGTGAAAGTGTGAATGGAGAGAACAGAATGAAGAGTGTGAACAATGAATAATGAATGAACCCCCAAACAACCCAAAGATAGGTGTATATATTTACTTGAAAATCAAGAACCACATGGCCTCTCCGCAAGAAGCACATGTAACCACTTCTCTCCATTAAAACAATTATGGGTAAATAAAATATGATAAAATGACTTAGCCCCTTAATCCCCCTCTCTCATGGAATTGTATCCCTCTATAACTCGTGTCCTTATCTGTCTAGCAGCCAACGATGTATTCTATTATTAATAATAAAATACACCAGTAATCATTATAGCCATCCAATAATGTCTTCTCTCATAGCAATTTGTTTTTCCTTTCCCCCACCAAGATCAAGGATGAATGAGAAATAATTAATGAGTTAAAGTGTGAATGGAGAGAACATAATGAAGAGTGTGAACAATGAACAATGAATGAACCCCCAAATAGCCCAAAGATGGGTTTATATATTTACTTGAAAATCAAGAACCATGTGGCATTTCCCTAAGAAGCACACGTAACCACTTCTCTCCATTAAAACAATTATGGGTAAATAAAATATGATAAAATGAATTAGCCCCTTAATCCCCCTCTCTCGTGGAATTGTATCCCTCTATAACTCTTGTCCTTATCTGTCTAGCAGCCAGTGATGTATTTTATTATTAATAATGATTGAAACATTACATTTCCTAGGCACGCTGGCCTCTTTAATTATTTGGGAACTTTGACATTTCATCAAATAAACAAAATACATTATTTAATATGGGCACTCAAAAGTGGGGTATTGCATTCCCCTCCCCCTTATTTTGGCACTGTCATCGGTGCATATACAAAATAGAAAATCAAAATTTCAAAATTTATTCAAAAATTCATGGGTACTCTACTTGCGTGGCATCTGCATGCTCCCAAGTAGCATCTTTAGGACCGTAGCAAGTCCACTAAAATTTTACCGGCTCTATAACTCGATTCCATAGCATTTTGAATTTTTTGTCCAATATGTGCATTGGCTAGACCTGAAAGTCTCCCTCTGTCTCTACCTGAATCAAATGGCAATCAATAACATGGTTAGGATCATGTACATACTTTTTATGCAAAGAGACATGAAATAAATTATGCACGTTCATGGAAGAAGGAAATGAAATCATGTATGAAAATGGCCCTATTATGTCCAAGATCTCAAATGGACCACAAAATATGGCTGCTAGCTTTGTACAGCTACTCAACTTCAATTAGCTCTTCTTGGGCTTCACTTTTAAAAGAACATGCTCCCCCACATTAAATACTCTAGTTGTCCTATTCTTATCTACATAAATTTTCTGTCTATCTTGAGTTTCCTTTAAATTATGCTTAATTCTAACCATTTGGTCTTCCATATCCTTGAGCAATTCTAGCCCAAGTACTACTTTGTATGTTGGGTTTTCCCAACTCACTGGAGTATTGCATTTTCTTCCATACAAAGCTTTAACTGGGCTCATCTTAAATGAAGCTTGATATCCATTATTATAGGAAAACTCAACCAAATGTAGGTAATGTTCCCACTTAGATGGTTTATTAATCACATACATTCTCAACAAGTCTTCCATTACTTGGTTGACTCTCTCTGTCTGCCCATCTGACTGTGGATGGTATGATGTGCTAAAAATAATAAGTGTACCAAATCCTTTGAATAAATCCCTCCAAAATTTTGAAGTAAACTCTGTGTCTCTATCTGAAACAATTTCCTTAGGTATCCCATGAAACCTAGCAATTTTCCTCATGTAAATTTATGCAATATTAGTTGTTGTATGAGTCATTTTTATAGAAACAAAATGAGCATCCTTTGTCGATTTATCCACAACTACCATTATGGAATCATGTTTCTTTGTTGTCCTAGGAAATTTAATTATAAAATCAATGGTTACCACTTCCCATTTCCTCTCTGAAATAGGTAATGGTTGAAGAAGACCTGTTGGGTGTCTATGCTCATATTTTACTCTCTGACATTCCATACATCTGGAAATGTAATCAACAAGTCATCCTTCTTCATTCCTGACTAAAAGAATTGGTTTCTTACTTCTGCAATTATTCTTTGATAACCAGGATGTCCAGCATATGGAAACATTATGCATTTATTTTAATACCAAATTCCTAAGTTCTCCAGAACTAGGAACATAAATTATATTCTTATGCATAAGTAATCCATCTTCCTTAATCTCATACTCTTTAATTTTCTTTTGTAAATTTTCTTGATGTAAACTTTTTTTTACCTGTAGGTAATGTTGATTTGTAACAACAACATCTAAAATTATGCTCTTTAAATATGACTAATGCATACTAACAGTTGTAGCATGAATGAGGTGTACTCTTCTATTGAGTGCATCAACAAATTTAATTTTTTTTCCTGTGATATGCTTGATGTCAAAGTCATACTCACTTAAAAATTCAAGCCATCTTATTTTCCTAGCATTCAAAGTTGCTTATTCAAAAAGATATTTCACACCACTATGGTCTGTCCTTAATTCAAATCATTTTCCCATGAGATAATGACTCCACATATTCAATGCATGAACTATGGAAGCAAGCTCCAAATCATGTGTGGCATAATTCCTCTCATTTTCTTTAAGTTTTTTGGACTCATAACCAATTACATCTCTATTTTGAGTGAATACTCCACCAAGTCCTTCCTTACACACATCTGTACATACCACAAAATTCTCATTTGGGTCAGCAATATTTAAAATAGGTGCACTAGTAAGCAATTCTTTCAACAAATTAAAGTTAGCTTCACACTCAACTGTCCATTCAAATTTAATTCCCTTCTTTTGCAAAGAATTTATGGGATGAGAAATCTTAGAGAACATTGTTATAAACCTTTTGTAGTATCCGGATAATCCCATAGAAGATCTGATTTCTAAAACATTCCTGGGTGTTGACCATCCTCTAATGGATTCAATATTCTTTGGATCTAATGCTATACCTTGTTTTGAAATAATATGCCCCAAATAATGGATTTGTTCTTGGTAAAAAATGTTGGCATAAAGTTGATGTTCCCTCAACACTTGAAACACCAACCTCAAGTGATGTTCATGCTATTCCGTGGACTTAAAATAAATAAGCATGTCATCCAAGAACACAATAAAAAAATTATCTAGATAATTTATGAATATGCCATTCATTAAGCACATAAAGACAGTTGGTGCATTGGTCAGTACAAATGGAACCACTACAAGCTTGTCAGTGTTTCATGGAAACCTGCACAGGAGATCTAGCTAAAGAAAGTACAAACAAAACTTATCAAGAAAGGAAGAGAGATTCAATATGGAAGAATGAGAAAATGTATTCACACTACTCCAATGAGCTGATGATTTATACATAGATCATGATCAATATGATACAATGAATGAGTGGAATACACTCATATATAAGGCAAAAAATTCCATAATTAAGAAAATAAATCAAGCAGTTAGCTTTCCTTAGGAATGCATGCATGCATAATAGTGATGGTAAAAATAGAAAGTCTAAAATAGTACTAGTCAGTGAACTCCCACTGAACTAGTGTGTTGAAAATAGAAATTTCTCCAACACCCCCCCTGAACATCACTATGGAGTAAAAAATGAGTCCCAAATACTAGGCCATTTTAGGTACTCATGTACAATGCAGCTAATGAATACTGAATAAA
>JZKD02S1723401.1:0-13497 GCA_000966675.3 Picea glauca
TCGGCCTTCCAAAGCTGCTGGTATCGATTTGTTTTATCAAGTGACCAATAGAAGTTGGCAAGAGCAAGATATACGTTTTTTGCCAAAAGTGTTCCCGATTGGTCCCCTCCAATCCATAGAATAACATCTGGTCTGTCTTGCAAGCGAATGACCGCTTCCATCAGTAACTGCGTGTATCCCCTCCATTCACTGTATAATTCAACTTCCAGCTGAAGCTCATTAGCACTGAGCCAATGATCACCGAGCAAACCTCCATTGAATGGAGAAGTGATTTGGTGAAGGAAAAATATATTTTTCCTATGAAGGTGTGCCAACAGTGGAGCTGAGAGCAGGGCGCGACTGCCCAGGCCTAGAATGTAGTCTCTGCCCACTTCAATCTGTTGTCCATTGGCAGGATTCCAAGATAACCATTGAAGAATAATCGGCAGGGATAATGAGAGATGTTTCCAGATGATGGAGCCTCTGTTGGGACGATCTGACGCCAATCTGATCCAAAGGTGCACTGGGAGAGATGGAAAGTACTTGGCTTTGACTACCGAGCTCCATAGGCCGGGTTTTGTAAGGATCCTCCAAAAAGTATTGGCCGAGAGTGCCCTGTGGAAGAGAGGCAAGTGCCTAAGACCCCATCCCCCCAATGATTTTGGTTTTGTAATAGAAACCCAATTGCAAAGATGAAAGCCTTTGTTGTTTTTGCTGCCGGACCAAAGAAATGAGAAAATCAGTTGGCGAAGAGTCTTCACGATCGATTTCGGGATGTGTGCAAGCGCCATCCAATAAACCGGGAGGCTTTCCAATACAGATTTAATTAGGACGAATCTGCCTCCTAAAGAGAGTAATCTGTTACACCAGTGTTGAATCTTGTTGTTGAATTTATCGAAAATCCAGTGCCAGTCTTTGCTAGAATATCTTGTAGATTTTAAAAAGAACCCAAGGTATGAAAAACCTTTCTCAAGCTCGTGTGCTTCGATGCCAAACAGTGATGTGATATCCGTTAATGATGACTCCTGTGTATTTGATAAAAGGAAGATAGATTTTTGTAAATTGATTTCCAGTCCAGAAGTTGAGCAGAAAGAGTTAAGGATGGAGTGAATCAGCGTCCATTCCTCAGGGTCGGCTGACGTCAGGATCAACACATAATCAACAAAAAGTAAATGTAGAATATGCAGCTGACTCAAGATTTTAATGCCCGTTAGGTGTCCCTCTGCTTGTTTGGTTTTTAGCAAGATACTAAGCCCTTCCAGGACCAAAATGAAGAGTAGAGGTGAGAGAGGACACCCTTGTCGAAGTCCTCTCTCGCAATGGAAGAATCTGGTAGCTTCCCCGTTAATTAGAATAGCTAGAGTGGCTGAAGAAATGCAGCCAAGAATCTAGTTGGTGAAGATAAGGCCGAATCCACACTGTAAAAGAACCACGTGAAGAAAATTCCAGTTGATGCAATCGAAGGCCTTTTTGAGGTCCAGCTTTAATAAAGCAGCCTGTTGATTTTTCGTCTTTAAACTGTGAATACATTCATGGGCGACTCCAACCGCGTCGAGGATTTGTCTTCCTTTTAGGAAGCCAAGTTGTTCTTCAAAAAGAGCCTTGGATAGAAAGGGTCGGATTCTTCTTTCTATAATCTTGGAAATAAGTTTGTAGCACAGGTTACAGAGGGAGATAGGGCGAAAGTCTTGAAAATGTTTGGACAGATTAGACTTTGGGATCAGAGCCACATAGGTTCTGTTAAGTTGTGTACTCACCACTCCTCTAACTCTGGAATCCTCAACAGCGTCCAGGAGATCCTGAGCCAAAAGATCAAAGAAATGCAAGTAAAATTCAACAGACCAGCCGTCTGGTCCGAGGCTCTTTTCTTTTTTGAAGCCCTTAAGCACTACAAGCAGCTCCTCCTTTGTGCAAGGCGCTTCTAGAGCTGAGGCTTCCTCAGAGGTGACCATCTTGGGAAAGTGACAGGCTAAATCTACTTGTGCGTCAAGATTAGAAGCAGGTGAAACCTTAAAAAAGAATTGAAATGTTTGAAGGCCGCAGCTTTTATACTTTCCTGTGAGTGGTGTAACAGTCCCTCATCATCCACAATGTCCCATAGATGTTTCTTGGAACGCCTAGCACTGGCAAATCGATGAAAAAAACGAGTGTTTTTGTCGCCACACTCGAGCCAAGTCATCCGACTTTTCAGCCTCCACCTCTCTTCATCGGCATGCAGGTGTGCATTACGTTCTTCATCAAGGGCTATTATTTTGGAATCAATATCAAATGTAAAAGCGGCCTGTAGCTTATGGCGCAATAGGTGGTCCAGCTCCTGCTCCATTCTGTGCAGATCGGCCTGTTCTGCTAGCTTTTTCTCTTTAAGCCATAGGATTGAGTGGGATTTTAATCTGGACAGTTTGACAGAGAGGTTACCTTGTGGGTCATCTGGAGATAAGGAGGAAGAATCTTTCCAAACCGATCTGACAACACTGTTGTAAGAGTCCTCTTTCAGCCATTGTGGGTTGAATTTGAAAGGTTGTCCAACCCCGAACTGACCCGCGCCAATCTGTAAGCAGATGGAAGCATGATCAGAGAGATAAGGAAGATTTACCCAGGAGCGGTAACTGTAAGATGGCAGAAGCATGTCCTCAGCAATTAGAAAGCGGTCTAATCTTTTGGCGATACTTGCTGCGCCTTGTCTCCCATTTCTCCAGGTGGGAAGTAGCTCCGCTGGTTTTAGATCAACTAAAGCATTTTTGTTAAAGAGGTGATTAAAAAAACTTTGGAGCGGGTCGATCTGCGCCCTATCTCCCCATAATTCTTTGGAGCTAGTAGTAAGATTGAGATCACCAGCCAGGATGAGATTTTTAGCAGCCAGTAGCCCAAGGTCATCAATTCGTTGCCAGAAGACTTTACGATCAGCACAAGGACCGTATACATTGAGCAGGTTGATATCGGTTTTAAGCTCAAAGCATTGTCCGGAAAGTAGAATTCCTCCTGGACTAAGAATCAAAAAGGGAGGGATCCCACGATGCCAGAAGGCCTCTCGAGTTGCCAACCGAGCTGGCAGCGCAGGTCATCCAAGTTGGTCGCAGCAAGTGCATGAAATTCCTTGCAATAGAGGCTTCCACTAGAGTTTCTTGAAGAAAGATGACTACTGGCTTAGATTGATTTAGTAGTCTACGAAGGGAGGCGTGTTTCAGGGGCCCTCCAACCCCTCTAATGTTGAGGGAAAGAATGATCATGTCTTACCCCGGGCAAGGGCTTTGAATCCTCTAAGCGCCCCAAGAGTTGTAGCAGAAGCAGAAGTGTCTGATGTCGCTGGTCCAGCCTGTGTTTTTTTTCGTGCACTGCGGGTTTTAAGTGGCGAGAGTTCCAACCCAATACCTCTCGACCAAGCAGGATCCGGTCCAGGTAAAGGTTTTGTGGAGGATGAAGAAGGTCGGTCAGATGTAGAGGGTGTGGGTTGGCAAAGAGCTTTCCNGCTGTGATATCCGTTAATGATGACTCCTGTGTATTTGATAAAAGGAAGATAGATTTTTGTAAATTGATTTCCAGTCCAGAAGCTGAGCAGAAAGAGTTAAGGATGGAGTGAATCAACGTCCATTCCTCAGGGTCGGCTGTCGTCAGGATCAACACATCATCAACAAAAAGTAAATGTAGAATGTGCAGCTGACTCGAGATTTTAATGCCCGTTAGGTGTCCCTCTGCTTGTTTGGTTTTTAGCAAGATACTAAGTAAGCCCTTCCAGGACCAAAATGAAGAGTAGAGGTGAGAGAGGGCACCCTTGTCGAAGCCCTCTCTTGCAGTGGAAGGATCTGGTAGCTTCCCCATTAATTAGAATAGCTAGAGTGGCTGAAGAAATGCAGCGAAGAATCCAGTTGGTGAAGATAAGGCCGAATCCACACTGTAAAAGAACCAGGTGAAGAAAATTCCAGTTGATGCAATCGAAGGCCTTTTTGAGGTCCAACTTTAATAAGGCAGCCTGTTGATTTTTCGTCTTTAAACTGTGAATACATTCATGGGCGACTCCAACCGCGTCGAGGATTTGTCTTCCTTTTAGGAAGCCAAGTTGTTCTTTAGAAAGAGCCTTGGACAGAAGGGGTCGGATTCTTCTTGCTATAATCTTGGAAATAAGTTTGTAGCACAGGTTACAGAGGGAAATAGGGCGAAAGTCTTGAAAATGTTTGGACAGATTAGACTTTGGGATCAGAGCCACATAGGTTCTGTTAAGATGTGTACTCACCACTCCTCTAATTCTGGAATCTTCAACAGCGTCCAGGAGATCCTGAGCCAAAAGATCAAAGAAATGAAGGTAAAATTCAACAGACCAGCCGTCTGGTCCGGGGCTCTTTTCTTTTTTGAAGCCCTTAAGCACTATAAGCAGCTCCTCCTTTGTGCAAGGCGCTTCTAGAGCTGAGGCTTCCTCAGAGGTGACCATCTTGGGAAAGTGACATGCTAAATCTACTTGTGCGTTAAGATTAGAAGCAGGTGAAACCTTAAAAAAGGAATTGAAATGTTTGAAGGCCGCAGCTTTTAAACTTTCCTGTGAGTGGTGTAACAGTCCCTCATCATCCACAATGTCCCATAAATGTTTCTTGGAACGCCTAGCACTGGCAAATCAATGAAAAAAGCGAGTGTTTTTGTCGCCACACTCGAGCCAAGTCATCCGACTTTTCAGCCTCGACCTCTCTTCATCAGCACGCAGGTGTGCATTACGTTATGCCTCAAGGCCTATTATTTTGGAATCAATATCAGAAGTAAAAGCGGCCTGTAGCTTATGGCGCAAAAGGTGGACCAGCTCCTGCTCTATTCTATGCAGATCGGCCTGTTCTGCAAGCTTTTTCTCTTTAAGCCATAGGATTGAGTGGGATTTTAAACTGGACAGTTTGACGGAGAGGTTACCTTGTGGGTCATCCGGAGATAAGGAGGAAGAATCTGTCCAAACTGTTCTGACAAGACTGTTGTAAGAGTCCTCTTTCAGCCATTGTGGGTTGAATTTGAAAGGCTGTCCAACCCCGAACTGACCCGCTCCAATCTGTAAGCATATGGAAGCATGATCAGAGAGATAAGGAAGATTTACCCAGGAGCGATAACTGTAAGATGGCAGAAGCATGTCCTCAGCAATTAGAAAGCGGTCTAATCTTTTGGCGATACTTTCTGCGCCTTGTCTCCCATTTCTCCAGGTGGGAAGTAGCTCCGCTGGTTTTAGATCAACTAAAGCATTTTTGTTAAAGAGTCGATTAAAAAAACTTTGGAGCGGGTCGATCTGCGCCCTATCTCCCCAAAATTCTTTGGAGCTAGTAGTAAGATTGAGATCACCAGCCAGGATGAGATTTTTGGCAGCCAGTAGCCCAAGGTCATCAATTCGTTGCCAGAAGACTTTACGGTCAGCACAAGGACCGTATACATTGAGCAGGTTGATATCGGTCTTAAGCTCGAAGCACTGTCCGGAAAGTAGAATTCCTCCTGGGCTGAGCATTGGAAAGAAATCAAAAAGGGAGGGATCCCACGATGCCAGAAGGCCTCCCGAGTTGCCCACCGAGCTGGCAGCACAGGTCATCCAAGTAGGTCGCAGCAAGTGCATGAAATCCCTTGCAATAGAGGCTTCCACTAGAGTTTCTTGAAGAAAGATGACCGCTGGCTTAGATTGATCCAGTAGTCTACGAAGGGAGGCGTGTTTCAGGGGCCCTCCAACCCCTCTAATGTTGAGGGAAAGAATAATCATGTCTTACCCCGGGCAAGGGCTTTGAATCCTCTAAGCGCCCCAAGAGTTGTAGCAGAAGCAGAATTGTCCGATGTCGCTGGTCCAGCCTGTGTTTTTTTCCGTGCACTGCGGGTTTTAAGTGGCGAGAGTTCCAACCCAATACCTCTCGACCAAGCAGGATCCGGTCCAGGTAAAGGTTTTGTGGAGGATGAAGAAGGTCGGTCAGATGTAGTGGGTGTGGGTTGGCATAGAGCTTTCCCAAGGTAGGTATTGATGGGCAAAGATTCAAAGGGAAGAGGAGGGGCAGGGGTAATGTTTGGAAACATGGAGTCAAGTTGGAGAACCGATTGGGTCGGTTCGGTGAATCCAGGAAGAGAGGACGACCCCGGCAAATCCTCCGTTATGGTGAGAGAATGGTCGCTCATTGGGGCCGATGAGATCAAACCATGTGAAGAAAGAGACTGTGGGGGGAAGTGGTCAGTTGTAGCAAGTTCAGTAGGTGTTGGCAGAGGTGTGGGAAAAGGAGGCAAAGGGTCTGGCTTTGCTGGAGGGTAGTCCGGGGAAGTAGCAAACAAGAGTTTGTCAACCTGCTCGGTTATGAAGAGTCTATCCCAGGAGGTGAAAGTATTAAAGAGGGAAGGGCAATAAAGATTGATTTTACCTAAAACAGAAGCATCAGAATGAAGGTTGTCCCTCCCGGGAAACGAAGTTTCCCCTTCATGTTGGCTGGGAGGAGAGATATATCCATCAAAAAAAGGATCCTCAGCAGGTTCCAGCTCGAGTGCAGGTGGTGGGAACTTGTAGCAGTCTTTCCTCAGGTGTCCAGTGCGTCGANGACTTGAGATTTTAATGCCCGTTAGGTGTCCCTATGCTTGTTTGTTTTTTAGCAAGATACTAAGCCCTTCCAAGACCAAAATGAAGAGTAGAGGTGAGAGAGGGCACCCTTGTCGAAGCCCTCTCTCGCAGTGGAAGGATCTGGTAGCTTCCCCATTAATTAGAATAGCTAGAGTGGCTGAAGAAATGCAGCCAAGAATCCAGTTGGTGAAGATAAGGCCAAATCCACACTGTAAAAGAACCAGGTGAAGAAAATTCCAATTGATGCAATCGAAGGCCTTTTTGAGGTCCAGCTTTAATAAGGCAGCCTGTTGATTTTTCGTCTTTAAACTGTGAATACATTCATGGGCGACTCCAACCGCGTCGAGGATTTGTCTTCCTTTTAGGAAGCCAAGTTGTTCTTCAGAAAGAGCCTTGGACAGAAGGGGTCGGATTCTTCTTGCTATAATCTTGGAAATAAGTTTGTAGCACAGGTTACAGAGGGAAATAGGGCGAAAGTCTTGAAAATGTTTGGACATATTAGACTTTGGGATCAGAGCCACATAGGTTCTGTTAAGCTGTGTACTCACCACTCCTCTAATTCTGGAATCTTCAACAACGTCCAGGAGATCCTGAGCCAAAAGATCAAAGAAATGAAGGTAAAATTCAACAGACCAGCCGTCTGGTCCAAGGCTCTTTTCTTTTTTGAAGCCCTTAAGCACTACAAGCAGCTCCTCCTTTGTGCAAGGTGCTTCTAGAGCTGAGGCTTCCTCAGAGGTGACCATCTTGGGAAAGTGATAGGCTAAATCTACTTGTGCGTTAAGATTAGAAGCAGGTGAAACCTTAAAAAAGGAATTGAAATGTTTGAAGGCCGCAGCTTTTAAACTTTCCTGTGAGTGGTGTAACAGTCCCTCATCATCCACAATGTCCCATAAATGTTTCTTGGAACGCCTAGCACTGGCAAATCAATGAAAAAAGCGAGTGTTTTTGTCGCCACACTCGAGCCAAGTCATCCGACTTTTCAGCCTCGACCTCTCTTCATCAGCACGCAGGTGTGCATTACGTTATGCCTCAAGGCCTATTATTTTGGAATCAATATCAGAAGTAAAAGCGGCCTGTAGCTTATGGCGCAAAAGGTGGACCAGCTCCTGCTCTATTCTATGCAGATCGGCCTGTTCTGCAAGCTTTTTCTCTTTAAGCCATAGGATTGAGTGGGATTTTAAACTGGACAGTTTGACGGAGAGGTTACCTTGTGGGTCATCCGGAGATAAGGAGGAAGAATCTGTCCAAACTGTTCTGACAAGACTGTTGTAAGAGTCCTCTTTCAGCCATTGTGGGTTGAATTTGAAAGGCTGTCCAACCCCGAACTGACCCGCTCCAATCTGTAAGCATATGGAAGCATGATCAGAGAGATAAGGAAGATTTACCCAGGAGCGATAACTGTAAGATGGCAGAAGCATGTCCTCAGCAATTAGAAAGCGGTCTAATCTTTTGGCGATACTTTCTGCGCCTTGTCTCCCATTTCTCCAGGTGGGAAGTAGCTCCGCTGGTTTTAGATCAACTAAAGCATTTTTGTTAAAGAGTCGATTAAAAAAACTTTGGAGCGGGTCGATCTGCGCCCTATCTCCCCAAAATTCTTTGGAGCTAGTAGTAAGATTGAGATCACCAGCCAGGATGAGATTTTTGGCAGCCAGTAGCCCAAGGTCATCAATTCGTTGCCAGAAGACTTTACGGTCAGCACAAGGACCGTATACATTGAGCAGGTTGATATCGGTCTTAAGCTCGAAGCACTGTCCGGAAAGTAGAATTCCTCCTGGGCTGAGCATTGGAAAGAAATCAAAAAGGGAGGGATCCCACGATGCCAGAAGGCCTCCCGAGTTGCCCACCGAGCTGGCAGCACAGGTCATCCAAGTAGGTCGCAGCAAGTGCATGAAATCCCTTGCAATAGAGGCTTCCACTAGAGTTTCTTGAAGAAAGATGACCGCTGGCTTAGATTGATCCAGTAGTCTACGAAGGGAGGCGTGTTTCAGGGGCCCTCCAACCCCTCTAATGTTGAGGGAAAGAATAATCATGTCTTACCCCGGGCAAGGGCTTTGAATCCTCTAAGCGCCCCAAGAGTTGTAGCAGAAGCAGAATTGTCCGATGTCGCTGGTCCAGCCTGTGTTTTTTTCCGTGCACTGCGGGTTTTAAGTGGCGAGAGTTCCAACCCAATACCTCTCGACCAAGCAGGATCCGGTCCAGGTAAAGGTTTTGTGGAGGATGAAGAAGGTCGGTCAGATGTAGTGGGTGTGGGTTGGCATAGAGCTTTCCCAAGGTAGGTATTGATGGGCAAAGATTCAAAGGGAAGAGGAGGGGCAGGGGTAATGTTTGGAAACATGGAGTCAAGTTGGAGAACCGATTGGGTCGGTTCGGTGAATCCAGGAAGAGAGGACGACCCCGGCAAATCCTCCGTTATGGTGAGAGAATGGTCGCTCATTGGGGCCGATGAGATCAAACCATGTGAAGAAAGAGACTGTGGGGGGAAGTGGTCAGTTGTAGCAAGTTCAGTAGGTGTTGGCAGAGGTGTGGGAAAAGGAGGCAAAGGGTCTGGCTTTGCTGGAGGGTAGTCCGGGGAAGTAGCAAACAAGAGTTTGTCAACCTGCTCGGTTATGAAGAGTCTATCCCAGGAGGTGAAAGTATTAAAGAGGGAAGGGCAATAAAGATTGATTTTACCTAAAACAGAAGCATCAGAATGAAGGTTGTCCCTCCCGGGAAACGAAGTTTCCCCTTCATGTTGGCTGGGAGGAGAGATATATCCATCAAAAAAAGGATCCTCAGCAGGTTCCAGCTCGAGTGCAGGTGGTGGGAACTTGTAGCAGTCTTTCCTCAGGTGTCCAGTGCGTCGANCTCCTGCTCCATTCTGTGCAGATCGGCCTGTTCTGCTAGCTTTTTCTCTTTAAGCCATAGGATTGAGTGGGATTTTAATCTGGACAGTTTGACAGAGAGGTTACCTTGTGGGTCATCTGGAGATAAGGAGGAAGAATCTTTCCAAACCGATCTGACAACACTGTTGTAAGAGTCCTCTTTCAGCCATTGTGGGTTGAATTTGAAAGGTTGTCCAACCCCGAACTGACCCGCGCCAATCTGTAAGCAGATGGAAGCATGATCAGAGAGATAAGGAAGATTTACCCAGGAGCGGTAACTGTAAGATGGCAGAAGCATGTCCTCAGCAATTAGAAAGCGGTCTAATCTTTTGGCGATACTTGCTGCGCCTTGTCTCCCATTTCTCCAGGTGGGAAGTAGCTCCGCTGGTTTTAGATCAACTAAAGCATTTTTGTTAAAGAGGTGATTAAAAAAACTTTGGAGCGGGTCGATCTGCGCCCTATCTCCCCATAATTCTTTGGAGCTAGTAGTAAGATTGAGATCACCAGCCAGGATGAGATTTTTAGCAGCCAGTAGCCCAAGGTCATCAATTCGTTGCCAGAAGACTTTACGATCAGCACAAGGACCGTATACATTGAGCAGGTTGATATCGGTTTTAAGCTCAAAGCATTGTCCGGAAAGTAGAATTCCTCCTGGACTAAGAATCAAAAAGGGAGGGATCCCACGATGCCAGAAGGCCTCTCGAGTTGCCAACCGAGCTGGCAGCGCAGGTCATCCAAGTTGGTCGCAGCAAGTGCATGAAATTCCTTGCAATAGAGGCTTCCACTAGAGTTTCTTGAAGAAAGATGACTACTGGCTTAGATTGATTTAGTAGTCTACGAAGGGAGGCGTGTTTCAGGGGCCCTCCAACCCCTCTAATGTTGAGGGAAAGAATGATCATGTCTTACCCCGGGCAAGGGCTTTGAATCCTCTAAGCGCCCCAAGAGTTGTAGCAGAAGCAGAAGTGTCTGATGTCGCTGGTCCAGCCTGTGTTTTTTTTCGTGCACTGCGGGTTTTAAGTGGCGAGAGTTCCAACCCAATACCTCTCGACCAAGCAGGATCCGGTCCAGGTAAAGGTTTTGTGGAGGATGAAGAAGGTCGGTCAGATGTAGAGGGTGTGGGTTGGCAAAGAGCTTTCCTAAGGTAGGTATTGATGGGTAAAGACTCAAAGGGAAGAGGAGGGGCAGGGGTAATGTTTGGAAACATGGAATCAAGTTGGAGAACCGATTGGGTCGGTTCGGTGAATCCAGGAAGAGTGGACGACCCAGGCAAATCCTCCGGTATGGTGAAAGATTGGTCGCTCATTGGGGCCGATGAGATCAAACCATGTGAGGAATGTGACTGTGGGGGGAAGTGGTCGGCTGTAGCAAGTTCAGTAGGTGTTGGCAGAGGTGTGGGAAAAGGAGGCAAAGGGTCAGGCTTTGCTGGAGGGTAGTCCAGGGAAGCAGCAAACAAGAATTTGTCGACCTGTTCGGTTATGAAGAGTCTATCCCAGGAAGTGAAAGTATTAAAGAGAGAAGGGCAATAAAGATTGATTTTACCTAAAACAGAAGCATCAGAATGAAGGGTGTCCCTCCCGGGAAACGAAGTTTCCCCTTCATGTTGGCTGGGAGGAGAGATATATCCATCAAAAGATGGATCCTCAGCAGGATCCAGCTCGAGTGCAGGTGGTGGGAACTTGTAGCAGTCTTTCCTCAGGTGTCCAGTGCGGCGACAGAAGGAGCATCGAAACGGGATGCCTAAATAGTCAATTCTCTGAGATATTTGCTGAGAGCGCCAATCAATCTCCAGGATTTCAGGTAATCCAGCTTGTATGTCCATTTCCACATAAATCCTTTCCATTTTCTTGTCCGATACCGAGAGGGAGGAAGGTTCCACTCTAAGAAAACGTCCTATGGAGGAACCTATCAGTTCTAGTGCTTGTTGATTCCAAAGTTGTAGAGGGAGACCTGGAAGAAGAACCCAAAGGTGTCGATGGTTGAAGAACTCCGTTGATGGCTTAAACCCCAGTCTCCACCTTTTAAGCATGAGGCTACCCTCGTCGAAGGCCCAAAACCTGTCTAGGATGAGCACCGTGTCTTCTGGTTTTTGAAAAATGAATCCCAACCAGCCTTGTGGTAGCAAGAGAATCTTGGGTGAGTATCCCAGCAGTGGTTTCCAATGGTCAGTGACCCAGGTGTCCAAGCTCTGTTTGCATTTCTCCCTGTATGCTAGCCTCCCTACTAAAGCGCAGAGAGCTAGGTTGCAAGCATCGGTAAGTCCAACATCCATGCCAAGAGTGAGTTTGGGGTGTCTAACTTTGGGTTTCCAAACTTTTTGCCTGCGCTTGTGAAAGCCTGTTTTTAAAGATGTTTTTCCTGGAAGAGGTCGAATCCTGTCGGGGTCGCCATCCTGTAGATCAGAAAAATCCACACCCTTTGATCGATTATCCAGTATGCGAGCACCACCGAGTATGTCCTGTTCAGTAGATCCATTATGGTTAAGTGTGCTACGTCGGGAAGACATCTTGGTGGAAGTAGGTAGGTTTGTGAATCCCGGAGTCGGGTTAGATGAAAGGTCAGACCGCTTAGTTGTTCGATAATGTGTTGTGCACAGGTCGTCAATCGAGGCAAGTAAGGCCGGGTGGTCCCATGAATCACCCGGGTCCCCTGCAGAGGGGTCCATATCATAGACGCTCCTCAGTTGCTAAAGCGACAGGACTGTGGATCTGTGAGTATAGTTACGGAGGGATTTCTAGCAAGCCAGAGGGAAAGTGGAAAGTCGAATGGGACCGCCAAGATCTGAAGACCGGTCAGATTCCAATTGCAGGGGAACAAGAGTCTATGTAAAAGTGGAGGGCGAAACCAGGTCGTCTTCAGCTGGGAAAGTAGTCAACAGATCTAGTCTGGATAAAACAAAGTCTGGGGTCCGCATAAAGAGCAAAGACAGAACAAAGGTCGGATGGGTAGGTCAGGCAGCAGGGAAATACCAGAGTATAAGAGATGGGCGGGACCAGATCGTCACATGTTAAGTTCGGTGTCTGCAGCAAATGTCCGGAGCGTATCAAAAAGTCTGGGGATCCGCATAAAAGACAGAGCAAATGACGGGTCAATAGGGAGCAAAAGACTGATCAAAAGGGATCAGATCCGGAAAAGGGCGCAGGAATCCAGTGAGACTTAGCTGAGGCCACAAAAGAAATCTCCAAAATGTTAGAGAAAACAAACCTGTCTCCGAGCCCCAAAAAGACGGTCGCAGGTCAACCCCAAAACAGTCGGTTGCAGGGATCAAAGTTGAAGAGAAGGATTATATTTCAAACTGAAGGGTTAATTTTATTGTAACCCTTCTAAATTGACATGTTAAAATAAATTATTATTTTCATATGAAAATGAAAAAGCAATTAAATTTTCACTCATAAAATAATTATTTTATACCCCATTCATTATAAAAAAAATGGACTCTGAACTTATTATTCTCCAATCATAACATATTAATCATTAAATTAAATTCAAAGAATTTGGCAAAATTCATTTTTTGTTAATTAACTACATATAAGAATAAAAATTTTGCACATTAATATAAAATACTAGTTTAAATGCATTACTCAAAAATATTGGAGATTACAAATTTGAATGAAGTATCATGACATTTTAACTTGTACCATCTAATGAAAGAGGTCTCCTTCATTCCTCTCCAAGTTTCATAAATTGTGTTACTATTTGTGAAACTTATTTATTCAATCCTTAAATTGTAATACCAAACATCAATATTAAATCACTATGTCCATGGATGTTAATCATCATATTGATTATTGAAGAAATGTATGCACGTGAGGGTTGGAAATTAAGAAATGATTATGTCACAAAGAATATCATTATATCCAATAATCTATCTTAAAATTCACCATTATAATGATTTACCAATTACAAAATAAACATTATAATTAACAAATTTTACAATATTTAACATTCTTACCAATTCCATTATATCTTTATCTACACTAATCTAGTTGAAATTTAACTTTTAATTAAAACATTCTAATTATATTCCATAATAACATACTCAAATGATTTCTAATTTATTTTCCAAATTCCATTTTATTAAATCTAACTTCATAGAAATTGTACATATTATCAATT
>JZKD02S1723401.1:46357-61918 GCA_000966675.3 Picea glauca
GATATGATTTAATTGGTGACGCAGACCTATTGTCCCTCGGGCCGAGATCTGCTCACAAGATTGTTCTTTATCTCCCTCGAGTCGGATCAACTCTTTAGATTCCCTGCTGGAATCATAAATTATCGATCCACAGGTCCTTTTTGGTAGCTTCCCTATGCGAACAACACTAGGCGCAAGCTCCACTTCCTTGGGTGACCACAACACTATGACCAAGGCCCCAATTCCAAAAGCGCTTGTCGCAACTCGCAACTCGCGAGTTCATGAGTCGTGGCTCCCGACTCTTCCTTTCAAATTTCACGATACCCGAAGTCACGAAAGGGGTATAGCTCCCCTCTGTCAGCTTCCTCCATGCATGACCACCGGCTAGGCTAAGGGCTAGCTCCTCTCGCTACTCGCCACTTCGCAAGTTGTGGCGTCCAACCTTGGCACCTTCCTTTCACGAAACCCCGAGAAGCGATGTTGACTTTTCTGCTCGCGTTCTCGCTACTCATCACATCGCGAGTCGAAGGGTTGAACTCTCGTTCCCTTATCTCACGAATCCTCGAGAAGCGAGAGGTCAACGGGTGTTGACTCCTTTCACTAGGTAACACGTGTCCGCCTATCTATCGCACGTCCCACCTTGCATTTCTACCACATGTCCCTCCTGCCCAGCTTCGACACTTCGCGACTTCGCTTCCCGAAGCGCTACCTCCTTTGAACCCCAACACCTGAAGTGTCGAAATCCTAAACTCCTCGCTACTCCTTATCGCAACTCGCGAATTCGGGACTTTCGGTACAAAATTCTTGACTTCCTATCCGCCGATATGCCAAAATTTCGACACGTCGTTAACGCGGGTCCCACAACGGAACTTCCTACCTTTTGGAGTTTCAGACTTCGCGACTTCGCGAATCCTGATGCTAAGATTTCGGCTCTTCAACCCACAAAACTCTGAAATGAGATTATGTGAGTGATCCAATGGCCCCTGTTGGCTCATATCCTACGGCTGTCCTAGCTACTCGCAATCTTTCCACTCGCGACTTGGAGCACCCAATCTTTGGGCTCTCACTTTGCGAAGCTTCGAGTTCGCGAGATCCCTTGATCTCTGCTACCTGTCCTCCTCCGATAGACGGTTGCGATTCTCTCGCGACTTCGCCACTCGAGAAGTTGAAGGACTTCCCTTTCTAACCTCCGATGTCTGAATCCTTGATATGGGTGATCTCGCAACATGTGTCCTCCTTCTAATCAGACGGCTTAGATTCTTTCACAGTTTCGTGACTTTGCCTTTTGCAACCTCGCGAATCTTGATGCAAATGTTTTAAACCGTAACTCCCCTGCTCCTCTGCACGATCTGATGGTTCCTAGAACTTCGCGAATTCTCCAGGGATAATTTCGACCGTCCAATGCCTCCTTGACGACTCTTGCAAAGCGAACACGGTATTCCTTCACTAGAACTTATCTTCCTGCAAGTAACTTTGCAACGCCTCCCCTTTGAATGCTTCAAGGTACTAAACCTATTGATATTTTCTTCGATAGCTTCAAATATCGTATCCCTCCTGAGCTTGATTGAAAAATCCTCAAGTTCTTTGGGGAAAATTCTTGTGCACACTCCTTGCGACACTTCTTCAAATACACTCCAAGTATTTGAATTCTTAGACTCTGTGCACTCTTTTTGCAGCAAAAATCCTTCAATTCTTCCCTCAGGTTGCAACCTCTGAGAATATACTCAGCCTGCGCACACCTTGCACAGCTCCTGTGCTTAACTTTCACTTCTGCAAGAATGAGAACAATGTTATCCCTC
This sequence comes from Picea glauca, assembly GCA_000966675.3. Classification (NCBI taxonomy): domain Eukaryota; kingdom Viridiplantae; phylum Streptophyta; class Pinopsida; order Pinales; family Pinaceae; genus Picea; species Picea glauca. The sequence goes on from JZKD02S1723401.1 coordinate 48,136, forward strand.
CTGAGGTTGCAGAGATGAAATCTAACTTCTGTCAACGCACACCTTGCGGACAATTTCAATGCACTCCTTGCAGGAAAACTCTTGCTCAGACAGAGAAACAATTGAAACTCATTCCTTACTCTCCCTCTCTTCAGATTTCAGACATTAAATATGAAATCATACATTCACGCATCAAAGCAAATGCATAACAGAGAGTAACAAGCATGAGCATAACATTCAATCATGCATACACAGAAAGTATTTGAACACCATGAGTCTGAATCAAACTTCATATATTAATCTCAGAACTTTTGTACATGGGTTCTTCTACACAGCTTTCTGTTTCTTCTTCTCTATGCTCTCTTGATCATGCTAATGTTACAATGATACAAGTGAGGGTGTCTATATATGTTTTCCCTCTGGCTCCTAAAACTGTATAATCTAAGAATTTAAAGCTACCTACTTACATTTACTAGCATAAATGCCTCTTAATCCTTCAGACGAGAGCGGGACGCTCAAGGTATGATTACAATCTACAAGTACGCCCTTTCTTAATTGTCTCATTTAAGTTTGGCGTATCCACTTCAAAACATTTCAAACAATTCATCATGTGCTAAAATGCGTCGGCGTTTGTCCCACGCTCGCTTGTTGTTGGCGATGCTCCTGCATCATACTCCCTCGCTTGAAAATTTTCATGGGTTCCTATCCATAAGCTCTTGCACGGTCTGTCCATGCTTCTGGATCTCTGTTTCATTTTCCCAGCTGGCATCTTCAACTGGATGTCCCTTCCACTTGACCAAGTATTCAAAATATTCCTTTCTTCTAGTCTTCTTGCTAACCCTTTTGTCTAGTATTCTTTCCATCTGTGGCTTCTCTGCAACTGGCATCTGTTTTGTCCACTGAACCTCTGGTTGTTCATCACCTGTTCCTACTTCTTCAGGTTTGTAAGGGTACAAATCTGAGATGTTGAATATCGAATAAATTCCGATCCCATCGGGTAATTCAATCTCATAAGCATTTGTCCCAAATTTTCTTAGGATCTTGCACAGTCCAATTTTCTTCATTTTCAATTTATTATATGTCCCCCTCGGGAACTTTTCTTTTCTCAGATGTGCCAGAATCAAATCACCAACCTCAAATTGAATTTGTCTCTTGTGTTGATCTGCTTTGCGCTTATACTCTTGGCTCGAGTTCTTCACTCGCTCCTTCACTTGGCTATGAAGTTCCTTCATCGCTTCTGCGAAATCCTCTGCACTAGCACTCCTAGTTGCATTCTGTTCTGAATCTCTCAATTCTGAAACTCCTCTTGGCTGCATCCCATAAACAATCTGGAATGGACTCTGCCCTATGATTTTGTTGATTGAATCATTGTAAGCAAATTTTTCCTATGGCAGAATATTTTCCCACTGACTGTGGTGTTCTGTCACCAAGCTCCTCAGCAAGTCTCCCAAACTTCTTTTCACAACTTCTGTCTGTCCATCCATCTGAGAATGATAAGATGAACCGAACAACAAGTTTGTTCCCAGCTTTTTCCATAAGGTTCTCCAGAAGTGTCCCATGAACTTGGTGTCTCTATCTAAGACTATGCTCCTTGGTAAGCCGTGAAGTCGAATAACTTCTTTGAAAAACATATTCGCAATGTGAGTTGCGTCACTGGTTTTCTGACATGGTATAAAGTGTGCCATTTTAGAGAATCTATCCACCACCACAAAGATCGAGTCAAACCCTCTTTGTGTTCTCAACAACCCCAATATGAAGTCCATGCTTACTGCATCCCATGGCCTCTCTGGTATGGGTAACGGTTGATATAAGCCTGCATTCTGCCTCTTCCCTTTTGAATGCTAACAAATTCTACATCTATCCACGAATATTTTGATGTCTGCTCTCATTCCTGGCCAAAAATATGATTCATTTAACTTTGATAACATCTTCTCATGACCGAAATGCCCGACCAATCCTCCACTATGTTTCTCCTTCAGCAAATTCTCCCTCATGGAGCATTTTGGAATATGAAGTTGATTACCCTTAAACAATAATCCTTCCTGGATCATGTATTCTGTCCACTGGCTTCTATCCCTGAGAATTGGATTCTCAGCTGCTTCATACACCTCCTTAAAATCTGGATCATCTCTGTACATGTTCCCGAGATCATCAAAACCCATTGTTTTAACTCTGAACTCTTGCAACAACAAACATTTCCTGCTCAAAGCATCAACAACCTTGTTAGCGGTTCCAGAAATATGCTTAGTTACAAAAGTAAAGTTTTACATGTATTCAACCCATTTAACATGTCTTTGATTAAACTTCTCCTGTTGAGTCACAAATTGCAAATCATAATTGTCACTGTATAAGACAAACTCCTTATGAATCAAATAGTGTCTCCACTTCTTCAATGCATGAATAATAGCATAGAACTCCTTGTCATACGTGGAGTATTTCACTTTCTCTTCGTTCATCTTCTCGTTGAAGTATGCTATTGGCTTGTCTTTTTGACTCAAGACTTCCCCTATTGCAAATCCACTTGCATCACATTTTACTTGAAATGTCTTTTTAAAATCCAACAACACCAAAATTGGTTGTTCCGTGATTTTCTTCTTCAACAAATTGAAGCTTTTCTCAGCCTCTTCTTTCCAGTGAAAAGACTTGTGTCTCTTCTTCACTATGTCCATCATTGGTACACTAATTCCACTGAAATTCCTGATGAACTTCCGGTAGAAACTAGCCAATCCATGAAAACTTCTCACCTCAAATATACTCTTCGGTGATGGCCAATTCTTAATTACCTCCACCTTATCTGGATCCATCTTCAACTTGTTTGCAGAAATAACAAACCCCAAATAAATGAGCTCCGTCTTCATGAATGAGGATTTCTTCATATTTATCAGCAACTTCTTTTGTTGTAGCCTCCAAATCACTGTAGCCAAATTTTTCAGATACTCTGCCTCTATTTTACTGAAAATCAGTATGTCATCAAGATACACAATGATAAATTTTCCGATGAAATCCTTCAGGACTTCGTTCATCAATCTCATGAAAGTCCTTGGCGCATTCGTTAAGCCAAACGGCATAACGAGCCATTCATATAACCCCTCATTGGTTTTGAAGGTTGTCTTCCATTCATCTCCTTCTCTCATACGAATCTGATGATATCCACTTTTCAAATCAATCTTTGAAAAAAAATTGGCCCCACTCAAGCAATCCATCAAATCATCCATTCTTGGCAATGGAAATCTGTACCTGATGGTTATCTTGTTCATTTCCCTCGAGTTAGTACATATCCTCCATCCTTCGTCTTTCTTCGGACTGAGCACTGTCGGAACAACACATGGACTCAAGCTTTCTCTAACCAACCCCTTGTCCATTAAGTCTTGGACGTGTCTTTTGACTTCTTCATTCTCCTGCGACGTCAATTTGTACGCTGCTTTGTTTGGTAAACTAGTTCCAGGTATGAGATCAATATGATGACTCACACTTCCGATCGATGGAAATGAACGAGGTAGTTCGTCCACTACTATGTCATCAAACTCTTCCAAAAGTTCTTGAACCTCTTCCAGTAAATCATCTACCCTTGTACTGGTTAAAACAATTTTAGGCTTCCTGACCACAATGAATTGCGGTTCCTCCTTCTTAACCTTTGTAAGAAGTTCCTTCCCACTCATGAGAAGTACAATGTTGCTTGCTTCAGGTTTCACCTCTTTATCTTTGATTGGAAGCAACATGTGAATTCTCCCATTCTTCTCTAGGGTGTATGTGTTCTTCCTCCCATCATGAATCACATTTCTGTCATATTGCCACGGTCTACCCAGCAATAGATGACAAACATCCATGGGAATAACATCACAGAGTATTTCATCTTTATACCCTCCTATTTTAAATTCAACTAAACATTGTTTAGTGACATTTACCTGATGTCCTTTTTGTAGCCACGAAACTCTGTATGGACTTGGATGTTCAATCGTCTCCAGCTCCATCTTTTTTACCATCTCTGTACAAACAAGATTATCTGTGCTACCACTGTCCACGATGTCTTTGCATGTCCAGTCTTTGGTCTTGCAAGCAGTCTGAAAAAGTCTATTCCTTTGGACCGAACTCTCCACCTCCTTCTCTGGTGCTAAAAGAACTTTTCGCATCATCAACGATCTTCCGCCTTCAACATCTTCTGCCTCAACATTCTGCCTCTGTGCTTCGGCAATGTGAGTCTCACCACCTTCTTTCTTTCTGTCTGGACACTCGTAAGATTTATGTCCGACCTTTCCACATGTGAATCATTTCACCACTCCACCTCTTCCTCTTCCTCTACCTCTGGTACGAGGAGAAATGTTTCCATCAGCATACTGACCTCTCTGTTCGGTATACTTCCCTCTCTGTGAGCTTCCACCTCTCTCAATTTGAGTCCAAGGTTTTTTCCACTCTTCCTTGGGTTTTTGATTTCTATCCTGGGCAACTGATTTGCCTCTGGCTTGACTTCTGCCTCGGCCTATTTGACCTTGTTTTCAGCTCAGCTTATCTTCAGCTTTTAGAGCCATATGATAAGCATCTTCCACCGTTCGGATGGTCATCATGCTCATCTCATCCTAAATGTTGTATCTCGGACCATTCATGTACCTAGAAACTTTTTCATCATCACTTTCCCGATGACCTGCCCTGATGTTCAGCGTGTAGAATTCTTCAGTGTACTCTTTCACTAACATCAGCTTCTATCTCAAATTTTGCATTCTCCGAAACAGAGTAATTTGATAATCCTTGGGAATAAATTTTGCCTTTATCTTCTCGATCATCCTATCCCAACTCTTGATTTTATGCTTGCCTTTGCAGCGCCTGTCATCTTGTAGCTCATCCCACCACAATGTTGCATGTCCTTTTAATCTTGTGACAACATGTTTGACCTTTTTTTCCTCCTCGACATCTTCATAGTCAAAATATGTGTCCAGAGCTCTAATCCAGTCTAGAAGCTCTTCAACATCCAGGTTTCCTTCATATACTGGAATATCCATTTTTTCCTTAGCACCCATTCTTGCAATAGCCCTAATCAGGCGTTCATTTGTTGCATCTTCTATTGTAACTTCTTCTCTTTCATGTCCATCTTCATCTTCATTTTAAGATTCACTGATATCTCCAACACCGGTTGTGCGCCTCTGTGCTGTCTCCATGTCCTCGAGTCTGGCGCGTATGTCACGCATCTCTCTTTCCATGGCTGGATTTGGCACCTGCCTACCCCTTCCTCTTAGCATTTACCTTTCCTCTGGTGGATCGGGTGTTTGCCTGTCTCTTCTTCTCGGCGGCATGGCTGAGATTTCTTTCTTGCTTTCCCTATCTGAATTATACAAACAAAGTCAAGCTCTGATACCAAACTGACGCAGACCTATCGGCCCTCAGGCCGAGATCCGCTCACAATATCGTTCTTTATCTCCCTCGAGCCGGATCGGCTCTTTAGATTCCTTGCTAGAATCACAAATTATCGATCCACAGGTCCTTTTTGGTAGCTTCCCTGTGCAAATAGCACTAGGTGCAAGCTCCACTTCCCCAGGTGACCATAGCGCTATGACCAAGGCCCCAATTCCAAAAGCGCTTGTCGCAACTCGCAACTCGCGAGTTCGTGAGTCGGGGCTCCCGACTCTTCCTTTCAAATCTCACAATACCTGAAGTCACGAAAGGGGTATAGCTCCCCTCTATCAGCGTCCTCCACGCGTGACCACCGACTAGGCTAAGTGCTAGCTCCTCTCGCTACTCACCACTTCACAAGTTGTGGCGTCCAACCTTGGCACCTTCCTTTCACGAAACCCTGAGAAGCGATGTTGACTTTTCTCCTCACATTCTCGCTACTCGTGACTTCACGATTCGAAGGGTTGAACTCTCATTCCCTTATCTCACGAATCCCCGAGACGTGAGAGGTCAACGGGTGTTGACTCCTTTCACTAGGTAACATGTGTCCACCTATCTATCGCATGACCCACCTTGCGGTTCTACCACGTGTCCCTCGTGCCTAGCTTCGGCACTTTGCGACTTCGCTTCCCAAAGCGCTACCTCCTTTGAACCCCGACACTCGAAGTGCCGAAATCCCGAACTCCTCGCTACTCCTTATCGCAACTCATGACTTCGGTACTTTCGAGACAAAAGTCTTAACTTCCTATCCGCTGATATGCCGAAATGCCGAAATTTCGACACGTCGTTAACATGGGTCCCACAACGGAACTTCCTGCCTTTTGTAGTTTCGGACTTCGCAACTTTGCGAATCCTAGCTCCTTGCAATCTCCTTGCGAATCCTAGCTCCTTGCGATCTCGCTCCTTGCGAATCCTAGCTCCTTGCGATCTCGCCACTCGTGACTTGGAGCACCCAATCTTTGGGCTCTCACTTTGCGAACCTCCGAGTTCGCGAGATCCCTTGATCTCTGCCACCTGTCCTCCTCCGATGGACGGCTGCGATTCTCTCACGACTTTTCCAGTCACGAAGTTGAAGGACTTCATTTTCTGACCTCCGATGTCCGAATCCCCGATATGGGTTATCTCGCGACATGTGTCCTCCTTCTAATCGGATGGCTTAGATTCTTTCATGGTTTCATGACTTCGCCTTTCACAACCTTGTGAATCTTGATGCAAAGGTTTTAAACCGTAACTCCCTAGCTCCTCTACACGATCTGATGGTTCTCGAAACTTCGTGAATTCTCCACGGAGAATTCCGACCGTCCAATGCCTCCTTGACGACTCTTGAGAAGTGAACACGGTATTCCTTCGCTGGAACTTATCTATCTGCAAGTAACTTTGCAAAGCCTCCCCTTTGAACGCTTCAAGGTACTAAACCTCCTAAGTTTTTCTTCGACAACTTCGAAGATCCTATCCCTCCTGAGCTTGATTGAAAAATCCTCAAGTTCTTTGGGGAAAATTCCTGCGCGCACTCCTTGCGGAACTTCTTCAAATACACTCCAAGTATTTGAATTCTTAGACTCTGTGCACTCTTTTTGCAACAACAGTCCTTCAATTCGTCCCTCAGGTTGCAACCTTTGAGAATCTACTCGGCTTGCACACACCTTGCACGGCTCTTGTGCTTAACTTGCACTTCTGTGAGAATGAGAACAATGTTATCCCTCCTGAGCTTGCAGAGACAAACTCTGACTTCTGTCAATGCACACCTTGTGGAAAATTTCACTGCACTCCTTGCAGGAAAACTCTTGCTCAGACAGAGAAACAATTGAAACTCATTCCTTACTCTTCCTCTCTTCAGATTTCAGACATTAAATATGAAATCATACATTCACGCATCAAAGAAAATGCATAACAGAGAGTAAGAAGCATGAGGATACCATTCAATCATGCATACACAGAAAGTATTTGAACACCATGAGTCTGAATCAAGTTTCATATATTAATCTCAAAACTTATGTACATGGGTTCTTCTACACAGCTTTCCGCTTCTTCTTCTCTATGCTCTCTTGATCATGCTAATGTTACAACGATACAAGTGAGGGTCTCTATATCTGTTTTCCCTCCGGCTCCTAAAACTGTCTAATCTAAGAATTTAAAGCTACCTACTTACATTTACTAGCATAAATGCCTCTTAATCCTTCAGACGAGAGCGGGACGCTCAAGGTCTGATTACAATATACAAGTATGCCCTTTCTTAATTGTCTCATTTAAGTTTGGCGTATCCACTTCAAAACATTTCAAACAATTCATCATGTGCCAAAATGCGTCGGCGTTTGTCCCACGCTCGCTTGTTGTTAGCGATGCTCCTGCATCAATTGGTTTAGTAGAGAGGTTCTTAGTCACCTTTTTTTTGAATTGCAAATCACTTATATATATATATATATATAATCAATTTTATATTTTAAATTAAATGATTATATGATTTAATTGGTTTAGTAGAGAGGTTCTTAGTCACTTTTTTTTTTGGATTACAAGTCACTTCAATTTAGAGATACTTTTTGGATTGCAAATCACTTCAATTTAGAAATTCTCTGGGTAAATATTTCATCTCACTTTTATGAAATTACTAATCCAATGAAGAGATGGACTCAGAGTTAGAAATGACTTACAACTTTATGAATCATAATGAAATTATGGATATGAAATTGTATTGTAAAAATATTTATAATTTATAAGATTTCATAAAAAATTTAAATTTTTAAGTTTTTATAATAATAAAATTGAAAAAAAAAAGCCTCGGATGGGGTGACACGCGGAGGCACCGTTGAGCCACCTGGACACGCACTCAGCAATTGATAAATGCAGAGGACCGCCACCCTCGCGCGACATTTAACGCTGATGGACGACCGAAGCAGAAGTCTGATGGAGGAGTTACTTCTCCCTCGCGCGGTAATCAACATCCCAGACGCACTTGATTTCAGGGTTATTATGACAGGTAGGAGGAGCGGACAGTTTGATTATAATTCTTCTATGAAGCCCAAGCAAGAGAGGAAGGCTCCTGGTGTGTCAATTGCTAGGCCATTTTCTGTCCTATCCTTGTGCACAGGAGAGACCATTCAGGGTTGGGAGCCTCCCTGTCTTCGACAGAGTCGGCCTTCCAGTGCTCGGCACCTGCAAAGGCTTTTGATTTGGTCCTTCTCTAACCCTGTTCTGCCCTTAATAGGCATTTGTGTTGGGAATATGGTCAGGCGTAGAGGTACACCTCGCTGAGGTGCGGCATGGGAAGCCAACAAGGCGTAGAGGCGTAGGGAGGAGGAGCTCGAAAGGGCCTTGGCTCTGGCCTCTTCCATCCTCAGGAAGAAAGCTCGGGTCGAGGGTCGAGCGGTGCTCAACTACATCGTCGAGCGAGACACCGGAAGCAGCAAGGAGAAGAAGGTGACAGAGCCCGTGGATTGGTTTTCCGGTTGTGTTGTGGAGGAGGACCCGTCAATTGGGGACCTGACTTGTATGGAGAAGTCAAGCAATAGGGAGACGCTCACCAGACAGAACAACAACAACGCCCCGACTATGATGGACGACCTTCCTGGCTGCGTGGTGGAAGAAATTCCATGGTTATTTGACCAACAGGCCACAGACGCCGAGCAGTTGGAGGAGCTGATGACAGACGAGAATGCTGAGCAGTTGGAGAAGCGGATGGCTAACAATGGMAAAGGTGAGGATGGGAGGGATGCTTCYCCAAGCAATCGTGGTGGCGGAATGCATGGTCMCTYCCTTAGYGGTGAACACTTGGCCTTGGTGTTCGAGCTYCGCAGCCACGTCRCGGACTTGGAACACAGGGCTGTCACTATGGGACAGAGACTAGATGTGCTCCTCGACGAGCTCTCCGGGACCCCAGCGCCACGTCGGTGCYACATGTGCATGMAAACCTTTGACATATCGAAGAGTGCTGATGGACGCRCCAAGTCACCGGACGCCTAGGCAGCCGGGCCATCCAGGTTCTTGCTTTTATGTGTTAATTGCTATATGCCTCTTTGGACTTCTGGCATCTGTCCTGGTTTCCTACGGGCAGGACATATGTCTTTTTCTTGACCATATTACTGTATAAACTGCTAAGTTCTACCCAATAATGCTAGTTTCCGGTTACCAGCAGCATCTTTTGGTAACTCTAGCTATGATGCTGTGTATTTTTGCCAAAGTTTTGGGTTAATATATTATAGAAGGTACTACCCCCTTTTTTTACTTAAAAAAAAATAATAATAAAATTGAAAAAAAAAAAAAAGTTATTAGTGATTTTAGTGTTTTATATTGAGTAATGAAAATTAAAAAAAAAATCATAATAACAAAATATTTAAATTAAAAATAATAATAATAAAATAAAAATAAAAATAAGATAATTAATTAAAACATATATATATATACACATACTACTTAATAATTAATAACAATATAAATATATATACATATATTTAATATCACGTATGCTAATCGCAACCTTACACTCGATCATAAGAAGTAATTAATAAGGAATTTGCAGAGACTTTCTTTGGTGGTGCATCACAAGGAGTTCCTCCTAGAGGCAGGGCTGGGCGGATTATCCATCTTCCCCTAATCTATAGTTTATCCTTCAAAATAGGAATAGATCTTGAAAAAAAGAATTTATGTGAACTTGTGGCATTAAAACTTAGTTTAAGGAAAGAAGAGCTTTTTAAATATTAATTTTTGGGTATTCAATTTTAATTATACAATAAATGAAATGAGAATTTATTTGGAGGAACTTTATTTTGAAACTATTGTGTTTTTGGCCTTCATAATTTCTAAGTAGCTTTTACTCATCTCTCTTTTGTTCAAGTTTATAAGGACATAAATAGGTGTTGGAAAAAGGAACATGGGAAATCCTTGAATTCATTCTAGGGACTCTTCTACTTAACATGAATAGGTGTTGGAAAAAGGAACATGGAAAATCCTTGAATTCATTCTAGGGCACTCTTCTACTTGACATAAATAGGTGTTGGAAAAAGGAACATAGGAAATCCTTGAATTTATTCTAAAGCACTCTTCTACTTATATTCATGAACCTTGGTTTCAATTTTTTCACTTATACTGAAGTTCTATAAAAGTGATTGTTTATGATAAAAATTGAAGTCTTTTTTAAAAACTATGTGGGGATTTTGAAGAAGATAAATAGGCTAGTGATAGTAGCTAGAAATTTTTTTACCTTTTGCAAAGATGGAATATCACTATAATTTTTTAACATATTGATAGAAAACAATTGTAAAAGACTTTTGAAGTCTTTTGTAGCACGCCACTTGAGATATAAAGGAATGATTTTTTTCTTTTTTCATTAACAAGAACTAGTGGATATATTTGTATTAAGAAAAATGATTGCAGCAACAACTTGTAGAAAAATTATATGATAAGTCTTATTTCCTATATCTATATAATAACACAGACCTTGAATCCTACTAGAAAATGTCAAATTCAAGCCTCTTTACATTCAAAATTTCTAGAAAAAACTTAGTTGTATAAATTCTATAAAAAGTCCCTAAAATATTTATAATCCTACAAAACATAAACAACTAGTTGATAATGGGATTTGCATCATCCTCATCGGTTTCTTTAGACATTTCTTCTTTGCCATTATCTTAGACTTGTACATTCAAATATGGAAGAGAGTTCCATGAACCATCCTTGCCCTTATTAGCTGCCAAAAATTCCAGCCTGATTTCCTTGAGACAATTTTTGAATAATATTTCATAGAGTCTCACATTCCTTTTCTAGTTTGCTAATATGTCTCTTTTGTTGAACCATAATGCCCATCACAATTTCCAATTAGGCTATTGTATTTGATTCTTGATCTTGTAGTTGTGTGGAGAGCATTCAAATTGAGTCATTGTTGTCTCAATTTTACCATCCTTCCTTTGGACCATGTAACGGATTTCATTAAGTGGATCCATGAGAACCGTGACAAACATGCAATTATGGATAATCCGCTGGGGAAACGAAAGAGGGAGGGACCCAAATTCAGGGATGATAAATTCAAACACTTTCTTATGGGAGGGGGAAAGCAAGGACAAATACCCCATCTTGATGGATGATTTTAGGGGCTAAATTTCGCTCATGGGCTAATTTTCCATGGTTTTTCCAAAAACGAGATTCACTATTTTAAAAATGATTCGTCCAAATTCTATATGATAAAATTATTTTACTTTAAAAATCGCCAAAATTTTATAAAAACTATATAAAATCCTTAGAAATTTGAATATTTTTACAAAAATATCGCCAAACATTTATAGTTGGCATATGAAGGATTAGTAAGATTTGCCAAGGTTTCTACATTTTAAAATAAATTTTCATCCTTAAAATCATCCCTACTTGCATAAGACTTGAATAAGTGAAAGATTGAACGCAAACTCCCCACATAACACAATTGATCAATTTTTAGGAAGCCAAACAAGGTTTCCATAGTTGAGATAGGAAAGCCCTGCATCTAACATCACCCTTTAGAAAGAAGAAACCACCAGAAAATTGTAACTGTTAACAAAACAAGCCCCTATGATTATAAAAATTAACCCAAAAACATAGAATAATAGTTTCTTACCCAATAGAGAGTAGGAGCAAGAGCCACCGTTTATGTGATCCGTCAAAAATCCAATACAAGAGCCACACCAAAGACGAGAGTTCCACTGAATCAAACCACGACCCATCTCTCACATACCAAAGTTGAATTTCGACAAACCAAAATCCATGAACATGCATAGCCAAATTCATGCTCTTAATCCCGCATTGCCCCTGTGAGCTAAGGCTTAAGGAGAGTTTTTTAAGTAATTTTCTTTTACATGTATTTCTAGTTTTCATTGGTCTCAAAAAAGAACTCTTGATTGACAAAGGTTTTGTCTGTGCTGAGCAGAGGAGAGTTTGGTTCGACCGATCAGTGGTTCGAGTCTATCGAGGTGCTTCTGGTAACCTTCAAATTTATTTTTCTCTAAATTCTTCTTTTGAATTATAGAATCTTATGTTGGACTTGATCATCAAAAAGTTGTTTGTTTAAGATAACTTGAGGCTTTTTTTATGTATTTGTTTTTATAATCCCAACAATTGAAAAAATTAACTGAACCAAGACCAATACATTATGAAAAAAACATTATTTTTCATTTGTGAAGCATTATTAATTTTTAAAAATTACAACACTAAACAAAGTAAAATCTAAATTTATTAAAAAAAATTAAAAATAATATATTAAATATCTAAAAATTTGAAACTCAATTTAAAATTTAACTCAAACCAATACATTATGAGAAATTTTTCTTATTAATTTTTTAAAATTACAACACCAAACAAAGTACAATTTAAATCTATTAATAAAAAATTAAAATTAATATATTAAATATTTATTAAAAGGAACCATCTAAATCTATTAAAAATATTAAAAATTAATATTAAATATCTATTAAAAGTTTGAAAGAGATGACAAACACAAAAGTATGGTGATCTTGGAAATTTTCTCTTAATGCTTTTCGAGCACATAAACAAAATTCTAAAGAATCACAAGTAATCACTTACCCTCTTAAGGTCCATAAACCAATTTCGTCTTAGTAGACATTAATCATCATCATCATCACTATTGATTGTTAAATAATAAAAAAACTATTAATACCCATTATCTACCACAACTTGTAATTTTAATTATTTAACAATACATTTTACTTGTAAAAATATAAAAACATATCCAAATATTATATATATAACTTATTAATAAATTTATAAAACATATAAAGAAGTTTTGCAATCACCTTTTTTCTTCATATTCTCTAGAAAGGGTGTAGGTAAATTCACTTCTAAGAAATCACTAATACAATGAAGAATTTGAATCATAATGGAATTGCATATTGAAAAGATTTACAATTTATTAGATTTTAAAAATTAAAACTTCTAAGTTTAAATATCTATTAAAAAAAATATTAGTTATTTGAATATTTTGTATAGAATAATAAAATTAAATAATTTTTTATTATCAGAAGAAATAAAAATAATAAACAGTTATTAAAAATAAAAATAAAAATAAAATAATAAAAAATATTAAAAATAAAAATTCAAACTAAATATTAAAAATAAAAAAAATATATATATATATAGGTAATAATTAAGGGGTAGTAGGTGCGGGGGAGTCATCTTCGATTTTGATGGACAAAATATCGTGGAATATTCCTAGGGATTAGGGAAGACCACTAATAATAAAGTGGAAAGCCTTGCAGTCTATATAAGGCTCCAAATTCCACACTCGAGAAACATCCACATCCCCAATGTTCTTGGAGACTCTGAACTAGTAATAAAGTATCTCCTTCTTCACTAGTAATAACAATTCACCAAGATCCACTTCTTCCATATCCTCTGCACCTAGAACTAGGAAGTTGATCGCTTAGCTAAATCAACAAAGACTTTGGAA
>JZKD02S1723401.1:62558-88089 GCA_000966675.3 Picea glauca
TCATGGGTAGTTCAAACCTCCTGTACTTTCAAGTGCGTGTAGACATTCTCCCTTCTGCAATTATGGTTAACTCTCCACTACCATTCAGGTATCTTTTTGTATTCCTCCAACGAACTCCAGGAGATGAACAGAGAATTCAATACTCTGTTTTTTGTAATCTATGAAAGCAAAAATCTATTTTTTAAATATAAATTCCCAACTGTTTATGTTTCAAAAAACAAAAATAACTATGTGCGGGGTAATAACTAATTAATAAAATATGTTTGAGGTGTTTCTATAATTGAAACTTGAATATTGGTTATTTAACCAATAAATATTAAGTGGACGGTCAAGATTTAATGCATTTTGAATACTCTTCATGTCTTAAAAAAAGGACGGATGAGATTTAACTCTAAACTTAATGTGGTGTTTTTTCATTTTATCATTTTTTCCTTTATCATTTTATTAAAATACCACCGGGCACAAAATAATCATGGCCAAGTGTCTGCTTCCTCTGACTATGTTTGGATGATATGGGTTGAAGTGGGCATTTCTATTTATCTCCATGTTTGGATGATATGGGACTCCTCCTTATTTCAATTATCCCCCTTACTTATTAGTCCTATAACATTCTACCTCACCTAACGTCTCATTTGAATTCGGTAGCAAGGAAATATTCGATTGAAGAAGTAAATGGGGAAGCTAGGGTAACCTACAGTCAGTTAGACATAGACACCACTTCCATATAAATGAGGCATGTGATTTCATCACATCTTTGAATCACAATACATAGGTCAAAATTGAAACCTAGTAGCAGCAGGACCATAGCCCATAGCTTACCATTTTTTTTGTTTTTTTCACATGAGATGCATGGTGTCCCGACAGACAAAGATGGTTGAGGCATGTGATCGATAGATTGGTCTGCAAGAAAAGACCTTCGCATTTATTTCCCCTGTTATCGACAAGTTGGTATGTAAGATAAATATAAATCGACAAGACATTTTCATTTATTTCCCACTGCCCCCTCGGAAATAAGGGGTTCATTTCAATAACCAATCAGATTTCAAAAAAAATACGTTCAAATAATTAAAAATAAAAATAAAAAAATCAAGTCCTAATGTCTAACCTTTGATAAATCTCACATATTCTTCATGGTCAACGCAAGTAATAGGTGTTCAATGCAATATCAATCGATATATACCTCTGTGGGGGGCAGTTATAATAAGTTTTGGTGAATATAATGAGAATAGCTTAGGTTTGCAATATGTTCAGTTCAGTTTATTTCCATGAAAATTATATGTTCAAAATGAAAAACGCTCAAGTATTATTACTAAAGTTTATGGAGGTGTACATACTCTATCATCTCTATATTTGAACTTGTGATATCCAAGGAGGAAACACATATTATTAACCATTAAACCCACTCAAACTATTCTTAATATTTTTATATAACAAGTTTTAACATATAGATATTTGTAAACTTGGTCAGCTTTAATATTTACAGTTTCTTAAATATAGCAAGAATATACAAGTTAATGTTTATAAACTAGTGGTAACTCACATGTGAACATATGTGAATGGAAAACATTATTATACCTACCTCCTATGGATATGTAGCGTCCCCCAGCTCAACCAGGGAACATTACTTGCAGAAAAACACATAAAAAATGAAAATTTATTTTGCTAATCAAATCTTGTAGTTTACCAGCTATGAATTATTCACATTTACAACAAGATACTATTAACCATGATTAAATGTAACTACAACATTCTAAAAAATCATGAATGAAACTGATAAAACATTTATAGCAGCTCATATAAAACCATTCTCATTCAAATAGTAAATGCATAGCCATGAACTCATAAATAACTCAACAAAATGGATAAACACTTATCTTTAAAAGAGACTTTGTGCAAGTAGTTGCCTCGGAAGGATGTTTCGCCCAACCATAGACCTATTGTCCCAAATATCAACAACAATTCACTCTTGAGATGGGGCTAGGAACCCACAAAAGAAGGGTGCCTCTCACAGTCCCCTCGCAACTTCATATCACACAACCCACTGGTTTTCTCCTACAACTATCTCTAAATACCTCCAGCTCTCTTCTTCTTGACCTACCCAACCCAAATAATGTACCCATTCACTGCTCTTAGTCCATCATGCATCACATTTGTTTATCATGGTCTCTCTGGATCAGGTAGCTAGGAATCTCTCTTATGGGAACTCAAGGGAACTCACTGCCAGGAAAACCACCAGAAAAAACAACAACAACCACTTGTTGATACAATGCAACTCACCCAAGAGTTCACTCTTTAGGCCTAACAACCCGGCTCTTCAATTTCCAGCTCCAAAATCGCTCCAGCGTGCTCCAAAATTCACCTGGCCTTGTTGCTCCAACTCCCTAGATATTCTCTCCTCTTCTCTACTTGTTGTTCCTCTTGTTGTTCCAGAGTTTATACTTAAGGATTTGAAGTATAAAGTCTAGGCATCCAAAAAAGTAAAGAAGTTTTTTGATAAATGAAAAGGAAATCAGTTCTTTAGGAAAAGAAGTTATGGCTGATTTCTGAGATGTCTTTGTCTAGCTTCCAATCGTTCTTGGATTCTTATGTCTTGTTCAATGGATTCCCATGAACGTTCGAGTTCAACCCGGGTGGTGGCAGTTTCTAAGATAGTATTAAACAAAGTTAAAGAAATACTAGTCTGATCTGTGAGACGGGGTTCTATGTTGGGTTGTCTTGCAACAGGTACAGTCATGGAGGAAAAGAAGGTTAAAAGATCTGGTTTTTTTTAGGTTTGTTGTTTTCTACTTTAGATTATACGAGAAAAATTCCCAAATTTGAATTAATAATATAACAATTTCAAAGGTCGTTTCCCGTATTTGAGTTAAATTGAAAATAATGTATGTGGTGAAAAAAAACATAAAGCTATTTAAACAAAGTGAGCCTTCAACATGGAATAATCCCACTCTAAAACAGAAGAAGAAGTATGAATGTGAAACCTTTAATGAAGCATATAGTGTGGTGATCTAACTAACTCATAGGTCTTGAATCTGTTGATAGCAGACACAGAGGAAAATCTGTAAACAATCAGATAACTAAATAAGCATTATAACCATAGTAGATGTTGTACTAAGTTGTAGTTAAACATTCATCAAAGATATATAAAAAACAATGTTGAATATGAAAGGACAGAAAAACACATAACTCAGGATTTACGAAAATTGGAATCTCTAGTTTGCATTTGTATTAATTTTGGCCAAGGAGAAATTTCTCTGCTATAATCGGCCAGGAAAAAGCCTTGTCTAAGTCTTTTGAAATTATATTTATACAAAGGTTACCAACCCTATACGGTTGGACCTTTCCTTATTCCTAGCTATAAACGGTTACAAAATAAAGACTTGAACCATTTCACTGGTTCCCTTTCTATCTTCTTACATACACCGGTATAACAGGTAGCATGTATTGCTTCATTATCTATTTGAAGTACTTGTTTCACTTGGATTGAAACACTCGATGCACCTGTTCATAAACTGCCCTAATCTTCTTGAAGGTTCCGACATATCCTTTGCCTCAAAAATATACAACTTCCTCTGAATTTTCAGCAACCTGTCTTCAATCCTTCTATCTTCAAACTTTATTGACTGCAACTGTAGATTTGGATTTACCAGCGATTTATCCATTTGGGCAATGCCAAGCTTCTTTAACTGTGAAATTTCAATATTCATTTCATTCAATCTCTCTTTGATGTGCAGTTGATGCTTTATAACATTGATCTGTCCTAGTGTTCTAGAACAATCATCTTTTCCAATGCCTAGCAATTTTTTATCTAACTGGTCGAAAGTCTCTTCACAATCCTCCTTTATTTCTTTGTCCAATATTCTACTCTTGTCAATATTAGCCTCCCATGTATTTAATAGTATGTCTCCTCTGATTTGTTCTTCAATAGTCAATCTAAGATTTTTAGGAGGTTGCAGATATTTCTTCCTTGGAAGATGATACGACCTCTTTTTGGAAAGTGATCTGGGCTGTAGTAGCCTCTTTTTCTCTGAGAAAAAATTGATCTAATGATTTTACTATATCCTGGAAATGATCTTGGATGATTCCTACTTTAGGAAGCAGACTTTGTAGTGTTGTTTCCAGTTTTTGTTGCACTTCCAGTGCCTGAGCTTGAAACATTGTTATGCTTACAACTTGGCCTTCAGTGGAACTCAATTTATCTTGCAGTTGCCTTACTAATTCTTCTTGTTGGATGACCTACCCTTGATTCACTTGTAGCTTCTTGTTCATCTCATCTACACTAGACTTCAGCAATTGGATTTCATGTTTGTCAACAACTCTGGCATGTTCAAGTCCTTTATTTATTTCATCTCTAATATCGTTCTCTGTATTTCTTATTTGACTCTACAACTGGGCTATCATTTGATTCTTATTATTCAGCCTTGTTTTCATATTGTCAACTGAGAATAAGTTGGTCACTACCAAATCTCCCATAGAGCCTGCTACCTCTGTAGCAAAGTCCTCTTCTTCTATATTTTCTCCATCTACAAGTACTATGTGCTTTTTTACCATTGCACCCCCTCTCAGGTGAATCTCTTTCTTTACCATGACCTTTCTTTTCTTACTGAAAAAGTAATCAGTGAGAGGTATTTCTTCAATGGATATTGGGGTAAGATCACTTACGAATATAGCTCCAAGATGGGGAGTCCCAAAACTTGACTGTAAAGGAGTCAATGTTGTAATAGGACTGCCTAACTCTGTGGATGGTGCTCCTTCTGTTGTTTTGGGAGTATTGGCAGGAATAGTTGATGATAAAGGAAAACTCATTTGATTTGGTGTTAAAGGTGTCTCGGATTTAGACTCTTTTTCAGACCCTGGAAGTTCTGTCTGTGAAGTTTATGATCTTTTTGAAGACACTTCGGGATTCTTTGGGTTTTCCTCTGTAGTTATTTTATCCAAAGACTCTGGTTTGAAACCTGAAGGTATAATTTCTTGTTCTGAAGGAGGGGTTATTGATTCTCTTTGTAGTACCTTGGGCAACCCAACTCGTCTATGCCTTTGGAAAGTAAGAAAATTGGCATGTAGATCAGGGGGTAACACTTGGATCTTGTATTTCCTCATAAGCTATGATTCCTTTAAATATGTCATCACAGGGGGAGTCTTCATGCTCATATGTTTTCATATTGCAATGAGCTAGATGATTTCCCACAACTTGATATGGATCATGCCTTTTGATTTCAACATCTACCAGTTTAATTTCCTCTAATGATGCAACTTCTACCTTGGAATGGCCGAAATTTAGCAGTGAAAACCTTCCAATTTGTACAGGAAAAATTGGCCAGAATTTCTTCTGAACTACCTTTAACTCTTTGTCGATGCCTCTTGTTATTATTTGGTGAGCCACTTCCCTACACACCAGTCTTTCAATAAGAAATTTTTGGAGAGCATGAGGGGGGGTTGAACATCCGAAGACCTTGATATAAGATAAATTCTCTTCAATAAACCAATCTGCAACTGTTTTGAGGTTTTCCATGATTTTCTCTGAAATCCATGGGGGCGGATAACCATACAATATTTGGTACACGG
The DNA here is from genome assembly GCA_000966675.3 of Picea glauca. Lineage (NCBI taxonomy): Eukaryota > Viridiplantae > Streptophyta > Pinopsida > Pinales > Pinaceae > Picea > Picea glauca. The sequence continues at coordinate 68,121 of JZKD02S1723401.1, forward strand.
GAATCACTGCATAGTGACAAACTTCATAAAAGAAATCTTTTACTTTTTCTTCCCATAGTTTAGAGTGATATACATGGATGGGTTCTGCACAGGCTGAGTTCCAGCTCCATTTCATCAATGGAAAAGGAGTCATATAACAAACAACGTCCATGACATACACAGACATATAAAAAGACGCATGTTGGCCTTTTGAATTTTCCATTTGGTACTCAACAATCTCTTTAGTTAGGTTATCTGATAAAATCTTATCCCAATTGAAAGTGAAACCCTCAGCTACTTCGTGTATAATTGGAACCCATTCCACCGAGAAATGGGTAGGGATTTTCCTCCCAAATAGTCTACATAGCATCATAGCTATATAGACTATATGTTCATTTAATGATGTGGTTGCATAAACGCCATGGGAATCAACTCTAAATTTTTCTAGAACTCCCCACCATGTTTTAATTATATCTGGATAGGTTTGATCAGACTCTGTGCATTCCTTTCTTTGAAAATATTCTACGAATTCGGCATTATAAGTATATTTAGAAATAGGAGATAGATTGTACATTACTTGAATGTGTTCTGGCCTGAAAGAGCCGACGACGACTTTTTGATGATTTATGATGCTCCTGGTCTGCAAATCGGTGTTCATCAGAGCCCAGTTTATCATGTCATTTTATGGCATGAGCTTTGGCCGTGTAGCTATTTTATGAAGATCAAAATCTGCTATAATTCTGAGTGTAGTGTCGATATCATCAATCTTTTTGTCTCCAAAATCATCTAGGCAATTCTTGACCTCACGCTCCAAGTTTTCAAAAATCTGGGTCCAAGACCTGACCGAGTCTATGGCGTGTGGTGTGGTATCAGACAAAACATTTGAGTTCGGAGTTGAGCCTTCACCAGCCTCCTCACTCTTCTTCAAATATTTCTTGGGTGCCATGATGCCTGTGATAAAAACGAGTACCTGTTGCAGAGGGAAAGGCATAAGTTTTCTTCGAATACACCCTGCTAATTTGCTGGAAGTGAAGTTAAAATTTAAAATAGAAACCTTTATTCACCTTAATTCAAGTGTGATTCTACGAGCGATGAATTTATTGTTTTAATGAGGGGGTACGACTGAAGATACACATCTTACACTATGAGATATTCCCATTAATCCATAATAAAAGCTGCCAAATATCGGCGATTCGAGACCGGGAACTTTGGATGAAATATCATTGAAGAATTTTGAAAAATGAAAATGCGAAAAGCCAATTTATATCATTAATTTATGTTTAGATGTTAATTTAATCACACTTAAGAACTTAATACTTTCGGGACTTCATGCTTCGGGGTTTTTCAGACATGATGAATGATAATTCCCCAATTCCTCGAAATGTGACTGGTTAGCAATATATTAAGTATGTTTAAACTTTTTATTAATCATGATTAGAAATTGAAACTTAATGTTTCATGGATTTAAATATCGAGACTTCTATAACACTCAATGCAAGAAATCCCGAATCGCAAAATCATGATGGGATTTATTAACTGCTAAGCATATTTTAATGCATAATCAGATGTGATTAGACCGTAAGTTTTCAGGTTTTCGGGTATCGTGACCTCAATGTTTGTGGAAAGTGAGAACTCACGAATCGCAAAATCACGATGAGATTTATTAACGTTAAATTTTCTTAATTTTTTAAATAAACACGGATTAGCTTTTAAAACTTTCGTGAATTCGGGCATCGAGACTTTGAGGAGACTCAACATCGACCCTTTGTATTTCGCGAAATGTCAACTCCCAAAATTCCGAAAGCAAGTCTTCATATAATTTGATTCGTTAATAAAAGGCGGCTCCATACTAAAAAAAAATTAGATAAAGAGAAACTTCTTTTAGTCTCAAGCTTGGAAAAATATACATGCTTCAACACCTCTCAAAACTAAATGTGAAAAACTGCATGTTATTACCCATACTAATTTCATCTCTTTCATCAAGACATTTGACTGCTCACTCTACCCAATGTTGATTGTATTTCAACCCCATTCTCTCCAACAACTATGGGATGTGAATCTTACACCCACCCTATAATACGTATTCAATGATTGGGATCTCATACACTCAACCAGAAGATAGATGTTTTCCCCAAATGATAATAAAATTAAAAAATGCGGGTTTGAATTAATACCCATAAATTATTTCCCTCTGGAGCTCTCTTAAACATTCTCTAGGCATCCCCCCTCTCTTTTGGATTAATATTCCTCCCCATCTCTATCCATATCCCAACAACTGGTATTACACTATATTTATTTACAATTCAGGAAATACATTTCGCATTTACATTGCTTGGCCATAGCCACATCTATATCTACATTATGCATTAAGTAAACTGGGGATTATACTAGGGGATGTTACATTCCCCCTCCCCTACAATTGTGCATCATACTCAATGCATTGCACCATGTCTAAATACATATATAAATTTACATCACAACACTTTGAAAATAAAAGAAAATTCCACAATCTTTACCCTCCAACAACAGTCCCAACCACAATTTCTCGTTCTTCTCAACCTCCTGACCAAAGGAATGTTCCCTCTTGACTGTCTTCATTCCATTGGGATGCACCATTCTTTTATCATGGCTATAATCATAGGAAACCAAGAATTTTAGATATGTGGTTCTGATAACTAGCTTCCTAAAAATGGAGTCTTGTATTTCCAGCTTCTATTTTCTTCAAAATTGGAAAACAATTGTCGGTATTCTTCCTGCATAGTTTCATCATGCTCCCATGTTACATATTCAGGATCGTAGATGGTCCATTGAACATTTATTTTCCCTATGGATTTGTTCCTAATCACTTTTACTTTCTGGTTCAAAATGTGTGATGGTTCCACCAGGAAATCCCTTTGTTTACCACCTGGATCATTGTCCAATCAATTATGTGGTTAGGGTCATGAACATATTTGTGTAATAATGACACATGAAATACATTATGCACTCTCATGGATGTAGGAAATGCTAACATGTATGCAACTGACCCTATCTTTTCTATTATTTCAAAAGGCCCACAATATCTTGCTACCAACTTCGGGCAACAACCTAATCTTATCGAACTTCTTTTTTATTTAACTTTTAGGAAAACATGTTCCCCCACTTTAAAATCTCTAAAAAGTTTGTTCTTGTTTGCGTAACTCTTTTGTCTATCTTGGGAAGCCTTTAAATTATATCTGATCCTTGTCATATGTTCTTCCATTTCCTTTAACAAATATGGTCCAATGATGGTTCTGATTGTTGGGTTATCCCAACTCAGTAGTGTGTTACACTTCCTATCATACAAAGATTCAAATGGACTCATTTTTAATGAGGCTCGATACCCATTATTATAAGAAAAATACACTAAGTGGATATAGTCTTCCCATTTTGATGGTTGATCCATCACATACATTTTGAGCATGTATTCAATTATCCTATTGGTCCTCCATGTTTTCCCCTCTAAATATGGGTGATACGTCGTACTAAGATTCATATTTGTCCCAAATACTTTGAACAAACCTTGCCAAAATTTGGATGTAAGCTTGGAATCTTTGTCTGAAACTATTGCTTTAATCACTCCTTGTAGCCTGGAAACTTCCTTCATGTAAATCTCTGCAATATTTTTTGCCTTATGTGTTGTCTTCACATGAATAAAATGCATTGCCTTAGTCAATTTTTCCACCACCACCATGATGGAGTCATGTTGCTTCATTGTTCTAGGAAGCTTTGTAATGAAATATATTGTAACCACTTCCCACTTCCATTCTAGAATGGGAAATGGTTGTAGCAATCATGTTGGATGTTTTTGCAATGTTTTCACCTTTTGGTAGTCTAGATACCGAGCTATGTATTTAGCCACTTCTTTCTTCATTCTCGGCCAAAAGTATTGGCTCCTTACAACTGCAATGGATTTCTGATATCCTGGGTGCCCAACATATGGCACATTGTGCATTTCTCTCAGCACTGTATTTTTCAACTCCGTGGAATTTGGCACATACACCTTACCTATATAAAAGAGGATTCCATCCTCTTTCAATTCATAATCTCTAATTTTTTGTTCTAAATTGCCTTGTCGTAAGTTTTCTTTTATTTGCAAATGTTGTTGACTTGAATTTGTTGCTTCGAGAATTTTATCTTTTAAATTTTTCCTGTACATGTTGACGGCCAAAACATGCACTTCATGAGCTATTTTGCAAAGTGCATCAACCACCTGATTTTCTTTGCCATTGATATGTTTAATTTCAAAGTCATACTCACTAAGAAATTTCAGCCATCTAGTTTTCCTAGCATATAATGTTGGTTGTCCAAATAAATGTTTCAGACCACAGTGGTCTGTTCTTAGCTCAATTCTCCTCCCCATGAGGTAATGTCTCTACATTTTTAATGCATGTACAATTACTGCTAATTATATATCATGAGTAGCATAATTTCTCTTGAATGCTCTTTTAATTTTCGGGACTCATAGAATACCATATGATCTTTTTTACTAAGGACTCCACCAAGCCCCTCCTTGCACACATTTGTGCACACTACAAATTCTTCATATGGATATGAAATATTTAATATGATCTCACTTGTCAAAATGTTTTTCAATTGCTGGAAAATCTCTTCACATTTTGATGTCCATTCGAACTTCACTCCCTTCTTTTTCAAAGAACTGATTGGGATTGCAATCTTTGAAAAATCTTTTATGAATCTTTAGTAATAAATTGTGATACCCATAAATGATTTGACCTCGATCACATTGCTTGGTGTTGTCCATCCTCTAATGGCTTCTATCTTCTCGAGATTGACTATTATCTCATCTGCTGAAATAATATGCCCCAAGTAATGGATGTTCTTTTAATAAAAGATGCACTTACTTAGCTTGGCATACAATTTATGCTCCCCCAAAACCTTTAGAAACAATATTAAATGCTTCTCATTCTCCTCCTCAGACTTAGAGTAGATGTGAATATCATCTAATAAAACAATTACAAACTTGTCCAGGTACTCCCTGAACACTCAATAGACACATAAAAATAGTCAGGGCATTTGATAGTCCAAATAACACTACAATGAATTCATAATTCCCACACCTTGTTCTGAATGTTGTGTTTTTGATATATTCTTCTTTTATCCTCACTTGATGATAGCTTGATCTCAAGTCAATCTTAGAAAAGATCCTCGCACCTTTCAACTGATCAAATAAATCATCAATCCTTAGCAAGGGATATTTGTTCTTTATAGTGACCTTATTCAATTGTCTGAAATCAATAAAAAACCTTAAGGTTCCATATTTATTTTTCACAAAAAGAACTAGGGATCCCCAAGTTGACACGCTTGGGCATATATACCCCTTCTTCAAAAGAAATTCTAGCTGCATCTGCAACTCTTTCAATTCTGATGTGCCCATTCTGTAAGACATCTTGGACACTAGGGTAGCATCTAGCACCAAATCAATATAGAAATTGATGTCTCTCTTCGGTGGAAATCTTGGTATATCCTCAAAAACATCTTCAAAATCTCTCAAGACTAGATGGTCTTCAAGACTTGCCACTTTATCACTAGATTCCTCTTCCACGTGGGATGCAAAAATTTAACATCCCTTCCTAAAACTGTTTTTTAGCTACATGGCTGAAATTTCTCTAATAGTTGCAACTCTTAGAATGCCTTGAATCTTTACATGTTTCCCTTTCTCATTGTTGGGTTTCTAGATCGAGAAAAATGGATAGAAGTTTGTCTATGTGCCATGCCAACAATTATGTCAATGGAAGAATGGGAGAAACTCAAGAGAAGATCAAGGATTATGATTCGAATTTGTCTTGCAGATTTGGTATTGTTGAATGTCTCAGGTGAATATTCGGCCAAGAAACTGTGGGAAAAGTTGGGGAGCTTGTACAAGTCGAAATCCTTGGTAAATAAGTTGTTTCTCATAAATAAATTGTATCTTCTGAGGTTGAGTGAGGGAATTTCAATGAGTGAGCATTTGAATTTTTTTAATACCATTATAAGCTAGTTATCTTATATGGATATTAAAATCACTGAGGAGGAGAAATGTATTAGCCTATTATGTTCTTTGCCAGAGTCCTAGGATAGCTTAGTCATGGATATATGGAGTAATAAAACCACATTAGTTCTAGAAGATATGGTTGCATCTCTTCTGTCAAAATAAATGAGAATGAATAACATAAAAGGATCGACCAAAGATGATTTAATGGTGAGAGGTCGATCGGTTGATAGAGATAAAGGAAAATTCTCTGATAGAAAGTCTAAGTAGAAGGGTAGATTTAAATCCCTTGTTCAGTCAAAAAGAAGATGTTGGAAATGCGGTGAAGTTGGAAATTACAAAAGGGAGTGCAAGTCAAAGGCAATGGAAGTCAGTATAGATCCAACGAGAAGCAGTCGACTGAGAGATAGATGACTTCAGATAAGGAAGGTGATGTGTACCTGGTGTCGACCAATACATAGTCAAATCAAGATGTTTGGTCTATCAACTTAAGAGCATCCTATCATATGATAGCACACAGAGAATGGTTCTATGAATATTAACAATATGAAGGAGGCGACGTGTTCTTGGGGGACAACTTCACAACCAAAATTGTCGGATGAAGAAGAGTTCAAATGATATTACATGATTAGATGAGTAGAACCCTTCCAGGTGTGCTACACATTCTAGGTTTGGAAAGAAACTCGATATCTGTCAGAAATATGAGTGATGCAGGTGTGCACACTCTATTTCAGAAGGATTCGTGCAAGATGATCATAGGTGTGATGGTCTTAATGAAAAGAGTTCATATTGGAACCCTATACAAGTTACTAGGGAGTGTCGACTCGACTGGATGCAACGGTATCATTGTTCCTGAAGTCGAATCGACTTTGAATTGACTCATCTCAACTCAGGCTTAGTCGATTCAAATCAAATCGACAAGTCATCATAAATTCGACCCAACCATGCTATGGCACAAGAGGATGGGACACATAGGAGAAAAAATACTTCGATCTTTGCATAAAAAAGTGTTGGCCCTTGACCAAGTTTTGAGGATCATTGGTCATGTTTGACCTACTTTTGGGACTTCGATAGGATGTTGAAGGTGGAGCGCAAGTCGAAGCGGAGATTGTCAGATCTCAGCCCCTTTTTAGGGATTTTTGGATTTTGGGCTTATGTAACAGGTATGGGGATGTCGGCCCATGGGTTTATCCATGTTTAGGCCCAATTTTGTAATGTATAAATATAAAGATAGGCGATGTAAGTAGAAGAAAGAATGAGAAGTGAATGGAAGTCTTAGTGCTAAAGGGCTAAGTGCAAAGGGTTTTGAGCACTTTGTGCATACTGTGTAATACTTGCAGAGCTAAGTGCAAGTAATTGTAAGAGACTATGAAAGGGCTTAGTTATATAACCTAGCTCGGGGAAGGGGGATCTGGCGAAGTGCGCACAGATCTCTTGTTCTATGCATGGTAAGGGTTTTGAGGCTCTGTGCATGTAGAATATTAACAGAAAGAAATAAAGAAGAAGAGTTGGTGGACGTAGCCCTAGGGTGGGGGTGAACCACGTATATATTATGTTGTGGTTGCTTTGTGCTTTATGGTTGTTCTCTTGTTTATGTGGTTAAATTCTTAGTGCACTGATATATTCTTAGAAGAATCTAATATGATAGCTTAGTGTTGAAAAACGAGAATGAATGCTAGATCTAATATATGTTGATGTGCTTAGTGCTTGATTATATTGGATCTGTGTGAATACTGCGTTGATCTATTATTAGGATTTTATCTGCGAAGTAATTGTTGGTTAAATACTGATGAACTATAACTGCTAAGTGCTCTGTTAAGGTGTTACAATCACATATCTGTGTCCCAACTAAGGTTGCAGACATTGGAGTCCTGCAACCACCCTTGCCTCTACCTCCGGTGAGACTTCATCTGCTTCGCAGGTGTTTCCGAAAGGGCCGGTAGTTAGGGTTGTGTTGGTGCTTTGTTGTAGCGTTGAACCCTGGGTCTGCCCCTGTGCCAACAAATGGTTCCATTGTTGGGACCTGAAACTGTGATTGCTAGGAACTAAAGAAAAGAGAAATCTATGTGTGTAGATATGTTTCCCTAGTGCGCAATATTCTACTTGACTTGTGAAGCTCTATGCTAAGAAGAAAAGTCAGATCTTAAGAAAAGAGGTAAGATCTTGAAGCTTTGTGCTCTGATAAAATTAAGAACAGTGAAAAGTTTTGATTCAAAAGGTAAGATAAGTGGAAATTTTTGTTTCAAAAGTATGGATCTAGGTATGTTTGATAAATTTTGTCCTAGCTTGAAAACTAGGTCACATCTAGATGAAAGAGGGTTTTATATGAGTAGATCTGATAGAAATAATGAAAGATATGTTATTCCTGTGCATAGAAAGAATGTTTGGACTAAAAAATGGATGCAGGATCCTAGAAATAATTTTTTTCAGGTTAGCTACTATGATCCTAGTGCACAGTATAGGAAAGGTTGGGGATAATTTAAGAGAAAGAGAGGATTAACCCTTTGTTACAGTTGGAGAAGATCGGGACATCTGGCTAAGGAATGCCCTGGTAGAAGACCTGGTTGTCTTTGTTGTAAAGTTGTGGATCATGAAGTTCTGGATTGCCCTAGAATGATTGCTAAGGTTGAAAGAATGAATATGAGACAAGAAAACCCTGAGAAAGGTCAAGAAACTAAGACCATGGCAGAACCCCATAAAGAATCAGAGACTATATTATTGCAAATAAAATAAACCCTGAATGATCACAAATATATTGACTTATCAGAGATCTTCAAAGAAAAAGAGTGCATAGAAACAAGAATAGGAGACTTCGACATTGATTGTGTTCTGGATGAAGAAACACAGGTGAATATCATGACAGAAAGAACTTGGGAAATTTTAGGAAATCCTGCTATTATTCCTTCATTGGGAGGAATAGGATTATTTAGAGGAAATCTAATAACCCTATGTGGAAGACTTACCCAAACATCTATGAGTGCTCATGGAACTTCGACAGAGGAATAATTTGAGGTTGTTAAATTTATTGAGAACAACACCCCATTTGCTATATTACTAGGAAAACCTTGGATTGAAAAGGATCAGGCCAGAAGGAAAGAAGAGGAAGACTTAGAAAAAAGGAATCAAGAATTAAAAGATTTCATGACTAGGAGAATAAAACACTTGATTGAAGAACAGGAGAACAGATCGAAGCTACTCAGAACTAGAAACTTGGATTTCGAAGTTGAAATAACAAAAGAAGACTCACAGGAGAGTAGAACATCTACATCGGACAGAGAAGAAGTATTTCCATTGGACCCTATGAAATAATCTCAATAGCGCAAAGTTACTATGCCAAAAGAAGATAAGAATTAGGATGGAAAGAGGAATACTAAGACGAAGATCACTGGGAAGAAGGCTAGAAAGCTCAGTAAGAAGAGAGAAAAGATAGAAAAGTTGCAGAATGTTCCAGACGGGACTTCACAGAAGGAATTTTTACAAAACTGGAACTTCGTTTGGATATCCGAATAGCGCAACATGGCACTTCACCATGGCGAAGAAATATAGTCGTTGGAAGCATTATAACCATTAGATCGACGCCCCGAACGGTTAGAACAACAATTATGGATAGAAATCTCTCCATCAAACCGTTAGGACCGCGTCGCAATGGATAGAACCACATTGATGAAGGTCTCTTGTCTGTTGGAGAGATCCGTTACATCGTTTCCTACTTAGTGCATCAACTGTTGCACCGAAAACATTTTTGTGAATTGTATCCTAGCCAACTCATTGCTACCGCGCTATGTTTATTGAGATCGACACTTGTTCCATTTCTTTGTGCACTCATTCATCCACTCAAGTTATCCGATCTGAGTGTGCATGTCGGACAAGCTCAGCGCCGCAAGGAAATTCGTCGGAGAATTTCTCATCGATCTCATGGCCGAAAAAGTAATGTCCGTAGGTATTCAAGCATCATCCACAAGAGGAGTGCAAGCCTCTCCATCGACTGCTCACGGATCTGGACCATCCCGACTGGCAGCAGAGAAGAGAACCAAGCACCGAGATGACTTGGAAAATTAAGAGTTAATCCCGACTATCCTGCCTGACTGCATCCCACCTTTGGTTGGTGCGATGAGTGGTGACAGTGTCCTGAGGGACTTTGATTACACCATGGTTACTGCATACCTCCCGAAGGGGATAAGTGTAGTTAGAATGCAGGAGGATAAGATTGTGACATTGAAGTTCCATGAATTCAACCTAGGAGACTACAAGAACCATAGTATGCTCGCTCCTTACAAGTACTTGACCGAGACGAAGGGGAAGAACTCGAAAATAATCTCCCAGCCATGGACTATGAACCTCACGCAGTGCACCCTCTTGAATGTGATGAAGATTCCACACTTTGGAAGGCACGAGGAGGTTAACGCATGTGTTAAGCTCCTGCTCTCATGTTACCATGGCATCTATCTATGGCTAGACCGACGCATCACAGTCGATTCAACATTGATCCATAGGATCACCGGATTGAGCATGCAGGGACCTGACCCACAGGAATTCTACCCAGGGAAGGCTACAGATCGCGCATTGGCACAGAGGATAAAAGACACATATGGTGATGTTGAAAAGGGGACGCAAGGCTACAAGGTAGCCTCCATCCAGAATGGAACAATGTGCCTGGCCTTCCAACTGATCACAGGGAAGCTCGTGACAAATAACATACCTACACAGGTCATAGGATTTGTTGTTGACCTCGCCGAGAAATGTGTAGAAGGAATCCAGATGAACTGGACGAATTACCTAGTCAACCAATTGGAATTAGATTGTCGCGAAGCTCAGGATCAGGGCTATGAGTTCCACTCTAGCTGGCTCCTAATCATCATAGTGTTTACTTCTTGGGAGATGCCGGGAGGTGCAACATTTCCGGACATTGATTCATTCAAGCCGCTAGCTGTGAAGTTCACCATGCTCTGGTACTCGAGCAATATGGGAAAATAGTGGCAGTCGAACGCAGTATTCCATATGTACTATATTCAATTGAAGAGAGCCATCGAAGTTGTCCCTCGCATGAATCAAAACACCATGTATTGGTTCAGACCTCTCATGAAGTCCCGCACAGATCAACACTTCATTTATATCATCGTGCGAGGAAACGAGCATAAAGAGGAGATTCAGTGATACTAGAAGCTCATAGAAGAGGACCTCGAGGAGATAACTAAGGAATAGTTAGTAGACTTGCAAACCCCTGATGACCCTGCAGAGATGTTTGATCCCAAATTTGATAGCTTGGAGGTCACTCACAAAGAACACGACACACCTGGAACCAACAGAAGGAAGAAGACCGAAGAAATACAAGACCTGAGCTGTGCATCAGATGAAACTTCTTCAATATCACCTGAAGGAGGAGGTGATGATGAAGTAGAAGATACAAATGGCAAAGAAGATCAATAGAATCAAGGTGAAGTAACACCGCCTAGGGATCATGTTGATGAGGCTGATCCCTCGAAGAAAAGAAATGTTTCCCTTAAGAAACCTACCTCATGGAAGAAGTCAATATCTAGAAAAAACACGATGCAAACAATGCTCATGGTCGATGACTTCGATTTCATCATCAAAACTGTAAATGACGCCTCGCATGACATCTTGCAGAAACATGAAGCCAAGAAGGAGGAGATGTATGACAGAATCGAGGTTGAACTCAGAGGGGTACAACAGGCCCTTCAGTCCAGTTGTGCAGTGTCCACTGTGCCCCTGCCTTCAAAAGAACTAGAGTTGGGAGATGAGCCTGCCCAACTCCACAAACTAGATGATGTGATCGAAGATCACCTTTGTTGCACACAGGAAGAAATATAACAAGCCACAGAAGCCCTAAAGAAAGTGCAAGAAGTAGTCGTAGAATAACGTCGAGTTGCGCAGTAGGAGAAGGTTTCTCTCCAATCAAATTTTGAAGAGGAGAAAACACAGATCCAGCAAGAGAAAGAGCAGTTGTTCGCAGAGCATCTCGGAGTCAAAGAAGAAGTCAGCAGAGCACTTCACTTTGTGACAGGATTAGATAAAAAAGTGGAAGAACCAGTAGAGCATCAAGTAGCGCAACTGGCGGAAGCTATCCAACAACTTCAACAGAGAATCACAAATCTGTAGCTACGAACAGTGCCCAACACTTCACAGGATGTGCGAGATCAAAGAGAAGAAATTGCTCAAAGCACAGTTGAAAGAATCAAGGTCCTTGCCATGGAATGCAAACAACGAAGTGATCGCAGTGCCCAGATTTATGAGTGACTCACTGAGGATCCTAAATTGAAGGCACTGAGGTCACAACTCCAGGAGGCAAAAAAGCAAGCAGAAACATTGCAGGCGCAGTTGAAGCCCCTGTCAGCAGTTGAAAGGATGAAGCGATCCCAAGAACAGCGCACTCGACCAGACATTACCCATGCAGTGGGAGTGTCGAGTAGATGCAACATCTGGGAAGGAGAATTGTATATTTTTCAAGAGAGTATTCAAGTATTTGTGTGGCACAAAAGATTATGTTATATGATACCAAGAAAAAACTCGAGGTGACAGTGAATTAAATGTACATGGATTTATCGACGTCAGTTGGGCTGGAGATCTGGATCGACAGAGGTCGACTAGTGGATATGTGTTCAAAATGTTGGGTAGAGCAATCAGTTGGATGAGTAAGCAAGAGGTGGTCGTAGCCCTATCAACAACAGAAGATAAATACATGGTAGCCACTCATGGAATCAAAGAAGCAATATGGATGCAAAGGTTATGTTCAGGAATTGGGTTTGAGCAGAGAGATATGAAGATAAGTTGTGACAGTCACAATGCAATATTTATGGAAAAGAACCCAACTTATCATTCTAAGACTAATCACGTTGATATACAATACCATTTCATGAAAGACATGGTGGAAAGAAACAAGGTGTTACTGGAGAAAGTAGACACATTGGAAAACATAGTAGACTCTTTGACCAAGTATGTGAGTGTCGTGAAGTTCTCTTGGTGCAGAGAAGAAATGGGAATTTCTACCTTGGGTCTATGAACAAGAGTTGAGAGGTCTCTCGGTTTCAGGAAATAAAACAACAAGTGGGAGAATGTTGGGTTGTTATATTATTTGTAGTGAAAGTCTAGTCGAGGTGGATCGACTGACAAACGAAGTCAAAGGAATCGAAAACAAGTCATAGGTTGAGGTGTTTAGACTGGGTAAATTCGAAGTCGAAGACATCGACAGCAAGTCAAAGAGGTCGACCGATAAGAGGTCGACAAGTGGGCATGTGGAAACCGACTGAAGACCGAATGAAGGTCGAGTGGTAGTTGACTGGTAATATGACTTGGTAGTCAACTATAACAAAATCCTGAGATTCACGAGATTTGTAGCCAATGATATGCATGGATCTATAACCATTTTTTGGTGCCTTTTCTTTAAGTTTTTTCCTACTTTGAAGCCTATAAATAAGGTGTGTTATAATGCTATAAAAATAGGGGAAAATGGCTAATCACCAATAGATGATGAAATCGTAGAGGTTGTTGGTCATGTAGATGTAATATGAATTGGCTATAGGGTTGTTCTTGTGTAAAGGAAGAAGGTATGATGTCGATTGTGTCTTAGGTGTGGACCAAGGTTATACATGTAACCTTTAATTCTGAATGAATAAGACAACAAAAAAGAAAAACGCTCAAGGAATGTTAGTTTTCCTGGTTTGGGGTTCCAGGGTAAGATATTTGTGTACTGTGTGTTTGCTTTGTCATTTACTTTCTTGGTTAAATATTTCTTCCTCTCTTCTACTAGGTTTAGCGTGGAAGTGTTCCTCATTTCCTAACACTCATCAAGACAAGTTATTGTCTTGTTGTAACAATCTAGGAAAACATGGTGTTTTTCCAACTAATCCATGCCAATTAGATAGTCATATGAACCCAAAGGTATAATGTTCACATATACCTTTGTGTTGAGTCCATTCATGTCTATCAGACAATCTTTAACCAATTCATTGATCTTTCTCTTAACCCATGTGGCTAACTGAACTTACCGATATTTCTTATGCTTACTCCTATGCAAGTGAAATCTTTCAATAATGTTAGATTTTATGTAACTATGACCAACTCCATAATCAATTAAAATTGCTATGGGTTGGTTATCAATCTTAACTTCCACTTCAATCATGGGGGATTGATACTCTGCTTTCTTTGTTTCCAAGGCTGCATTAATCCTTAGCATGCTTCCTCCCATATCTTCCATTTTTTTAGCCTATTGAATGTTGTGGACAATCCTACTCATTTCTCCTTTGTGAGGGAAGTCCCTACACACGCGATTCCCTTCACATCCCCAACATTGTATAGGTTGTTTCCTTGGCCTTTTCCAAAAGAATATATTGTCTTCTCTTCATGTTGGGTTGATTGGCCTTGTTGATTTGCTAGAGACTTATTCTTGAAAAAGGGTGGCTTAAAACCTTTCTACCTCCACTCCCTCTTTCCTTTCATCTTATCATTCCAAGTCCTTTAAAATATTGGCCTCTCTCTTCTTTTCTCATAGATATGATTTTCTCTCCTTATGGCTTCGTCCAATATCATGGGGTTAAAATATCATATCTCTTCACTGTAGAAGGAGGGTAACCCACTCAAAAAACTTTGGATTTTGACCTTTTCATCCTTTATGAAGCCAACATACTTCAGGTATTCAAAGAACCTCTTCTCATACTCATCCATTGTCATGCATCCCAACTTGACTTCAAATAACTCTTTCATATTCCTCTCATAGTAATGCTCAGAAAAATATTTCTCTTGGAAATATCCTTTGAACCACCTCCATGAGACCCTCTTCTCATCAATGTGCTTGGCTTGATTAAGTTGATCCCACCACATGGTTTCCCTTCCCTGCAAGTGGTAGGTTGCAATTCTTGTTTCTACCCTCGAGGGGTAATCATGCAACTGGAAATATTTCTTCATTTCCAACAACCAAGCCTTGGATTCTTCTCCTTTCCTATGCTCACCATTGAAATTTGGTTGCTTAATTTTTCTAAGCTCGCCTTGCAAGATGTCTCACTTAGGCCTTCTCCTCTGTCTCCTGATAGGGGACACACTTGGGCTACTCCCTGACCCTGAACTAGTATGAGATATCCTATTGGATTTCTTTGGGAATGATGGTGCATGCTCCTACTCCTCGACTACCTATCATTCCCATGCCCATCCCTTCAGTTATGGGATTTGGATGCCATCACTTATCTAGCACTAGATTTGGGCTTTGTGCCAGAGTCCTTTTTGGCTTGCTTCTACAACATGTTCAAGATCTGAAGTATCTCTTCCTGAGCCTTCATAACATTTTAATTATCATCTCTATAACTTTGCACTTCTCTTTGATGGATCCTCATAGTTACAGGCTCTTTCCTATCTCTTCTTCCATTGGACTCAATCTCAGCATTCCCCATGTTGACATGCAGACCTCTGAATTCTTCTTCATGACTATAGGACCCTTGGGCATCTTCCATTGTTGTGGTTCTCATATAGAAACCAAACTAATTCTCTAAACCTCCAATACTACAAAAAATGTGCATGCAAACAATTTATGTTAGATGAGAATAAATACATGCACAATTCATGAAAGAATGCATAAATTTTCTTCTACACTTTAGTGCAACCAATCATCTTATTTTTAGTTGAGTGCAAAATTTTCTACTCAAATTAATTTTCTAGGATAATATATGGATTCTCCTCCTCACGACCTTTCCATCAACTATTTATTTTCCCAATTCTGAGTTATGAGTAGAAAGTTATGGTATTTAGAAGTTTTGACCATTTTCCCTTTTCAACCCTGCATGCTATAGGTGTCCTATTTCGCTGTAAGAACATTTTTGTGTACCCAGAACTCAAATCTGGCTCCATGGATGACTTCTACATTACATGATATTTCCATAGACTTCTCCTAGGCCCCAAACTGACTCCTGAGCTAGGAGTTATTCCCTCTAAAAGAAATCTAGTATTAAATTTTACCCTTGACTGTTTTGGTTGTAACTCCCTCATACAAGATTTGTTTGGCGAACAATTTAGCTTGTTGGAAATCTCTCTCCAATATCTATCATTTTAAAAAAAGAAACTTTTTTCATGGAAGGACAAACATTTTCATACAAATTTGATTTTCTAAAGACGTTGTTTAGACTCTCAAAAATGCCCTACAAGATGAAGACCTTCAAAAATTGGAATTTTCATGGAAAAATTCACTAAATTACTGTTGTAGCAGTCTTTAGATCCTAACCATTGATCTCCAAAATTGGGATTAGCCACAATCATTGATATTCTTGTCCTTGATAACTTGTGGCTAGTCCTTCGCATCCCTATCAGAACTCTTCATCGAAATCTTTCCTAACGGAAATCTTCAATTGTTGTGTACACGAATTCCCTGAAATCCACAGTCTGAAACTCTATCAAACTCTTCCATCAAAAAGCCTCTATCAGAAACACATCTTACAATGTTCCTCGACCCTTCTGAACTCCAAGATTCAATATCCTATCGGGCTTGCTCTGTCAGACACACCCATCAAAAACCTTCCTTCCAAATGAGACCTCGTGAAAATATTTTTCCAAAATAACATCTCTACGAGATCTGATGGCTGAGAATGACCTCGATTAATCTTATGGCTCTCGTTCTTTCGGGCTTCTTCCATCAGGCTTCTCTTCTTCAGAGTTCAACTCGTGCCCTGCTTCATGTCTTTTCTGAAACCCGACTTTCGATGAATGGATAGCATTGACCCTCGATACGATGAATGGTCCTCGTTCATTCAGCTCCCAGCATTGGAATCCTCGCTTTGGACTCAACCTCATGCTCGACTCCAATTATTTCTGAAACCTTCTTCCTGAAGGCCTTTCGAGAATTCCTTGCTCCAATCTTCTATGATTGAATCATGACCAATGAATCTCCAGGTCAAATTAATATTGGCCATCAATCCATAAAGCTTCAAAGTCACCATGAAACATACATGAATTCAGCTTCCAAGGCCAAATTTGACTCTACAACTTGTAGATCAATGCCATAAATTTTCTTATTTGTCAGCTCTGAAGCAGTGAAACTCGAAAATCTACTCATAATTTGGGGATTTTACTTCGGTATACCATTTTCCCCCAAATTCGTCACAAGACGAAATATGAAACCACAAATATGCTCAATTCATGTTGTCTCTTGGACCATACAAACTTAGTGTTGAACCTTTAGCTCTGATAGCATTTTATAGTATCCCCCAGCTCAACCAGGGAACATTACTTGCGGAAAAACACATAAAAAATGAAATTTTATTTTCTTAATAAAATCATGTAACTTACCATCTATGATATATTCACATTTACAACCAAATTCTAATACCCATGATTAAATGAAACTACAATATTCTAAACAAGCATGAATACAACTGAAAAAAAATCTATAAGAGCATATAAAACCGTTCTCATTCACAAAGAAAATGGACATCCATGAACTCATAAATAAATCAGAAAAATGGTTAAACACTTATCTTTAAAAGAAAGTTTGTGCAACCAGTTGCCTAGGAAGGACGTTCCACCCAAACATAGACCTCGTGTTCCAAATATCAATATCAAGTCACCCCCAAGCTGGGGCTATGAATCCATAAAAGAAGGGTGCCTCTCACAGTCCCCACACATATTCATATCACACAACCCATTGGTTTTCCCCTACAGTTATCCTAGAACTCCTCCAACTTTCTTCCTCTTGACCTGCCCAACCCAAAGAATATACCCCTTCACTGCTCTCAATCCGTCGGGTGTCCCATTCATTTATCAGGGTCTCTCTATCTTAGGTATCTATGAATCTCTCTAGTGGGAACTCAAAGGAATTCACTACCAGGAAAACCACCAGCAAAAACAACAACAACCACTTGTTGATACAGTGCAACTCACCTAGGAGTTCACTCTTCAGGCTTGAAAACTTGGCTCTTCAATTTCCATCTCCAACATGCTTCAAAATCACTCCAGCATGCTCCATAATTCGCCTGGCCTTATTGTTCCAATTCCCATGCTCTTCTCTCCTCTTCTATACCTGTTGTTCCTTTCAAAACTAAATGTAAAAAAATGATTGTTACTACCCATACAAATTTCCTCTCTTTCCCCAAGATTGTTGATTGATCACTCTACCCAATGTTGATTGTACTACATCCTCATGCTCTCTAATAACTATGGGATGTGAATCTCACACCCACCATATGAAAAATATTCAATGATTGGGATCTCATACACTCAACCGGAAGATAGAATTTTTCCCCAAATGATAATAAAATTCAGAAATGTGGGTTTGAATTAATACCCATAAATTATTTCCCTTTGGACCCCTTTTGGACATTATCTGGGAATCCCCCCTCTTATGGATTAATCATCCCCCCCCATCTCTATCCATATCTCAGCAACTAGTATTACACTATATTTATTTTCAATTCAAGAAATACATTTCACATTTACATTGATTGGCCATAGCAACATCTATATCTACATTATGCATTAATTAAACCAGGGATTATACTGGGGATGTTACAAGAGGTATATAGCGATATATATGTCATTGACGAGTTATTAGTTGGGCATGGACAAAAATATTTGTGAGTTTTTCTCAAGGTGTGACATTATAATTTGATTTTTTTTTTAATTATTTGAAAATTGTTTTTTGACATGTTATTGTCTCTTCAAATGAACCCCTAATTATCGTGGTGGCGGTGATAAATAAATGCAGAATTATTTTATTTATCTCCAATAATGAACATATAATCATAGTATTAAGGATAACGCCGAAAAACATTTGCATAGGGGTTTGAGGATGACTCGAAATTAACTAAGATTTTGATGATTGCATGTTTTATCACCCATTTTCTCACGCAACTGAAGGCCCACAATCCAATCATGGGTTCAAATTCGTTCATTGATCAACAAAAAACTTGTAGGAGCATTGAAACCTGTAACAACCCTAGTTAAATAGTTCATAGGGATTTTTAAGTATAATTAATTAGATAAATAATTGTCCTAATATGGTTTTAATTAAACAATGATTAGTATTAATAATATTATTTATTTCTTAATTAATTGTTTATAACTTTTGATTGATTGATTAATTAATTAATTGATTACATATCACATTCAATGACATGGGTAATAAATTTAAGGGGCTTAATAATTTTAATTTATTTAATTAAATACTTTACGTATGAAGGGGATAAGATATTAATGAAGGGGATAAGATATTAAAGAAGGGGATAAGATAATAAAGGAAGAGATAAGGAAATTAATGAGGGGGAGGAGAGTCGGTGAAGGGGGATATGATGGGGAGGAGTATTACGGGGAGGATCATTATTTTTGGAGGGGGGAATCATTTTGAAGGGGGACTGGATTTATGTTTGGATATTTTCTGGTGTGGGGAGTTTGATATTGGGAGTTTTTGGTGAACCATTGTAGGGGGCACCGGGTTGCTGGGGGTTTTGGGCACAGGGGCCAGGATTCCTTTCAGTTTCCTGGAGCTAGGGATACGGATAGGCTATTCCTAGCTGGCAGGGTGGTTAGTCGGTTTGGGTAGGGTTTGGTCAAGCAACAGCAGGCTGGGAAAAGTAGCAGGGAAAGGACAACCAGCTCAGCAGGAATTATCATCAGAGCAGAGGTATTTGTATTATGTTAAGTAATTCTTATTCTGTTATGAAATTGTTGTTCATTAAATTAATTTAACATGCTTATATGCTGAATAAAAGAAATTACTTAGTCTTCTGCATACAAGTAATCTTATTTGTTTCAATTTATGGATTTTTTTTTGGTTTAAATTATTTTGGTCATTACTCATGGTATCAAAGCTTCATTCACAATCTGGAGCCTTAAGGGCCAAGCTCCAACTCCACCTAACCTGCAAGTCAAGCATAATTTAAAAAAAAAAACAGATCTATTGCACATTAAAAATGTAAAAGGCATAATAATATACTAATTGAAGTGTTAAATAAATTTAAACACTTGTTTCAAATAAAAAAACCTATGTAA
>JZKD02S1723401.1:88241-108610 GCA_000966675.3 Picea glauca
TTTTTTATGACAAAAAAAAAAAATTACTCTAAAACTACACATGGTATCAATAGGCAACTTATAAAAAAGAAAACATGGTAATTTGAGTTACATGCTTGATTGAAGCCCCAATTTACTATTTTCATGTACTGGCTATTAAAATGTCATTGCTTTTGGCTCCTATATCCTCATTGCCAATAGCTTCAAAAGAAACTGCAGTTTCTGAATCGATTAAGAAAAAACAAAGAAGATATCTTCTCCAAATTTAATCCAATGGAACATACAACTTTAATATTGTTTTTTTAAACAAAATGGTTGTTATATTGTATTGAGTCAAAAGCAGCGGCTATACCCAGCTTGTAGGAGTTACAAAATTATAAAAATCTTGCTTTCCATTATAATTGTTAACAGTTCAGTGGGTCTGCTTAAGCACAATAGTATGCATGATTTTTTATCTCAAAATTCTTTTTCTATCCTACCTTATAAATTTCCCTAGAAGTGAAATATATTGACAAGGCATACAATTTTTTTTTATTGAAAATGAAAATTACAGCCTATTCTGGGCACTAGAAAGTCATTTCATGTTAATGGAAGAACCTGGAGATGTTGTGTTCCCTTTGTGGGGGTCTAGAGTGGGGTGAGATGGGGGGATCACGATTTCGACAAAGAAGTGTACAAGGAAGAGAGGTGCATAACAAGTCCTTCAACTGCATTCACAGAATCCTCTAAAGCTTCAGATTTTATATGAACACTGGCAACAGTTTCCTTTACCTCTATTTCCCAATTTTGCAGGTGCTGAATGTAATCTTGGATTTCTTGGTGTTTGATTGGGGGCTTTCGTGGTCTTGAAATTGCCCCTTGGAGTGGATTCTGAAGGCGTCTAATGTTGTGCTCCATTCCCTTCTCTGATTTCTGTCAACACAAATAATATCAAATCCCTCCATCGCCGCCCTTCATAGAATTCGAAGCTGAAGCCTACAGTGTCCCCTAAGAAGGTAGAGAAGGCAACAATGCTTGCTAAGAGGAGGCACCTATGAAGAAGGAAGCTCTGGCCAAAAGGCTTGCGCCCACTAAGAAACCTGTGAAGCCTGTAAATAAGGTGATTCCTCCGAAGCCGAAGAAAGCGGGGCATGCTACAAAGAAGGCCAAGAAATGAGATTCCCGCGGCCTTCAACTCATGAGATCCTGCAGCCTTCAACTCACGGCCTACCTTGGCCTTCTTTTCTCTCCTCTGCACGACTTCAACTTGGCACAACAAATCTTCGTTGGCCTTTACGTCACAGTCTCCTCTGCAAACAAATAGCTCAAAACCCACCGATGTTTCTTTTCTCTGCACGAACGGAAGTCACACCAGAAAACCCTCATCGGCTCGATTTCTCTTTCCTCTGCGCACAAAAAAAAATGACTTGGCACAAAACCCTCGCTTCGAATCAGTTTCTCTTCCTCTACCGGCGAAAAAATGACCAGAAGACTAGAACCCCGACTTGATTTTACTATCCTCTGCATGCCAAAAAAAAACAAATTGAGCATACTCAACAACAAACTCGACAACAAAAAAAATGGTTCTAATTATCCTCCATGAGAATCGAACTACAGAACAAATCCAAGCTCGAATGCTAAGTCCTTTTAATTCCACACATTCAAGCGCCAAATTATTCACATATATTGTCACCCATCCGAGATATACAAGGGGGCACCACTGTGCTCAATGCAACCCAAATCTCGGCGCCCAAGACCAAACGCCATGACCAAACCAGCACCAACAGAGTGGAGAGGCGGCAAAGTGGAGAGGCGACAGAGGGAAGAGGTTGAAGTGAAGGCGTGTTAGGGTTAAGGAATAGTTTAGGGTTAGGTATGAAGAGTTGGAGGAAACGAGGGCGGCACGTGCGCTTCATGCGTGCCCACCCTTTGTTATTTAAAAAAAAAAAAAATATTGTTTTTAAATTAATTGTTTAAATTTATATGTGTTTATAAATTAAAAAAAAAAAATTATTATTGTTTTTAAATTATTCATTTAAATTTATTTATTTATTATTTTCTTTATAATGATTAATAAAAAATTATATATTAATAAATCAAGTTATATATATATATATTGAAATATTTTGAAGTCTATGGATTTTGAACCCACGACCACCCACCGCCTAAGCCTTAAGAAACAACCAAACACCAACGCGCCATGTATGTGCCTTGAAGAAAAAGAAAAAGAAAAATTAATTAAATTAACTGGAAGGATTAATTATTAGTGATTAATTAATTAATACTAATAATAATATTAATTTAGTAGCCTTACTAAATGCATTGATTAAGGCGCCTGAAACTTGGGCTTTGTTGATTAAGTTAGTCTAGATTATTAGTTTTAATAAATAATCAACCTTAGGTTGGAAGTCACCTTATTTAGTTGTAAACGAAAAGTTTAAAGGACTTAGACTAGGACAAGCGGAAGGAGGCGACATACACACTAGGAAAGTAAGATAGAAAGATTGGTGAGTATGGCGCAAAGCTAGCGTAGCTACAGGGCAAGCGAGTCAATAGTTTTCTTAGGTGAAGAAATCAAGATTATATGCTTTAGCCCTAACCTAGCCAATCCCCTAAAGAGAGTAATGTTTGTTTACATACAAGTAAAGAAAAACTTACGCCTAACCCTGTTTCTAGTTTAAGTAGCGCCAATTTGAAACATCCTTGAACTCACCTTGACAACTTTGGTTGTTGCAGGTTAAATCATACAGGATGGTTAGGACTCAAGGGAATCAAGGCAAAGGAGCATCGTTGCATGCACCGCCAACGCCGCCACCACCATTTCTCGAACTAGCTCTCATACTGCGCTCGTTGGAGGCCATAAATGAAACTTTAAAGGGGTGACAACCAACAGGGACCGAGGTGGAACCCCCACCATCTAGAATGGGTAATCCAGAAGCATCGAGGGATTCGGGGGGAGGACCTCCACCCAAAGACATCACTCAAGAACTGCAAAAGATCAAACTTTCGGATTTTGTCGGGGGTCGCGCCAGTGAATGCACGGAAGCATGGTTGGAAGGCATGATAAGGTGTTTTTCCTTAAGGGACTATGCGTCCAACTCAAAGGCGAAGCTAGCAATTTTTCGGTTAAGAGACAGTGCCTTGAACTAGTGGGGCAACCTGGAAAGACAACTGCATCTTACCCCAGACACAGTATCTTGGGAACTTTTCGAGGAGAGGTTTCGAAGGAAATATATGCCAGCTTATTATGAGGAACAATAGGTAGGGGCGTTTCATGCCTTAGTACAAGGAAACAGAACTGTAGAAGAATATGAGATCAAATTTATGGAATTGGTCAAATATGTTTCGTATATGGATAATGACCAATGAAAGATAGAGCACTTCATCTATGGATTGAACCCTAAGATAAGAGCTATGGTGCGGATGTGGAAACCGTCTTCGGTAGAAGAAGATGTGGAAAATGAACGTTATGGAGAGGAACACATGAACTTAACCGGAGGTACGAGACCAACTTTTTCGCATTGTCATGGATTCGTGGGGAAGGCCCCTAGGACATTTCCCAGGGGAGGGGGCTCAAGGCCACCTCCATATGGTAACAAAGTCGCACCAAGGATAGTAACCGTAGGGATTTCAATGGCAGCGAGTGCAGCATGTCATTCATCACCAACGACGCAGACAGGTCCACGGCCATCTCAGGGAACAACTAGTCGGGACAGGGGTTCCAGGGGAAGGAACTCATTTCAGAGATAGTCACATAACAGTGCACAGGTTCAATCCCGTGTTACCTGTTGGGGATGTGGAGGACCCCATTACCAATGTGACTGCCCGGAGTTACAATCAGGATTCATGCATAGAGAAAGAAAGGCCCCGATGGGAAGAGAAAGTAGCAACCACCAGATTTACGCAGCAGTTAATAATCGTCAGGCTGAGCATCAATCCATAGTGGTGGAGTCATCAAGTACGCTAAATCATATCAATGTTAATATTTTATTTGATTCTGGTGTGACAGATAGTTTCATTTCACCATCTGCATTAGAAAAGAGTGGGTTGGCAGCCTATGAGCACGATGACTTTAAACAAGTCGAGATGGTTTCGGGGGAAAAACAAGTGGTAGGACCTAGTGTTGATAATTGTATAGTAGACCTGGGAGTGTGTACTACCAGGTTGAAGGTATACGTCACTTCTCTCGGGGCGTATGACCTAATCATTGGAATGGATTGGTTAGCAGCTCACCGAGCTTTGGTATATTGTTTCGCAAAGAGGGTGATTTGTGTCGACGATGAGGGAAGACCAGTAGAGATCCAGGGTGTACGGAGAAAGGTGTCGCTACACTTTATCTCAACTATGAAAGTTAAGTGATGCTTGAGGCAAGGGTGTCGACTATATGTAGTGGAAGCAGTGAACTAAAGGAAGGGACCCTCATTGGATCAGTACCCAGTATTGTTAGAATTTAAGGATGTTTTTCCGAATGAATTACCAGGGTTACCTCTTGAGAGGGAGCTTGATTTTACTATTGATATAAAACTTGGTGCAAAACCAATCTCCAAGACTCCATATCAGATGACAGTGCCAAAACTTTGTGAATTGCAAATGCAGTTGAAAGATTTATTGGACTTAGGGCTAATAAGGCCTAGTGTTTCACCTTGGGGTGCACCAGTAATTTTTGTAAAGAAGAAGGATGGATCCTTACGACTGTGTATAGACTACAGGGACTTGAACCATGCTACAGTGAAAAATAGGTACCCAATGCCGCGAATAGATGACCTCTTCGATCAGATGAAAGGAGCGGCGGTATTCTCAAAGATCGATTTACAATCCAGGTATCATCAGTTAAGGATTAAGGAAGGCGATATCCCAAAAACTACCTTTCGAACTTGGTTTGGACATTACGCGTTTGTCGTAGTACCTTTTGGATTGACCAATGCACTAGCAGTATTCATGAGCCTCATGAACGGCGTATTCCGGAAGTACTTAGACCGTTTTGTACAAGTCTTTCTAGATGACATCCTCATCTATTCCAAGAATGAAAGACAACACGAGGAACACTTGTGAGTGGTGTTATCCTGCCTTAGAGAGAACAAATTTTATGGGAAGTTGTCGAAGTGTTCCTTCTTTCAGAAAGAGATCCACTATTTAGGTCATATCATTTCCGGTGAAGGAATCTCTTTGGACCCAGAAAAGGTAAAGGCCATTATGGAGTGGCCAGTACCAAAGAATGCCCATGAGGTGAGAAGCGTCATGGGGCTAGTAGGTTATTATCGGAGATTTGTGGAAGGATTCTCAAAAATAGTGAAACCCATCATCACTTTGAAACGCAAGGGTGTCAGGTATGAATGGACAGAAGAATGTGATAGTGCATTCATTGAGCTTAAGAGGTTACTAACTAGTGCCCCAATTCTACACGTGTCGGATATGGAAAAGGAATTCACCGTCTGGACGGATGCCTCAAAGCAAGGGTTGGGGGCCGTGCTAATGTAGGATGGAGTGATAGCTTATGTATTAAGAAAGTTGAAGAAACATGAAGAGCTATACGCGACTCATGATTTAGAGTTGGCAGTTGTAATGCTAGCTCTGAAAATTTAGAGGCACTATCTTATAGGGCAAAACTTTGAGCTCAAAATGGACCATCAAAGTTTAAAACATCTCTTCACTCAAAGGGATCTGAATGCTAGGCAAAGGTGATGGAATGAGTTTATGAGTGAGTACAATTTTGGTATTTCGTACATCAAGGGAAATGAAAATGTGGTCGCAGATGCCTTGAGTAGGAGACCACGTATCTTCTCCTTGATACCCTTAAAAGTCAATCTGAGGGAACATGTGTTGATGCAACTCCAAGGAGATAGTTGGTATTTAAAGGTTACTTCAAACTTCCAGAGTGGGAGGCAATTAGATCCAAAGTATGAAGGATTTAGTCTGGAAGAAAATGAACTGTTAAGATATCGAGGAAGGATATACATCCCTGAGAATGGGTATATTCGAAGCATCATACTGAAGGAAGCCCATAGAGCACTTTATTGTGCGCATCCGGGTGTGAAGAAGATGTATGCAGACATGAGGAAGCTCTTCTTTTGGGTAGGCATGAAGCGTGATGTACTCCATTTCATCGCCAAATGCCTAGAGTGTCAGCAAGTGAAAGCCAACCACCATCACCCAGCAGGCCTCCTACAACCACATTATGTTCCTATGTCCAAATGGGAAGTCATTTCTATGGATTTTGTTGTGGGGTTGCCGCTCACATCTCATAGACACAATGTCATTCTTGTGATAGTGGATAAGTTAACCAAGATTGCTCATTCTATTCCGGTTAGAGACACTTACGATGTCACTGATGTGGCACGTGTGTTTGTAAATGAGTTTATCCATTTGCATGGGATACCTAAGAAGATCATTTCAGATAGGGACTCCAGATTAACTTCTAGGTTTTGGACAAGTTTGCAGTCAGCGTTGGGGACTCAGTTGAACTTAAGCACATCTTATCATCCTGAAACAGATGGACAAACTGAGAGATTAAATCAAGTCATGGAAGACATGCTCAGGATGTATTTCATGGATAATCAAACCCAATGGGAGAAGTACCTACCTTTGGTAGAGTTTGCCTACAATAACAATTTTCATAGCTCCATCGGAATGCCACCCTACGAAGCCCTGTATGGAAGGCCATGCAGAACATCGTTGAGTTGGGATAGATTAGAAGGCCGAGTAAAAGTTGGGCCAGAATTGATTCAAGAGATGGAGGAACGGGTGATTCAGATTAGACAGAGACTAAAGGAAGCACAGGATAGGCAGAAAAGTTATGCGGATGCACACAGGACTGACCGAATTTATGAAGTGGGAGACCAGGTTTTCATTCGTATCAGGCCTAATAAGAGTACCATATGGTTTGGGAAGGGGAAAAAGTTGTCACCTTGATTTATAGGACTGTTCATAATCCAAGAGAAAATTGGACCCGTTGCCTATCGTCTCGTACTGCCACCCCACTTGCATAAAACTCATAATGTTTTTCATGTATATGTTTTACGTCATTATGTTGCTGATGAATAACATAAACTAAATTGGAAGGAATTGCATGTATCGGACGTGGGAACTCTCACAGTAGAACCATTACGCATATTGGACCGTAGAGTTTGACAGCTCAGGAACCATCTGGTAGACCAAGTTAAGGTCCAATGGGACAAGTATAGTCCAGGATCTTCTACTTGGGAAGACGTCGAGACACTACGACGAGACTATCCCTCACTTTTTTGACCACCTAGAGAATATGTTTCTCGAAGGTGGGGTGTATGTAACACCACCTTTTGACTTAGACAACCAGGATTACTTGAGGCCTACTTATATTATTTTCTCTTCACAGTGAAACTATTAAATGATACACTTAAACTTTTAAGACATATGAACCGTTATGAATGTTTAAATGTTATTGATGATGATGAATATAATGTGATCTACTATGTGAATGCAAATTTTATGAATGTTTAAATGTTATTGATGATGATGAATATAATGCGATCTACACTGTGCATGTAAATTTTACGAATATTTAAATGTTATTAATGATGATGTATATGATGTGACATATTGTGAGAATGTAAATTTTATGAATGTTTAAATGTTATTGATGAGGTTGCATATGATGCAATCTATTTGGTAAATGATAATTTTATGAATGGGTGTCGAAATTGAATTATGGGATATTATGAGATATATTTCTAACTTGAAAACTTGATGTTAAGTCATTGGTACACAGATACCGAATTGAAATGATGATTACATGCAATTACATGATGATAATGCATAGAAATGTATGAGTTTCTGTTACAGACTAATCTGGAGGTTATGGGCTATGAAATAGCCAACGTAATGATGATGAAAGTGGATATCATGACCACTAGCCGAGAAACATTATGGTACAAATATTTGTAGGTGAAATTATATTGGTTTGGATGCATTGCTATGATATGTGGACCAGTGCAGGATTTCAGGTGATGAGACTGCCCAAAACTAAATAAACGATGACAAAACTCCCAGCAACACGGTGCCACTGTATATTCCATTGTAGGGTGTGGACCCTAGTTATGATTAGGAGGGGTGGAGGCATTTCCCACCATGTATCCTCTGAAACCTAAAGTCATGGGAGGACGGTGTTAGCTCACTCTCCCCAAGACGTGTGATGATGACCATCATTTGCTTGTTGGGGAAGCTTGGTCGAGATAGTGACACTTCTGCTTATGGGTTCTATTTGGAGTTAGGTCAATATAGTTGACGCTCCAAGATAGTCCAACAGAGGAAGGATAGGAATGAAGATGGAAGTAATTTAGGGAAGAAGGATGAGTAGAAATAGTTGAAAAAGTATGGAGATTTGTCTGATGGTGGAATTTGAGATCCTACATTCATGGATCTTGTTTTTCCTCTTTTGTAATTAGATCCTATTATTGTGG
The DNA here is from genome assembly GCA_000966675.3 of Picea glauca. Taxonomy (NCBI): domain Eukaryota; kingdom Viridiplantae; phylum Streptophyta; class Pinopsida; order Pinales; family Pinaceae; genus Picea; species Picea glauca. Next base: position 96,635 of record JZKD02S1723401.1, read on the forward strand.
ATCTAGGAGTTAATTCTCTTTATTAAGAGGGAGTGAGAAAAAACTATATAATTCCTTATGTGATCCCTTTGAAAGGAGGAGATTAATGGAGAGTTAATGAGTGGAGTTAGAAATCCATAGTGCTACTACTCCTGAGATCTGAGAGACTTATTCATGTAAGGCATCATCCTTCTTGATGTATGGAGAGGTATGAGTGTGAGAAGTCTTCTTCAATCCTCATTGAAGGAGAAGGAATCTCTTATATAATCACCTATGATAAGGTTCCAACATCTTTTGAAGAAGGAATGAAAGCGATATGTATTCCAATTGAAGTGGGTCCGAGAGACGTAGCCCGGGAAGGGTGAACTCCGTTACCAACATTGGTTGTCTCTCTCTCTTGTATTTTCATGTTCTTATTCCATTTGAGTTCATGTATGTTATGTATTCTTGTTTAAAAAGCATGGTTAATCATGAATTCATATGCTCTTTAATCTTGATGAAAATAACTCGTCAGAAAACGATTCTCAATTGAAAACTTGTGTAAAGTACTCGCCTTTTTTCAGATCAATGTGCTACAAATACAAGGTGTGATTCACATTTCCATGTGGTCATTGATTTTATTAAACATGACACACAACATTGCAAATTTTTTTCATCACCAATATATCGGCATTGCTTCCATATGGACTATCCCCATTAACTTGTGGAACAAACCCAAAAATAAAATAAAAATTGATGCATCTATAACAACATCATTATCCTCCCTCTACAATCTCATCATTCCACCTCTGAATTATCTACCATCAACACTTGACTCCCTAGTGAGAAAAATGTATCTTCATTGCATCTTTAGTTGTCAGAATAACCCAAGCAAGTCACTTCCATCTCTCAAACAAATTTTCCATACTCATCCATTAAAATTCACCTTAAGGACTATTATCTAGAACATCATACCAGCTAGGAACTATTTGTACCTTGGGAAAAACACTGATACAACACAGATTGACTGTGAAATTATGGTACTCTAGGGCCTAGTGTCAACTTGACTATAAAGACTAAACAATTGGCCATCATATGGACACATTTCCATCTATTGAGATACCTAGGTACCCAACCATGGTGCTCGCTATTTTTTAAACAAAATTGTACATATGTAGAATGTATCCATCTCAATCCTACACTCTATGGACCTGCCAATCTAAGGTCTTATAGTGCCATCTTCTTCAAACAATGTTTCATCAAGGAACAACTAGATTAAATAAAACATGTTTCTATATTTCCCTTTCAACTATAACACACCTCATTATGCAATCTCATGAATCATTTTTACATTACAATTGTTTTCATAGAGAGCTACAAAAAAAAAAGATAATGACACATATGACCAAGTGATTCTATCTGTATGTTTCTCTAGATTCATGCACATACTTGGTGTTGTTTCCTTAATCTTCGACATATTGGTTCAATCTTCATATTAGATCTTTTATAATCCACTTGTGATTTGTTAGAGTCAATAATTATAACAAAACAACTTCACTCCAATATTGAAGTTGAAAGTCTGAACATGTGTATTAACTTCAATGAATCCAAGAACTATAAATTACAAGGAGAGACTCTAAACACAACCAAGACACTCATGATGTTTTTTTTTCCACCATCATAGGTCTAAACTAACATGCATAGAAAGAAATAATGTTTCTCACTAGTCACAACAGCATGAAGATCAAAGGAGCATGATCTACCACAACCTTAAGGGTCCACACTAGTCACACACATGAAAAGGTTGGTGCAACAATTAAGCATAATCACCCTATCACCCAAATGATTTGAGTTTTCACATTGTAGGTCTTATGTTGACTAGTCTCAATGTAGCACACATACTTTCAAGTACATTGATGCATATGTACATCACACATAAATAGATCAAGAAATAGTTGATAATGGATTTATTTATCTCCCACAAGTAGCCAATAAGAAGGTAATTTTTGGATGGTTTCACAAGTTTTCTACTTGCAATTGTTGCAATAGGAATGGATGTTCATTGAAAAATTTAAGAACACATATATTCTCTAGAAACAAGCATGTTCTCTACCAATGCACATCCATTCCTATTTGAATTGTTTTGGCCCTTGTGAAACCTCCACACACACCCCCAAGAATTCCTCCACACTACCCCCCATGTACACTTTAATCTATGTTAAAAAAATTCATGCATGTTATAAAAATGCATGCACATTATTGGAGAGTGATCAGATTCCTTTATGTAAAAACAAACGATTATTGAGGCCTAAACATGGTTAGGGTAGGAGTAAGGGGATTAATCCCTAAATGAACCTTCTTAATCTCAATAACTATGGTTAGGGGAGGAAAACATTTGTTCCCCTAAAAGTAGCTTCTTAAGCTTGATCACCATAACAACACTTGAAAACCATAACACATGGCCTATCTAGGGGGTATTTAGCATCATATTTGTATATGGACACCATTAGGAGGTTTTTCACATCGAGGATGGGTCATGAATCCTTGAACATGGTCAAGGAATGAAAACAAGTGCCTCAAGATATTGTTGAATCTTCTTGGGCTTAAGAGCCTTAAACGATTCCTTAAAAAAATAAACGAGTCCTGTGTAGGGGTCCTGTGCAATCCTTTAGGAGGGATACATGCACCATGAAGAAGTTATTTTCACTAGAAATGGGTGTCAAGGCATAAACATGATTAGGTGGGAAAAAACATCCTTGAGCCCTAATTGAACCTTCTTGAGTGAAAGCGCCATGAAAAACACCTACAAACCACAACATGATTCCTCTCTAGAGAGTATTTGGAATCCAAGTTGAATATGGGTGCCATTATGAGGTCTTGGGCATCATGGATGGGTATTGATTCCTTAACTGTAGTCAAGGGAGAAAATAAGAGCATCCAAACCTAAACATTTCTTCTTAGGCTCAAGTGCAATGGAGGAGTCCTCAAATGACACCATATGACCTCTATAGGGTATTATTCAGCTCCAAGTGGGACATGGGCACCATGAATAGGTTAGTTGTTAACCAGAAATGGGTCTCAAGGTCTAACCAAGATAAGGAGGATAATAAGGGCCTTGTTCCCTAAATGAAAATTCTTGGGCTCAAGTGCTATGAACAATACCTACAACCCACAAAGCTTCTCAAGCTATATAATGCCATGATAATGTCATTGAACCACCACATATGATCCCTATATGGTATATATGGCCTACTATATGGATCAAGGCACCATGATTAAAACACAACAAAATCCCTAAACAAAAATATGTCTCAAGCACACACCAAGAAAGGCTCTCAATGCCATGGTTGGGGTTCTTTATCATCTGAGTGGAATATAGGTTCCATGAGTAGGTTTTTTGTAGTGGAAATGGGTCTCAATACCTAAACATTTTTAGGGGGGAACAAGGGGCTTAAGTCCTAAATGAACCTTCTTGAGATCAAGCACCATGGTTAGGGGAGGAAAACACATGGGAATTACTCCCTAAACATATATGCAGGGGCTCAATTTCCATGAACAACATGTGAAAAATGTAAGACAATCACTCTTTAGGGATTCTTTAACATTAGAGATAAATATGGGCACCATAGGAGGTTTTACACACCAAGGATGCATCATAGGGTCTTGAGCATGGTTGAGGAAGGAAAAAAAGTGCCTCAAGATATTTGAATCTTCTTAGGATTAAGAGCCTTCAATGAGTCCTCAAACCAACATATGATTCTTTTATAGGGGTTATTTGCAATGAAACTTTTAGGGGACAAATTTCCCCCATGGGATAATTTTCCATGTTTTTTCCAAAAAATAATTCACCAATTTTTATTTTATTCACCCAAATTTTATAGCATAAAATTATTTTACTCTAAAAATCTCCAAACGTTTCTAGAAACTTTATAAAACCCTTAGAAATTTTAATATTTTTACAAAAGTAGTGCCAAACATATTATGGTTGGCATTTTAAGAATCAATAAGAATCACAAAGGTTTCTACACTTTAAGCTAAGTATGGATCCTTAAATTTTTCTCTAATTCTTTACAATCCTTCGCATGGGATACACGCACCATGGGTAGGTTTTGTGCATTGGAAATGGGTCTCGGGGCCTAAACATGCTTAATAGATGAAGCAAGGTAATTGAGCCTTAATTGAACCTTCTCGAGCTCAAGCACCATGAACAACACCTATAAATCATGACATGAGCCCTCACTAAGGGGTCTTTGACCTAGGAGTTAGACATGGGACCCATTACAATGTTTTTCACATCGTGAATGGGTCTTATGGCCTTAAACATGGTTGTGGTAGGGAAAAAATAGTGCCAAATTGTTGACAATGGTTGGGGTATGGAAACAACAACCTCAAGCCCTAAACATAACTTCTTAGTCTTAAGCACCATGAATGCATCCTTGAATCACCACGTGGGACCCTTGTAGGGTATCTCTGGCCTACTAGAGGGATATGGGTGTCATGAATAGGTATTGAGCTCTAGGAATGGTTCTCAAGGTATAACTAACATCGAGGGCAGAAAACAAGGCCCTTAGGCTAAGAACAAGGATTTTTGGAGTGAAGTGTCGTGAAAAACAACATGGAACCATGCCTCTATAGGGGGTCTTTTCCATTTGAATTCTATATGGACGCCATTAAAAGGTTTTTCACACCATGGATGGGTCACACAACCATTACCATCATGAAATAATGAAACAAGTGCCTTAGTAACATGTTGAAGCTTCTAAAGATGAATAGCCTTAAACAAGTTCTAACTAACACATAGGACCTTTGTAGGGGGTCTTTGGCTTCTGATTGGGGTATAAGTGCCATGAGTAGGCTTTGTGACATAGAAATGACTATTGAAACATAAACATGATTATGAGGGAAATAACAACCTTAAGCTCTAATTAAACCTTCTCAGGCTTAAGCACCATAAAAAAGACCTAAAAACTTCAACACAAATTCTCTCCTGGGAATCTTTGGCATTTAAGTTGAATATAGATGTCGTTAGGTATTCAACATTATGAATGGGTCTCAGGTCCTTAAACATAGTTGGGGGAGGGAAACAAGAACCTCCAAACCTAAACCTTTATTCTTAGTCTCAAGCATCATGGATGAGTCCTTGACCACCACATATGACCTTTGTAGGCTATCAATCACCTCCAAATGGGATATGGGCACCATGACTAGGTTAATTGTGAACCAAGAATGGGTCTTAAGGTCTAAAAAATTGTTAGGGGAGGACGATAAGGGTCTTTCACCCTAAATGAATCTTCTTGTGTTCAATCATCCATGAAAAACACCCACAACCCATAAAACATTCTCTCTCTGTGGGATCTTTCCACTGTTGGAAAACTGAGAGGGAGGAGTGAATCAATATTACCCTTTTTAACAATTAGCAGTTAATTTTTGTATTTTATTGATTACCACAATGAATCAACAATGAAATGTATGAAAAAACAATTTATAAATATATTTAACATCAAATACAAGGTTTATAAAGAATAGTGAAGGACACTAGTCCTCTTTAAATCGCCAACTCTAGGAGACACAGATCCCCTTCTTCAGGGCACCAACCCTAGGAAGCACCAACTCCCTCGTCTTTAGGGAAAAAACCCTAGGAAGCACCAACTCCCTTGTATTTAGGGCACCAACCCTAGGAAGATCCAACTCCCTTATCTTTTACAATTTTCTTAGTAAGGATATGAATCCTTCCATGCTCCTCCCTTCCACCCTCACTACATAAGTATCTCCATCTTTCCTTCTTGGAATCTGCTTCTACTTTTGATCTTCTGATATGGACTGTAGAGACACTTTGTTCTCACCACTATTTCGCGTTTATATACTCTTCCAACTGGTGTGAGCTATGAAACATTGTGTCCCTTTGTTTGGACCATCTCACCTCTTCATTAACAATAATCTCATTTGTTTTTATTTATTCAACTATTATCGAGAAGCCTTTTCAATTTAATGAAAATGCTTTTCATTAATCGATCACAGGTATGGATCGATTTCATTTAACTTAATTTCATGTCTCTGCAAATATTGCAGAAATCAAATTCTGTAGAGGCGCTTCCTTCAAACCATTTACATATGACCATAGGCGTAGGAGCATAGGCTTATTAATTTAAGCATTGCCTCTTCTTTCGCCCTTTGTTTATTTATTCCATACGACCTTGGGTGGTGACCAGGCACTAAGCCAAGCAAGTGCTTGATCACTTATCAAAATCAATGATCACATTTTAATTTCACGATGAGATGGACGGTTCTCATTTACTTCGGGACTTCGACTATTCGTGGCTCTCGAATTATGGAGTAGCAATTCCTCCGGAGTGATTACCTACCAAATAAGTCATACAACAGTGGTGACTTCTTGTTGTCAATTAACACTTCCACTTACACTATCCTTCCACTGTACTTGATAAACGGTCCAGAACGCTCCCAAATTAGATCGACGGTATGCGTTAACTTCGGCCTTCGGCACTTTGCGTGATTTCTCCTTCATTGTCCTTTAATATTCTGGAGTTCATTTCACCGAAGTAGATCAGACGGTTGGATGTTATTTGCATGATGAGCGGTTCTCGTTCATTTTGGAACTTCGAGACTTTGGGTATTTGTTGGTGGTGAAACTCCTGAAGTACAAACTCCCAGAGTGACATCACTTGCTGACGTGGCACTCCTCATGTGGCACATGTTCTTCTCCTAGATCTAACGGTCCTTCTTTAACCTGAAAAGGATTAACTTAATCCAACTACTATCGGGAATTTGGGTATTTGAGATTTGAGGCCTTTTCCTAGCCTATCCTTTCCTTCTACTTTCCTTGATCTGATGGTCGGGATATTTCCTGAAGTGTTCTTCAGATCAGATGATACTCATTTACTTCGAGACTTCGGGGCTCTGACCTTCATCTTTCTTACTTCTCATTTTACCCGAAGTGTAACCTCCTCACAACTCTAAACCCGAAATGAATGTTGTTCATTGATCATGATTTTAGATCGACGGCTCGATCTGTTTGTGATGCTACTTTTATTTGGTTTAAATCCAATGGCTCTTCTTTTTCCCAAAAATTTACTTATGATCGGATGGCTCATGTTTACTTCAGAACTTCAGCTTCGGATAAAATTCCTTCATGCACATTTCCTTCAGTCGATTTTACCCAAAGTGGTCAAATTCAGGATGACCATGCGTATGTCACTTCCATGAACTATGGTTCATGACTTACTATGTCCTTCCACTTAACTTGATCCAACGGTCGATATGGATTGCATAACCGTATCTTGCGCGTGGCTTAGTTCGCGGCCCAAACTCCACAATTTGAAGTTGTGTGATTGTTGGTGGATCAACCACAGTCGTCAATCTTTGAGTCGATGATATCTGATGATCTAGACTAATTGCAGTATTGGAAATAACGTGTAGTTTAATTCTCCCTTCACGCTCTGCAATCAATCCCTTCCCTTGATCTTGCGCTTGCATATCCAACGGTCATGGTTTGTTTTGTGGGGATTTCGATCTCGATCATGTTCCTGCACTGTGCTTTCCCTTCTAAGCTTCATGTGCGTCATCATTTGTTGACATCAATGACAATATGTCCAACAATCTCCCCCTTTGTCATTGAGGGAAACACTCTAACTTCATACACACTCCCCCTGTGATGATGTTTTTCTCTATGAAGTTACTCTCCCCCTTTGTCATTGAGGGAAACACTCTAACTTCATACACACTCCCCCTGTGATGATGTTTTTCTCTATGAAGTTACTCTCCCCCTTTGACATCAATGGCAAAGGGTTTCTCCCTCGACCATTCGATTTTTAATGAGGTTTTTGAATTACTCCTAATTTATGTCGGAGATTTTCAAAAGTACTCATGGGCAGAGGTTTTGTGAAAATGTATGCAATTTGTTCTTTGGTGTCTATATATACTATTTTTATTATTTTTTGGGTGACCTGATCTCTTAGGAAATGGTATTTAATAGGGATATGTTTGGTTTTCGAATGCGTGACTAAATTTTTAGATATACTTATAGCACTAGTGTTGTCACAGTTAATAGTATTAGGATCATTATATTTATTTGTAGGTCTTCTAGAGTTTGCTTCATCCAAAGAACTTGTGTGCAGCAGGATGCAACAACAATGTATTCTGCCTCTATTGTAGAGAGTGATGTTGATGTTTGTTTCTTGCTTGACCATGATACCAGAATTTTTCCTAAGAAAAATTCTCCTCCACTGGTGTTTTTCCTATGATCTATGCTACATGCCCAATCTGCATCGGTATATGTGGTTAGATTGAAGTCTTTATTTTTTGGATACCATAATCCTAGTTCTAGGGTGCCTTGAAGGTATCTAAATATTATTTTTACTGCTTTTAAGTGGGTTTCTTTAGGTGCATATTGAAATCTCTCCCTACAACCTGCATGATGTCAGGTCTTGTTGCTATTGAATAGAGAAAACTTCCAATCATATATCTCTACCTTGTTTGGTCTACTTTTGGTGAGTTATCTTCTACACTTAGTTTACATCCAATGACCATTGGAGTACCCATAGGTTTATTGTATTCCATTTGGAATTTCTTCAACATTTACTTGATATATTTGGTTTGGCAAACAAATATTCCATTTTCTGTTTGATTTACTTGTAAACTTAAGAAAAATGATAGTTCTCCCAGTATAGACATTTCAAACTCTTCTTGCATTTTGGTTGCAAATTTTCTGCTTAGTGTAGTGAGATTACTCCCAAATATGATGTCATCTACATATACTACGACAAAAATCATGTTTTGATCCTCAGTTTTTATATATAAGTTGTTGTCAATAGTCCCTCTCTTGTATCCATGTTTTTGTAGATATTGATCAAGCCCAGAGAACCATGCTCTCGGGGCTTGTTTAAGACCATACAGAGACTTTTTCAGTTTGCACACATAGTCCTGGTTTTCTAATAACATGAAACCTTATGGTTTCTCAATGTAGACTTCTTCTTCTAGTGTTCAATTAAGGAATGTTGATTTGACATCCATATGATAGATTTTGAAATTTCTGAAGCATGCAAATGCTCAGAACATTTTGATTGCCTCAAGTCTTTCTACTGGAGCGAAAGTTTCTTCAAAATCAATACCTTATGATTGGGAATATCCTTTGCAGACTAATCTGGCTTTTTTCTTCATAATTTCCCCATTTTCATTTAATTTTTTCTTGAAGATCCACTTAGTTCCTATCACATTCTTGTTCTTGGGTCTTGGAACTAGTTCTAAAGTCTGATTCTTTTCTATTTGATCTAGTTCTTCATTCATTGATTTTATCCAATCTTTACTTTTGATAGCTTCTTTAATTGATTTAGGTTCAATTAGGGATAGCATTGCTTGTTCTGAGTCAAAGGCTAGTTTCCTTCTTGTTTCCACTCATGTACTTTTATCTCCAATGATCTGGCTTTCAGGATAATTCTTTTGAACTCTCTTTGATGGAGCTCTTGGAAAGGGTGTTTCTTCATTGTCTTGTTCATCAGTGTGAGGTTCATTTTCCTGTGTTTCATCATCATCTTCTTTCTGAGATTCTACATCATCATCCTCTTGTTGAGATTTTATATCATCATCTTTTTGTTGAGATTTTTTATCAAAGCCTTGGATATGCCCTTTATTAGATCATCTATTTTTAGATTTGCACTTTCCACTATTTTTAGTCGTCTGAGATTATAACATATGTATGCCTTTTTATTTGATGAGTATCCTAAGAATATCCCTTCATCAGATCTTGGATCAAGCTTTCCTAGGTTATCTCAATCATTCTTTATGTAACATTTACTTCCAAAAATTCTAAAGTATTTTACAGAGGCTCGCCTCCCAAACCATATTTCATAAGGGGTTTTGTCATGATTGGGTCTCAAATAAGATCTATTAAGTATGTGAATTGTTGTGTGGATTGCATCTCTCCAAAATTTGACTGGAAGTTTGGCTTCATTTAGCATATTTCTTGCAACTTCTTGAATTGTTTTGTTTTTCCTCTCTACTACTACATTCTGTTGAGGAGTCCTGGGAGATGAAAGTTGTCTTTTGATACCATGGTTTTCACAGAATTGAGTGAAATCTTTAGAGGTGAAATCTCCACCATTTTCTGATCTTAAACACTTAATTTTTAGATATGTTTCATTTTCTACAAGATCTTTATATATTTTAAATTTCTCAAAGGCTTATGATTTTTCTTTTAAAAAGAAAACCTAGGTCAGTCTTGTGTAATCATCAACAATCAACATAAAATAATGTTCACCGTAAGTTCTTTTGGTTCTGGTAGGTTCACATAGATATGTGTGAATAATCTCTAATGGTTTAGTTGTGGAATGCCCTTTTGTTTTGAACCTAACTCTTGTTTTCTTTCCTATTTGACAATGCTTACAAATATGATCTGAAGGTTTAATCACTTTTGGCAGGTCCCTAACTTCTTCTTTTTCGTTGGCTTTAATCAATTTGTCAAATATTAAATGTCTCAACCTTCTATGCCATATCCAAATTTTATCTACTTGGCTTAAGAAAAAAAAATCTTCTTCTTCTATATCAAGGATGTACACATTACTAGATGTTCTTGGTGCAATTGCCACTAGCTTTCTAGTGTCCTTTCTTCTGATTTCACATTTCTGAGAATCAAAAGTAAGTATGTGACCCTAATCACAAGTATGACTTACACTTAGAAGATTTGGTTTGAGATTTTCTACCAAAAGTACATCTTCTGCTTTGGTTTTATTATTTCCTAAGCTAACAATGCCTTTTCCTAGTATCTTGGCTGACATATTATCTCCAAAAGTTACTTTTCCTTTTCCTTTCTTAGTTAACTTGAGAAATTTACTTTGAGCTCAAGTCACGTGTTTGGAACATCCACTGTCTATATACCACTGACACTCTTGATTTCTCGCATATAATGCTACATTGCACTATGTTTGCTTTTTCCTCCATTATTTTTTATTATGGGGAATATTTGTCTTTTTATAATATTTTGGTAATCTACAATCACTTGTTTTATGACCATAGTTGTTTCATTTTTGGCATTCACTATTGAAATCTTGCAAAGGAGAAAATGAGTTATAGTTCCTCTTTTTTTTATTGTACTTGTTGTTCTTATCTTTTTGGGCATTTCTATTATTGTATTTTCCATAAGCTTTGCAGTGTATTACCTTATGTCCAAAATTATTGCAAGAGTAGCAATATCCAATAAACAAATATTTAGGGGTATTTCTTCTAATGAATTTATTTTGGTCATCTTTTACTCCAGTGGAGAGTGTTGATTTTTGTTTATGTGTAATAGTTTTCAATGGTGTCATCTTTGCCTCATTATATTCTTTTCTAAATGAGTTTTTCAGAGCATCTGCATAGCTGATTGGTTTCTTGACAGATCCTTGTGATGAAAAAGTTGAGTCTTGAGTGTATTTGAAACCAATCTTGTTGTTTGGTAACCTTTGACTACTGAGAATTTCATTCAAGATCCTTGAACTATTTTCAAATCGTGATCCTTTCTTTACTTTCTCAATTTCACTTTTTAGTAGCTTAATCTCAACTTCTAGTTTCTCACATACTTGTTTTTTATCATTAAGTTGTTGTAGAATGATTTCTTCATTTTTATTATCTTCCAAGAGATGGGAATTTGTCATCTCCTTCATATACAACCTCCAACTTGTCCCAGATTTCTTTGTCTTATTTACAATGCATAACCTTCACACATATAGAATTAGTCAACCCTCTTAGAATTCCATTAACTACTCTTGAGTTGTCATTACATATTTTCTTTCCTGCCGCGTCTTTGGGTGGAGTAGTTGGTGCAGTGTAACCATCTACAATAGATTTCTAGATATCAAAACCAAGAGCCAACAGGAAGTTTTTCATTCTTATTTTCCATAGAGCATAACCTCCTCCATTGAACAATGGTGCTTTGTTGTTAAAATTCCCTCTTGTTGATCCATCTCAGGATCTACCTTCCAGTTGTTAGACTGTGCTGAAGGCACCTACTCTAATACCAATTGTTGGAAT
>JZKD02S1723401.1:111837-121862 GCA_000966675.3 Picea glauca
ATGGGGTATAAAAAGTGGTTATTATTTACAAATTTGTTTCAATAAATTCTTTCGTTTAGGTACTAAAATCATGTTTTACATCAAACATGTGCATTGTATTCTAGAGGAAAAGTAATATATCATTGTTATAAGAATATGACTTTTCTTTAGTTATACAATTTTTCCATAAATAAAAGTTATATATTCAGAAAGCTAATTAGATTTCCTACTTTATCCTTTTACACCATATTCTAATAAGTTGTACATGTACATTGAATAATTCCTCCTAGTCAACATATCATTATTTTTCTTGATTTCCATTGCAATTAATGTGTCATAAGAGGGAAGCAATAGTTTGCACCATCACTTGTATCTCTTGGACTCTACATGCACAATAGCTCAAGCCGACAAGTTTAAGTGGCGATGTTAATGCTCAAACATTGGATTACCACATGCATGAGATATCAACTTTCAAACTTGTTCAATCCTACCAAACTCCATATCAATGGACTATGCATGCACAATAGCTCAAGCCTGTTAGTTTAAGTGGTGATGTTAATGCTCAACCATTGGATTACCACACACATGAGATATCAACTTTCATACTTGTTCAGGCCTACCAAACTCCATATCAATGTCATAAAACTCCTTTCATGCAACTTGCAATATCACCCCGAAGAGTCCCTTTTCACAGACCAATACACTCAACATTTACTGTCGTAAAAATCCTTTCATGCAACTTTCCAGATGACTTTATTAACAACCCGAAGAATCCCTTTTCACAAACCAATACGCTTAACATTTACAAGGGATCGATCATAGAGTGCTACACCGACAAAACATACAATGTATGTGACTTCCATAACTTGGTACGATAGAATGGAAGAAATCATTTTCATGTGACAGGTTGGTAGCAACAGTTTCAATGCCATTAGAATATTCACCACCATTATATCTCGGCGGACAATATCCAACCTGCTATGCAACATTGAATGTTGAGGCAGGTGGAATATAGGTTGTCGGAGCTTAAATAAATTCATATCTGACATATCTGACGGCCTATATTCCACCTGTTGCAACATTGAACGCTGCGTAGCAGGCTGGATATTGCTTGCCATCTTATCTCATCCACCTTTTTTCATTACTATTACTAGATCTCAATCATTAGATATAGCAGATTCTATGTACCATAGTTCAACAACTTCACACCACAAGAGTTCTCATGCTATGTAGAGAAATGGAAGAATAAACATTGTTTCACATATAAAAAAGTGTTAAGTGATTTATCCAATAATATAAACATATTATGAAACTTTATCTTAAAATAAACATATTATATCAACACAGTAACAACTTGTTGAAATAATATCTCAACCATATACCAACTTAAAAAGTAAACTCATTGGTGAAAATATCATATATTCAAATAAATCTAAGAACCCCTTAATCTTAAAACTATGGAAAACTTTACATCACAGTGACTAATAAAATAATGAATCATAAACCACTTTTATAAGCATACATATCATACATTTACTCTATCAGATAACTAAGAGATTTTTTTCCAACTGGAAAATTTCTCATTATATATATTATATAATTTGTGTTCTAAACATGAGGTTACAATCGCAGCAACGATGAAGAAGATTATAACTTTCCCCTTTTGTAGTCTTTCAACCAACAAAGTGAGAGAGTTATAAAAGAAAGAGGCTACAAGGAGTATTTTCAAGCATGTAAAAACTGACAAAGAGGCTGTAAGAGTGGGCTACCAAGTAGATGAGATTCAAAAAGGAGATGCTACCTGTGATCATAGAAAATCCATCTTTCATGACTAGAAAGTCTGCTAAGGAAGTAGGATTAAATATATTTGATCTTAGCACAGGGATAGAAAGAGTGGTGGGCCCTCATGTCCATCTATCTAGAGATGATATGTAATGATCCCCACTTTTTCCTAGAACACAACCTTTGAGAGAAGATCGACTGATTTAGTATGCTCGCGATAAATGTGATTGTAGATGGTTTTTTTAAAGGAAGGTTGTAGAAGTCTAATTTTTTCCTTCCAAGCCAAGAGTGAGATTGCTTGGAGTTCTCCCCTGCCACTCAACCATGTGATGACGATATTGGAATCTCCAAGTACCTATAGGGTTTCTATGTAGAGTCTGGATGCTAAGTATAGTGTGGCCCAGGCACCTAAAAGTTCTTCCCTGGTGTTGGTGTCTGGGCCACAGTTGAAAGTCCACTTGTAGAAGGTGTTATGAGTGATTTTAATCAATTATCCGGCTCCACTTAGTGACCCATTTGTGAGCGCAGCTCCATCAAACCATGTTGTAGGGACGTCATCAAGTTCAAGAACCTTTAATATGCGTTGATGTCTTGTCTTTTTAGTAGTTGAATCATTCCAAGTATTGTAGATTCCAAGTGCTTTATATGTTGCAGTGGTTGAGGATAGAGTCCCATTATCAAATATGGTGTTGTTTCTTTCAAGCCAGATTGTCCAGTAGATAATGGATGGTAGATGCATGTTCTTGTGATCTTTTTGTGTCCAGGTTTTAAAATAGTCCGGAAGTGAAATTCCATCCTAGGAAGAAGTGAGATTTAGAGTCGAGGTAGTTTTTTGCCAGACCTGTCTTGCGAAGAAACAATTAATAAAGAGATGGTTTGTTGTTTCTGAATCTAGATGACATAAGTGGAAAAAGATTGGACCAGACCCGCCTTTTTTTAGTAGAACACCCCAAGTGTTTAACTTGTAATTGGTCAATCGCCAGGTAAAAATTTTTACCTTTGGCGGAATACGCTATCTCCATATACGTTTTTTTCCAGCCTCTAGTAGTTATGAGCCAAAGTGAATTTGAGATTGCATTGTATACATTGTGGACGGTTATTTTACCCGAACAGTCGCCCCCTGACCATTGTGGTTGATCTTCTGTATCGTTGAGGCGGATACCCGAGTGCGTGAAGGCTAAATGAAAGTTGTTCCATTCACAAGCTAAGTCCAGATTAAGTCTTAAGGTTGCACTGGAGACCAAACTATCCGGTTGATGTTCTGTTCTGGATGTCTCTTTGATTTGATAAAGGTACCAGATGTTAATTGAATGTAGATGTGTAATTAACTGTGGTGAAACTGTGGCTGAAGCTTCCATCCCAATGATGTGATCACGACCAAATTTTATGGTTGAGCCCGAGCCTGGGAGCCAACAAAGCCAGTGGGTGATCATACTTTTTGTTTTTGCTATGTTCCTCCAGAAGAATGAAGTTGATCTGGGGATGGTTGTCTGTGCTAGAAGCCAGCTTTGAACTGTATAGTGGCTGAGATTTTTGTCAATAATTATGGAATGCCAAATGCCCAAACGTGTCAGCGCTTGCCAGAGAGATACGGTCGCAAGAGCTTCACTGAAAAGTATAGGATTTTGAATCCCCCACCCTCCCTTTTGGTTTGGCTTAGCCAGGGTAATCCAGTTGCAAAGGTATTTTTGGGAGTGTTCGGAGCAGCCAAACCAAAGGAAGTTAAAAATCAAATTTCATAGTTTTGTGAGGACCGAAGCAGGAATAGTTGCTAGGACCATCCAATAGACTGCTTGTCCTTCGATGACTGCTTTGATTAGAATGTACCTTCCACCAAGAGTGACCCATCTTGTACACCAATGTCCCATTCTTTTTTCCACTTTGGCAAGTAGCCAGTTCCAACCTGAAGGCTTGTATGAGTATGATTTTAGATGGTAGCCTAGGTAATTGAGGCTAGAAGAAAGTGGTGAGAAGGTGTGGGGAAAAATACCTTTGATATGGTCCAGAGAAGCGGGATGAATATTGGCAAAGTGAAAGATGGATTTGTCCCAATTGATCGTCAATCCAGAGGCGTTGCGGAAGTTGTGAAGGATCTCTTTTATCACAATCCATTCCTAAGGAGTTCCCTTGGTCATGATGAGTACGTCGTCTGCAAAAAGGAGGTGTAATATTTTACAAGGTCTAGACACTTTTAAACCAGAAATATTCCCTTCTGCTTGTGTTGATTTTAGGAGTAGGCTTAAGGCCTCCATTGCCAAAATGAAAAGAAGAGGTGAGAGGGGAAAACCCTGCCTCAGACCTCTTCCCATGTGAAAAAAAGAGGAGGATTCTCCATTGATTAAAATGGAAAGATTGGCGTTGTCCACACAACTCATAATCCACTTTATCAAATGGTGGATGAAGCTTGTCTGAACTAGGACCAATCTAAGAAAGTCTCAATCAATGCAGTCAAAGGCCTTTTTAAGGTCCAATTTAAGAATAATTGCCTTGGATTTGTTGGCTTTAATGTTGTGTAAGCACTCTTGGGCAATGTCGATGGCATCTAGAATCTGGCGACCTTTTAAAAATCCCAATTGTTCAATCGAAAGGATACGAGAGAGAAAAGGCTTGATCCTGGTGGCAATAATTTTTTAAATGAGTTTATAACAAAGGTTGCATAGGGAAATAGGTCGAAAGTCTCCAAATGTTGTGGGAGTCTCTATGTTGGGAATAAGAGTGATGAAGGTCGATTTGATTGCACCAATCACCTTTCCTCAAAGTCTGTTGTCCTCCACTAGTTCTAGAAGATACGGGCCAACCAGGTCAAAAAAGTGTAAGTAAAATTCTACAGTCCAGCCATTTGGACTTGGACTTTTGTCCTTCGAAAATGATTTGAGAGCCACTGAAATCTCCTGTAGAGTGCACAGACTGTCAATTAATAGAGCATCTTCTTCCAAAACTATGTGTGAGAAGAGACTGGCCACCAAAGTTGAGTTTTGCAGATTGGCAGAGGGATTTTGTTCGAAGAAGGGCTTGAAATAGTTAACAACTGTAGATTTTAAGGCTTGTTGTCCTTTGAGAAGTGTTCCATCCTCCGCTAAGATTCCCCAAATATGTTTTTTATTTCTTCTCGCACTCACAAATTTATGAAAAAATTTTGTGTTAAGATCACCACTCTTGATTTAGTTGGATCTGCATCTTGTCTCCAAGTAGACTCATCTTTTATCAATAGTTGATTCTGCTCCATTTTGAGTTCCTTTAAAACATGACAGTTGGCTCCTATGTACCTTGTGCTGGCATATGAGAGAAAAAGGGTTCGAATAGTTGAGTCTAGATTGAATAGCCTTTGTGCATTTTGTTTTTGGTATGTGGTTGCCCATGCTTTTGTGCGCGCTTTTAAAATTCTGAGTTTCTAAACTATTATGTGTTGTATACAAGGCTCAGACAAGTAAAGAGGGTCTTTCCAAATTTCAGCGACTAAAGAATTGGACTCAGCTTCGAGAAGCTAGTTCGAATTTAATTTGAATGGGTAGGCTATCCTTTGTGGAGCTGCGTCCAAGTGTAGTATTATTGGTGCGTGATCTGAGAGAAATGGTAAAATTACCCAGGATCGAAATCTTGCATCCGAGAATAAAAGTTGTTCAGATAATAGAAAACGGTCCAGACGCTTGGAGATATAATCTACGCCCACACGCCCGTTGTGCCAAGTTGGAGTCAAATGGTCTGGCGCAAGGTCCATCGGGTGATGTTCAGAGAAGAGTGAAGTGAAGTAATCAGCCAATGTATCTTGGGTAGCAGTGGCTCCCCAGGTTTCTCCAACGAAGGTTGTAAGGTTGTAATCGCCTACTATAATCAGGTTATCCAAGTCTAGTAATCCCCTAGCTTCCAATTTCTCCCAAAAAAATTGTCTATATGAACAAGGGCCATAAAGGTTGAGTAGATTGTACCTTTTGTTTGAAAGATGACAAGTGCCAGACAATAATATACCTCCGCAACAAATATAAGGAACGAGATCATAGGAGTCAGGATCCCAAGCCATAACCAAACCCCCTGAGGTGTCAAGAGAATTAACTATACATATGAGCCAGTTAGGAAGGAATTGGTTAAGAAAATTCCTGGCCTTTTTACTCTCTACCAAAGTTTCCTGAATAAAAACGATGTTCGAAGAGATGTGTGATAGAAGTCTTCTAAATGAGGCGGCTTTTAGAAGGCCCCCCACCCCTCTGATGTTGAGGGAGAGAAGTATCATGGATTTGCTCTTGTTAGGGATTTCATGCCTCTAAGCGCCCCAATGTCAATAGGATTGTGTTTAGAGTCCCTAGAATGAGAAGTTGTGGGGCCCTCCTTACGACAAGCACTGTGGGTTTTCATTGGAGAATGTTCGAAGCCATGTCCTCTAGACCAGGTATAATCTTTGTCCATGGAAGTGGAAGGAGTCTCAGCAGATCTCAGAGTATGGGCATCATCTGGCCTGTTGTGCAAAGATGTACCCAAATATGTAGGCAAGGGTGTGCGTTCAAGAACTTCTTTGTAAGAAGGTAGAAGCGCATTCAATACATTACCTAGATCACTATCACCTAGTTCTGACTCACTCTGACCTGGCAAGCAGAGATATTCTTGTTGTGTAGAGGTCTGATCACCAAAAAACTCGGTCTCTTATTCTCTAAAACTCTCGGGCTGTGCTATTGTAGGAGTGTTTTCTCGCTCCTCCCCAGTGCAACAAGGAGGAGAGGTTATGAAAGGTGTAGTCAAGGGTGTGGTTTGCACAGCATGTGAAGGATTCTCCTGAAAATGGGAAGGGTCGAAAGTGGTCTGTAATGTCAAAGGTGTGATGGCTCGCATCTCCAGGGGACAACAAATAGAAGGTGGAGGTGTGTGGGTAGTCGGTAGAGGGGTCTACGGAGTAGGGAGAGGTAGGTTCTGTAAGTAAGCACGTGTGCAAGTCACAGTCTCACCAGAAATACTTGGAGTAAGGAGAGTGGGATGTATATATGAGAGGATGTGAGTTGAGGGTGTGGAAGAGTCTCGGAGGATGTTGGGTGGAATTAGTTGTGAGAAAGTGTGTGTAACTCTAGGAGAAGTGGAGGTCGATCCCTTGGTATGTAGGGGAGAATTTTCGATGAGTTCTATTTCTAGAGCTGATAGAGAGGAAAAAAGGGTCGGACAGATTAGCTTTAGCTTACCAGAGATAGTGTCTAGTCCAGAGTCGATGTCATTCTCGAGAAAACCTGGTAAATGCAGATGTGAGTGCATAGGAGGAGAGTCCGAAGAGGAGGCTAGCTCAAGCATAGTTTCCTCCGAAATTTCCTCCTCGGGAGAACTTGTGCAAGTCTTTCTTAAGTGTCTCGTCTGTTTGCAAAGTGAGCATTTGAAAGGGATACCAAGATAGTCAATTTTCTGGCAAGAAATGTGTCCCCTCCAGTCAATATCCAGAGATTCAGATAGGCCCTCATGCATGTCCAACTCAACTAGAATTTTTGCCAGTTTTTTGTCTGAGATGGAGAGGGTCTTTGAGTCTATAGAGATGAAACGCCCTAATGAGTTTCCAATGGCCATGAGGGCTTTTTCATTCCATAGGTAGAGCGGTAGTCCAGGGAGGAGTACCCACAAATGTCGATGTCGGAAGTAATCCTTTGATGGATCGAAGCTCACTCTCCATCGTTTTAGCATGAGGCTATTGTCTTCTAAAGGCCAGAGTCAGTTCAGGATGGTTGTGGCATCCTCAGGAAAATTAAATTGGAAGTATAGCCATCTGCGTCCTAGCTATCAGAGAATGGGAACATATCCCAAAATGGGCAGCCAAGTAGTGACCATCCAAGTGTCCAGATCTAGATTGCAGAGATCTCTATAAGAAATCCTACCCACAAGACTGCAAAGAGCCATGGAGACAGACTCTTTCAAACCAATATCTGTACCCAGTACTAGTTTCTTTTTTGTTTTCTTGGGCACCCAAGGTCTTGTAGATGGTTTCTTTCTCCCACGTGTTTGGGAGCAAGTTTTATGAGCAGCTTCAATAGTTGTAAAATGTACATGGGGGTTGAACGAGCAGTCCGAGGACCTTGTAACAGTCATCGACCGAAGGAAGGGGGGGTGGTACTGATGTTGTGGCCCGAGGCTAAGGTTGAATGTCTACAGTCCAAGTAGGTATGAACAGCCGAATGTTGTGGAAGTTGAAAGAGCTTTGAGGATGTGAGAACTGGAGAAAATGTGTTAGTAGGTAGTGTGGAGGAGGAAGGAGTCCGTGATGGGTGTACTAAGGCAGGTGGGGTAGAGGTAGAGGGCGATGGTTTGGGGTCCGAATCAGGAAAATTGTCCATCACGCGGTGATTTGCCCGTCAAATACGTTAATTGTTTTTGACAAACCGTCAACATTCTTAGTGAAATCCGTCAAAACGTGCATTTGAATTGAGTAAACCGTCAAATTTGACGAGCTGTTGGGATTTGAAATTCCAACCCCAGTCCGAATGAGACAAAGGAAGAGTAGTATGCTTGGAGAGCTCATCAGTGGTTCCAAATGACCTCGTCAGCAGCGCTCATTAGCGCACTGACTTCTGGTGAAGGAGAAATGGTTGTAAAAGATTTTAAAAAAAACTCTGTAAACAGAAGATGGCAGAGAAAACTTGGTCAGTGTTTTGTCAGCTGTGAGTAGGGTGAGTGGTGAAAAGCCTACTTTGATGATACAAGCTCCAAGGAAAGAACGGACGTGAGGTAAGTAGTTACTTGGAAGCCTCACTGATGGACAGTACTGGCACAAGGAACGAAGATCCTGTTAGGTTCTATGAAGTCCAGACAGACCAGGGAGTCCGACTACGTGGATGAGCTCAAGGCTATGAGTCACGGATAACAGCATGGCCGCCATTGTTGCAGAGCCAGAGCTCGAGCTCCTCCTACTAACCACATTCCATTGTTTATTATTTGATAAACATTGATTGCCTAAAAAAAAATTGGTCGTTGAGCTAACTACCCATAGCTAATAGTAATACTTACACAAAAAAAATGCGACGCCTAAAACTCAAGTAAATTTAGAATATCATAATTAAAGTCTCAAAGCATAATGGTTCTGATTTATTGGTGAATAATTTTCGCTCGTATCACAACCAAAATGTTGGTTAATTCAGATCATCTCGCTTAAACCATGGTCAACCTGGAAGATCACAGTTTAAAGTATGGTCAATCTGGAATATCACGTGGAAGTGTAAAATCGTAGTGGTTGAGATTTGGTTAGTTTGTCATATTTTATCACAGCATCCAGCCCAAGAGATCTTAAAATTTCGGTCAATTTTGGAGTGTGTAAGCTTGTTGTCAGACTTATTGTTTTTGAAATAAGCTTGTTGTCAGGCTTATTGGGATAAGCTTGTTGTAAGACTTATTGTTTTTGAAATAAGCCTAGTCTAAATGTTTTATCTTTTGTTTTTTTTTTTTTTTTTTTTATCTTTTGATTTTTTTTTGTTTTGTTTTATCTTTTGATTTTTGTTTTGTTTTTGAGATAAGTTTGTTGTCAGATTTATTGTTTTGAAATAATTCTAATTTAAATGTTTTATTTTTTTATTTTTATTTTGTTTTTAGATAAGTTTGTTGTCAAATTTATTGTTTTTGAAATAAACATAGTTTAAATGTTTTATCTTTTGATTTTTTTTGTTTTTGAATAAGCTTGTTGTCAGAGTTATTGTTTTTGAAATAAGCCTAGTTTAAATGTTTTATCTTTTGATTTTTTTTTTATGTTCATCCAGTTCAGACTCCATACAAAGCTCACCCATTGGACCGTCTAAATGTTTTTTCTTTTGATTCTTTTTTGTTTTTGAGATAAGCTTGTTGTCAGAGTTATTGTTTTTGAAATAAGCCTAGTCTAAATGTTTTATCTTTTAATTCTTTTATGTTCATCCAGTTCAGACCCCACACAAAGCCCACCCATTAGACCGTCTAAATGTTTTATCTTTTTATTTTTTTCGTTTTGGGGATAAACTTGTTCTCAGAATTATTGTTTTTGAAATAAACCTAATCTAAATGTTTTATGTTTTGATTCTTTTATGTTCATCCAGTTCAGACCCCACACAAAGCCCACCCATTGGACCGACCCTTTGTAGTAAATGAAGTAACTCAGTTTAGACCGTCGGACTGAGCCCCACTGCTTTTTTTGCATGCATAAATATAGAACGCTTGGATTAGGCTCTTTGCAGGGATAAATATAAAACATTTGGAGTAGTAGTCTTTATAGCTTTAATACATGGTTGGCAATTAGTTTTATGGGAGGATAAATACAGAAGGATTGCAGTAGTCAATCGTTT
>JZKD02S1723412.1:12856-27348 GCA_000966675.3 Picea glauca
GAAATGTGTCCCAAGACACAGGAGGAGATAGAATACATGTCCAGGGTCCCTTATTCATCAGCAGTTGGCATCTTGATGTATGCAATGGTTTTCACAAGACCAGATATTGCACATGTAGTGGGAGTTGTGAGCAGGTATATGAACAATTCAGGTAAAGAACATTGGAAGGCAGTAAAGTGGATTCTCAGGTATTTGAGAGGTACTACTACACATGCATTATGTTTTGGAGGTTCAAACACTTTTCTACAAGGATATGTTGATTCAGATATGGTAGATGATAAAGACAGTAGGAGGAGCACCATAGGGTATGTTTTTACTATAGGTGGAACAACAGTAAGTTGGATTTCGAAACTTCAAAAGGTTGTTGCACTTTCAACAACAGAGGCAGAGTATGTTGCTGCTACAGAGGCTAGTAAAGAGATGGTTTGGTTACAAAGATTTATGGAGGAATTGGGAAAGAAGCAGGGGAACAACCGATTGTACTGTGACAGTCAGAGTGCCATTCACCTTGCAAAGAGCTCAGCCTTCCATTCAAAGATTAAGCATATACAGTTGAGGTACCACTTCATACGATCCGCCTTGGAAGATGGACAATTGAAGCTGGAAAAGATACACACTAGCTAGAAGCCTGCAGACATGTTAACAAAGGGAGTAACCAGGGAGAAACTGAGTTCCTGCTCAGTTTCAATTGGTCTTCAAGAATGAAGATGAAAATGAGAAATTTTCCAGGTCCAGGAAGGTTCAGAKTCCAACATATACAGCAGCGGTGGAGTTGTTGAGATCAGTCTCCAAGTGGGAGATTGTTGTTTGTGGAGCCTGATTATCTTCCTGATTCAGAGGTCCTTGCTTCCAGTCGTGTTTATACCCCATGAAGTATGTACACTCTTCCACACGGGGGAGTACAGAGAGGGGGTACCCCCTCTGCGGGGTCTGGGGGCAAGCGGGCCCCCGAAGAAAAAATTGCCTTGTAAAAGTTTATTGTAATTTTATTGTAAATCTGGACCGTTCATTATAAGGTCGCAGATCTAACGGTAGAGATTATGTTAGGGTTTTCTGCCCTAGAAGGAAACCCTCTTTTATGAGGGATATGTATCGTGGATATGGTGAATGGTGAATATTGTATTATGAGAGAGGAGACTGTGAGAGAAAGAAGAGGAATTTATAGCGGGTTTTGTTGTAGGTTGTATCCCTTCATTTGTTGGATAATAATAAAGGAAGGACCTGGAAATTTCTTTGGTGGACGTAGCCCACACTGGGTGAACCACGTAAATATGTGTCTCTCTTGTATTGTGTGTCTTCTGTGTTTTGTTTTTGCATTTGTTTTATTTTATTGCTCTGCGGTCCTGTTTTTTCTAAAAAACACTTCTCAAGGATGCCTTCTTTTAGTATATGTTTTTTTTTTTTTTTTCCAGATCCTTATACTCACTTATATTTTCGAATATGTTTTTAAGCCTTTTAGTATTTTTCGAGGAAAATGAATGTATATTCAAATGATTTTTTTTTCACAATAACAGTTAGTATTTATATTGGAAATTATTCTTGCCAAATTGGACAACTTTGTAATGCAAAAATGAGTATAGATGGCCATGGAAAAATATAAGAAAATAGATCCGTCCAATTTACTAGTGCACTATCTTATCTACTCAAGCTACTTAAAACTTAATAGTTATAATATCTTACATACTCATTAAGCATAGATACTATGCAACAATAGATAAAAATAGAAAAAATTATTAGAACCTTAACCCATGAAGTGACCCTTTGAGGATATTCCCTATAGTTTTTCTCCATCCTCACCAAAATATTCCTCTGCCTCAAGGTTGGCTACAACAAAGATCTGTGTGATGTGTTCTAGTTCCATTTATCAAGGACAGAGTGTGTCCATGATACCCTTTGAGGAAGAGGAAGAAACATTACAAGTAGGGTCCTCAAAAGATCTAGAAGTTATTGAGGGAGTGTATGTAAATCTATATGGATGCTAATGTAGGAAACTATCTTGTAACCTTTGTGGAGAGTTTACCTTCTCATAGAGTTCTACTTACTTTCCATGGTGAATCTCATAAAGGAATTGAGCTCCTACTCATATTCTCACACTACCAATATATGCTTTGGTGTGTCTACCACACATTTATTGCAAAATACATGCTCTTTCTACAACTAAATGAAGACATAATCTTTTATCCTTTCGTTTATTCCACCTTACTGTCCAATCTATAATACCATAGAAAAATCCAGAAAGACACACACAAAAAGTAAAATCTAGAAAGACACACAAGATACCCAAGCAAACTGAAAGAAACAACCACCACTTCCAAACTCCACCAAAAGATTAAAAAAAAAACTTACTTTCACACAAGTTTGCGACTGTGTGCGCAAAAAAAAAAGGATATTCGTAGGTTGTAAGCCTGCAACTCGTGGATGTACATGGGTTATATAGGGGAAAAACATGGATGGATCTGCAATTTTGCAAAAATAAAAGGCCACACTAGAAATGGGGTCTTCCAGACACCTGGGAAAGATCCCTGAGAGGCTAAAAAATTACACAAGAACTCAAGAAAACACAGAAAACTAAAAGGAGGAGACAAAAAAGACATCCTAGAAACTGACCCAAACTAGGAGAAACTCCCCAGTATGGTCGCCAATTCTGTTACTAGGATATTTCCCCCATGACCTTGGGTCATGTCATGACAGAGAAAGACTAGATATAGAAGATTAAATCTACCCTCATAATCAAACATGCAAACAAATAATAACTACTTTTTCACAAACAAATGTAGGGAAAGGAGAGAAGAGAAGGTGTGCACCTTAGACCCTTCGTCTGATACCAATCCTCGTTCCTGCTTCTCAAAATGATTTTGGTATTTTTCGGTACAAGCCTACAATGAGAGACCTAGATTTTGTTGCAACGAGGTAGTTATAGGTCCTATTAGCATATATCAAATGTATACTTCAAAGAATATATGAACAAACATAAGATATCGGATTGTAATGAAACAAATGAACACAATATTGGAAGGAAATAATAATCTTCAATTAATCAACGAAATAAGAGAGTTAGTTACAACCTCATGCTGCTTCTTGCACTGCTTCGAAACCAATCACCCGGGTTCCTCCTGAAGTCCTTCAAGCATCAACTCAATGAAAATATTTCTCAGATAGTCTACAGAACACCTTATGACTATATACGAGAGGAAGTAACTCTAGAAAAGGAATTTCCATGTTGGGGGAAAACTTCTCAGAGAATGAATGGGAAGGGAAGCTTGGTCTTTTTTCTCAGCATAACCTTGCACCATCAGACTTGTCCTCATCATTTCCCCCAAAGGTGATTTTATACTCTCCCAAAGGGGGTGAGGAGGTTGAAATCCATTTTGTATGGGCTTGGGGATGTTGGGAAACGAGCCCAACCGAAAAACCTTCCTGAAATCTTGGAATTATTTTATTTTTCAATATTTTTTAGGGCATCTGCGAATTGCACACTATAAAGGCGCGAATGTTCGTGTGTTACTCAAAGGAAACCCACAGATATGTTCAAAAGTCATGTTTTTTAGATGACTTAGATGAGGCAAGTTGGTATTTTAATTTTGCAAGACAAAGGGATGAGTAGGCCATAACACAAATGCATAGGTGTGGAATTTTGGGATATAACAAGGATGGGAAAAAAATGGCATATATAAGGATTAATTTGGATTTTATAGACTCAAAACCTTATTAAAATGAAGTAAAAGGGGTATCAATTCTTGTTCTTTACATTCCCCCCTTCCTAATCCTTTTCATGGCCTCATACGACCTCATGTTGATCCTTGGGAACCCCCAGGTGTATTGTTTTCTAGTTATAAGATGGATGTTTGAAAGCTACCATAGGGTAAAAACCCAAATTCCTGTCAGCCAACCTCCAGAGAGTTACTTCTTCCATGTTCTTTCATTGAAATCTTTCCCTATATTGTTGAGTTGGACACCATATTAATGGAAAATTAAATCTAATCCCTAACCATTGGTTACCATTCCTCTTAATGGAATTGATGTATAGAACAACTCTAGATAGAGAAAGCTCAAAATGTGGGTAATCAATAGGGATTCTATTCCTTGGAGGATTTCGAAGTGTGTGCCAAATATCATGAGAAGCCAACATATCTTGTAGTGAATGAGCCTGTGCAATTTCTTGATGATTGGTGATGGCATATTGTCTATGCACCCTGACTCTTTGAGAGGTCCCCTGGATCTTGAAGAAAGTCTCTATAATCTTCAATGATTACACCATGCATGGGGTATTCCTCCCTTACTATTAACATGGAATTGAATTCTTCCTTTGTGTAAGAATTATTTTCAGCTCTCCATCATACCAAACCATAAATGAAAGAATTTAAAGCCCTTAGTTGGACATCCCCCACAAAGGGGTTGGGATTCCAATGTGTATGGTTTGATATCACAAAGTTAAACAAATATAATTCACAAAGTAATTTTTTATCATGATATTCCGCCTGGAGAAAAGTTGTTATGAAATCCTTAGGAGTTAAAATATTATGAACTCTTCCATTTGCTAACTATTTAATCCTAAATTGTGTCCATCTATTGTGCAGGTAGATAGGATGGATTCAACAAGGATCTCTACAGAGAAATTCCTCTAACCCCAAAAAACAAGTGTCTTGAAGCTTTTTTTCCATCTCTTGCAACATATTCATGTACATGTTAATCTTCATTTTCCATCTATTCTCCTGAGTGATATAGAGAGAAAACCATTTATTCTTGAGTTTATTAATAACCTGCTTATGGTTTTATCTAATATTGACCCCCAAATAAAACAACTCATCTTGGTTTCTCCATTTAGGTAAGTTGGGTTTAAGTTGGAGAAAGGCATAAGTTGGCTTGACATTAACCAGGTACATCAAGGATCTAATCTATTTCATATCTCATCTTATCTCATCACACCTCTAATCCCAAGAGTACATCCGACAAGGATCCTCCATCTCTAACTCTGAGGTCAACTCCCTCTGTAACTCGAGTAAGTCATGTTGTTCAGTCTTCCTCACTGGCTACTTCCTCTATGACTGAGACAAAATCTATACCCAGTCCTCCTAACTGGCTGCTTCCTTTGTCACTGCAGCAAGATCACATCTCCTAGAAGCCTCTTTCCTTTGAAGCTTCTGTGTGGCCTCCTCAACTCATGACACATGTTTTTTAGTCTTGGGAGATGTCTCTCTCCTACTTGGATATGGGGGGGAGGGAACTCCCTATGAACTATCGACTCTCTCTTGAGCCAACTAACTCTCTCTAAGATCAGGCTCACTCCAAGTCTGTACATTCTTGGTTAAAATCAAGCTCATCAAGTATCCATCGATCCTGGAGTACCGTGATCCCTCTGAAACATGACTCCCTCTGAGTCTATACAATATTTGGAGCCATATGCTCTCTCTTCATCTTCTGAAGTCTAATCTCCAATGAATTGTCCTGGGAGGCTGCTCCTCCCTATTGGATCTTGAGGGTTGACTGCCTTTGAACTCTAGCTTCCTCTGAACTAGTACTAGGTGGGTTCATTTGTCTCTGTGGAACACTTTGTATCCCACAAAAGTATCCTTCTTTTCAGAAGGTTCTAACTTGGTCTTCTTCACCTTCGGTATATGGATGTATACCATCATGTATACAACTCCATGTCTGGATAGCTTGCTCCATGTCTCAAAATAGAGACCATTTAATCTATTTCCTCTTGCAATCATCACTATAGCTCCCTCTCAAAGCTATAACCTGTGACCTTCCTAGAACAAAACAAAAACAAAAGACCAGAGAAACACTTTCCTAGTGTTGTGACCTCCATAGTAACTTGCCTAGGACAAAGACAACAACCAAGAACATCTCCTAGAAGAGATCAATTCTATCTTGCAAGCAAGTGCATCGTTAGTACTAAATAGTGAGCATTTACATAATGATTATTGTACTAGCAATATTCAAGTGTCACTAAATATTTGATAAGAAAAGGGACTCAACAGTAATAAAACTCTACAGATTGTTGTCCCGGTTACAATATTTATTTAAGATGCAACAATATAAAATTATCAAACATGATATGCCAACCTGGAGTCTTAATTGCTAGGGAGGGTGTACTATTCCTATGAATGCACTAGATCTAGGATCCCTTTGTCACTGCATGGACAAATGTCCTTTTTCCAAGTGTACATCTCCTACAAACACCCTCATGATATAACTTATATACAAGTGCATAACTCTGAAATTTGTAGCACCATCCAACTTGTGGTCTAATCTCAAGGTTTGTGCAACTGGCAACTAACAACTAACAACTGCAACTAGCGACTAGCAACTGCAACTGGTCACTAGCAACTGCAATTGTAACTGGTAACTGCAACTGCAACTGTAAATGTGCAGTGGAAATATTTCAACTAGCTCCGATCCCATGTTGGTGTTTTATAATTCTCAGCTCTTGATAGTTATTTCCTTATGATTAATAACAATATTCAATTTCATACATCAATTATCATAGAATAACTATACAATGAAAATCTCAACTATAACAATGCAGCAGAAATAACAAGATCTAGAAATATTAACCATGCACAATAGACACAAGAACATAAGATTTTATCTCGGGAAACCCAAACTTGGGAGAAAACCCAACAACCTTTCTCTAAAAGAATTGAGTCCAAGATATTACTAGTACATCACCATTAGTGTTATCAGAACCGGCCCGGTTTAGCAAAACTGGTCGGTCACATCAGTCTCCAGCCCCAAAATGGTCGGACCGCCACAGTAAACCATTTTTGGTTGGTTTCGTATGAAACAAGCCAAAAATGCCGAATCGACCAGTTCTATACGAAACACGTACAATGCGCTAGAGAAGGTGAATTTCAATTTTTTTTTGGCAAAAAAATTAAATTGTGGTTGAGGGGGCTTGGACTTGGACCCACTTCCACAACCAGAGGTACAAATACCTTCAGGGTCAGGGGAATCGAGCGAAATCCATAATCCCCATGTAGGGTCCCATCCTATTCATGTTGAGGATGAGGAGGATGAGGATTATGATGAGTATTATGATGATTAGTACAATAGTATCTAGAATCTAGTATCAAATAGTATACTATGCTTATTTTTGGACTCTAGAGGGCATTTAGAGCCTCTTTATTGATGTATTTTCGTTCAAAACCTCAAATATGTATTGCACTCAGTGCTATTTTGGTTATATGCACTCTTACTTGCTATATAGAGCAATTGATCAGCAACTAAATATGATGATAGTGGAAATGTACCGATTGGAAAAACTCCAAACTGCTGCCACACTTTCACACTCTGATTCCTCCTGTAAAAACCACATGCCCCTCTAAAATGCGTTCTAAAAATAAGATTATGAAGTTTCCACCAAATGGGAAGTAATATTGATTGCATGACATATAACCAACATGGATGATACCATAGAAGAAACCATCGGAATCGTCAAGAGTTCTGAAAACATCTTATCGAAAAAATCGGAAAAAATCGAAAAACCTTGGCAAACATTACAAAATACATAATTTATTCATTTTTTTCAAAATTTTAAACATTTTTCAATATATAAAGCAACAACATCATATAAATACATAGGCACATAAATATGTAGAAAGAACTAATATATACGATATAGTGGATGCCAAATAAAAACCGATACATCGTCGTTACTGGAAGTCTGAAACCAATACAAAATGACATCAGTGATCACATATATAAATGTATATGTTCCAAAAATAGCAAATAGCTATATGATATCAATGACCTCTCCCCCTTTTAGGGGGGAAGATCAGGGGATGTTTTCTAGGCCTTGAACTAGAGGCAGAAGATCTTGTTCATGCATCAACTATATGACGATCAATGATGGATGGAGGACTAGCTTCTCCAAATTGTGTAGAAGATGGTGTTTCATTTTCAAGTGGCACATCATCCTCCATGGTGTATGGATGAAGCTCCTCCTCCACCTGTTGTTGTTGCTCCTGCTCCCTTTCCTCTAACCATGCATGTGCCTCATCCAAGAGAGACACCTCAACCTCCACCCTCCACTTAGAAAATATATCAATGTTGTCCAAAGAAATGGCATCCACTTCTGGCTCTTTCTCTATCTGCCTCATCCAAAGCCGGAGATTGTAGTGGATGTACACCAAGTCATTAAGACGTGGGAATGCCAACTTGTAAGAGGGTCATAAAATTAAAAAATATTAACGACTGTTGAGGGTTATAAATTTAAATTTCAGTGAATGTAATTGGCTAATTGATTTGTTAAAGTTCTAACCTATTGCATCTTTTGGAGTGTATTTTGTCAAAAATACTCCAATTGCGCTCACAACCCGAAGAGCTATAGGTTTGACTGAGTATTCTAATGGAAAATTTTCGTAAATTTGGTGCTTTTGTGCCATTGTTCCTCCACCAAACATTTGCAACAAATAAGAAATAAAGAAAACATTAAAGTTTTAAACAACGAACATAATTAACTTTCAAATAAAAGTTTAAATTTTAAAATTTAAAATACATAATCGAATTTTAAAAATCTAATGAATTACGTGGCATCAAAGTGGTCCTTAGCCTGACTGCATCTTCAAAGACAAATAATTCAACACATTCTCGATACATATCTATCTTGCGATTTATTTGATTGCAAGTGAAAACATCAAGTACCATCCTCCGAAGACAAGTAAAGAGGCCATTCATCACCTCATCATCAAAGTCAAAGTTTCTTTTGTAGGAAAATGCAGGGTTGAGGAAAAGTGTTGCTGCATGAATTTGTCGATGAAGCATTTCGGTCTACCGACTATAAATCAAATACCATATCATCATTTGTTTGTTGTACCCAAGGGTACCCTTTCCCTCACAATAAGCCCAGATAGATTCTTTGGCCTTATCCATGGCCTCATACAAATAGCCCATTATGGGATTATCACCATCAACCAATATCAGAACCTTTACCAAAGGTTCAACAATTGAGCAAACTTCTTCTACTCCTTCCCAGAAGGAGTCAATGTACACCAATCTAGCAATGGCTCTACCATCCACTCGCCTGTTATATCTGTAATCACACCATGGACCAGAAACAAACATTTGCTTCAACTCATACTGACATTGAAGCAAATACTGGAGGGTGAGGAAGTGTGTCACAAAACGTGTGATTGTTGGACGTCGCAACTCCCTATATTTGGTGTGTTTCCTCATGAGGTTGAGAACAAAACCATGGTTATATATGAACTTCAGGATGCTTTTTGCCTGATCAATCACGTTCTTGATGGAGGGAATTTTCCCCACATCCTCAAGCATCAAATCAATGCAGTGTGCAGCGCATGGAGTCCAAAACACTGTGTTATGCCTCTCCATAAGCATCCTACCAAAAACCACATAATTTGTTTCATTATCTGTCATGATTTGCACCACATGGTGTGCACCAATCTCCTCTATGAACCCATACAACAACTCACATAATAGTGTTGCATCTTTCACATGTGCGGGTGCATCAACTGATTTTATGAACATGGTAGCTTTAGGACAATGTACCAAGAAATTGAGAAGGGTCCTACCCTTCCCATCTATCCATCTATCAGATATCACTGAGCACTCAAAGATTTCCCATGATGTATATTAAAAAATGATGAATGGGATGTTGTTCCAAGACCAGAGGGAAAGTCTATGGTGACTTCCAAATGGATTTATAAAATCAAGCATGTTATTGATGGAAGCATAGAAAAATACAAAGCAAGATTTGTGGCTAGAGGGTTTTCACAAGTAGAGGGAGTTGACTATGACGAGACTTTTGCACCAATAGCCTGATACACCTCCATCCGATCTATCATTGCACTAGCTGCTTCCATGGTTTGGAAGCTACATCAGATTGATGTAAAGACAACTTTTCTCAATGGTGAAATTGAGGAAGAAGTTTATATTGAGCATCCAGAAGGATTCGTTGTACACAATGAAATATCTCATGTATGCAGGTTGAAGAAAACCAACCCTATATGGTCTAAAGAAAGCACCACGTGCTTGGTACGAGAAAATGGATGGATTTCTGATGAGTTTGGGTTTCAACAAAAGTGTTGTTGATGCAAACTTATATTATCACATTGATGGCAATGAGTGTTTGATTTTGGTCCTATATGTGGACAACCTTTTCCTCACCAGTTCATAAAGACTCATTTCTAAATGCAAACAAGCATTGAATACTAAATTTGAAATGAAGGATTTGGGCTTGATGCACTACTTCTTGGGACTAGAATTATGGCAGAGAACATATGAGATTTTCCTGAGTCAAGGAAAATATACTATGGAGATACTGAAAAGGTTCGGCATGACAGAATGCCATTCCATGCCCACTCCAATGGTAATGGATTTGAATAAAATGAGTGATATTGATTCAGGAGATGTAGATCCACACTTACACTGACAATTGATTAGATCATTGATATGTATTTGGTTAACGTTAGACCAAACATTTGATATGCAGTAAATGTGCTTAGCCAGTTTATGGGCCAACCGAGACAGACACACTGGATAGCTGCAAAACATGTAAAGAGATACTTACGAGGCACAATTGGTTATGGCCTAAGATATGCCTCTAGTGTGGACTTGAGCCTACAAGGATATGCTGATGCAGATTGGGAAGGAAGTGCAATAAACAAACAAAGCACCTCAGGTTGTTGCTTCACGTTAGGTTCTTCCATGGTTTCCTGGTGCAACAGAAAACAAAGCTCTGTGGCATTAAGCACTGCAGAGGCAGAGTACATTGCATTGAGTGTAGCAGTTCGTGAAGAAGTGTGGCTTCGCAAAATTCTGTCTGACTCGTTCGATCATGAGATGGATCCTACTACTATTCATTGTGCTAACCAGAGCTGTGTAAATCTCTCTGAGAACCCTGTGCTTCATGACAGATAGAAACACATTGAAATAAAGTATCACTATATTAGAGACATGGTGCAGAGGAAGACAATACACGTGCAATATATTCCTACTCATGAATAGATCGTAGATATCTTCACCAAACCACTTGCCAAGACAGAGTTTGAGTATTTCTGTGAGAGACTTGGCCTAGTGGAAAATTCCTCCCTAGCTGAGAGGGAGTGTTGATGATTGCAGCTACGTGAGACATTCTCCAGGACACAAACCTAAGAGAGAGCCCTTGAGAGGGGTGTGTGGTTCCTATCTGAGACAGAGATGGAACGTAGAGATAACCTCCTCCTTACAGAGATTTGAGAAGAACTCCAGATTATTCTCCTGTGTAACGTAGTGAGAAAGGAGATATACAGAGTTGGACGTGCCTATGGTTGACCACAAGGTGAACGCATGAAATCCCAAAGTGTTAGGTGCATCATCATGAGAACATAAATGAAGATGATGTATTAGCCTCCTCTGAGCAGAGAGTTGATGAGAAACTCCAGATGACTCTCCTGTGTAATGTAGTGGGAAAGAATATTTGTTGAGTGGACGTGCCTGTGGATGAGCACACGTGAATGTGATCTTAGTGGTTGAGCACTAGTGAAGAAGTGGTTCTTCTATGTAATGTAGTGAGCCAAAGATATGGACCTCCCTATGGATGTGCCCCTAATGGATAAGCACTAGTGGGTGTATAAGATTCATTCCTATATTGTTCAAGAGTCAGACCTTCCTGTAACCCTAATTGTAATGTAAAGGGTAGAGGTCAACCCCACCTTAATGTGATTGATAATTAATGAAAAAGATAATTAATCTGGTTAATATTAATTATATTATAAGATAGAGAGGTCGACCATGTTGTGCCAATAAACACTTATGTTGACAGGTCAAGTCTAATATAAGTAAAGGTAAATTTCTCATTAAGGAATCATATCTTTTGTGTGAGTTTGGAAATTTCAGCAAGTACACCTTCTTGGGGAATGTGTGCACCTCTCTTGGGCGCTAGTCTTATAGGGTTTGCAAGAACCCTCTTGTGTACTAGGTTTTCTTGGTGGTGAAGGTCTTTCTCTTGAAGAATATAACAAAGGATTTGGCTGGGTTTTCTTCCCTTGTTGAGAAGGGTTTCCCAGGATACTTCTTGTGTTCTTGTGCATGGTGTTTCTTCTTGCGATCTTGGTTGCTGCAACATTATTGGTTATGGTTAAGTTAAATGCTAAAAATGGAATGAAATTCATGCTTAACCTTGCTTATTAAAAAATCAACATGTCATTCCTCTCTGAGACTGAGATGGAACACTGCGTGCCCTTGTGTGGGGTGAGGATGCCCATGAGATGGGTGTGTCGTTTGAGATGAAACAATGTGTACCCCTTTGAGGGGTGAAGGTTCCCATGTGATGGGTGTATCGTTATCCTCTGTGTAGAGATTTGGGACGATGACGTACTCCATATGATTCTCCTGTGAGACTCAATGAGATAGAGATCTGTTGAGTAGGATGTCCATGTGGTTGAGCACAGGTGGATGTGCCCCTAGTGGCTGAGCACTAGTGGGTGTGTGAGGTCCCTTGCTATATTGTCTAAGAGTAAGATTTACCGGTAACCCTAATTGTGATGTAAAGGGTACAAGTCGGCCCCACCATAAAGTGAAAGATAATTAATGTAAAATATAATTAATATTGTAATTATTAATTATATTTTGAGTTATTGAGGTTGGTCTTGTTGTGCCAATAGACACCATTTTTTTTCTGTCCAGTCTAGTATAATTAAAGGTATTTTCCCCATTGAGGAAACACACAACACACATGTGATTTTGGAAATTTCAACAATTACATATTCTAGGGCTGAAGTGCACACCTCTCTTGGGCGCTAGCCATCTTGGTTTTGGAGAGCACCCTTTTGTGTGCTAAGTCTATGGTGTGGGAGGTCTTTCTATTGAGAATATAGCAAAGGATTGTTGGGTTTTCTTCCCTTGTTGAGAAGGGTTTACCAAGATATTTTGTATGTTCTTGAGGCATGGTATTTCTTCTTGTGATCTTGGTTATTGCAACAATTGTTAATGGTGTAGCTGCATTTGTTTATGGTTCAAGTAAATGATAAAATTGAAATAAACTTCATGGTTGAGCCTATCATAGTAAAAATTCAACATGGTATTAGAGCTTAGGTCTTGAAGAGCCCATTGCACAAGCTTCAAGCAAGTCGTCCTCCTCTTCTGCAGAATCGTATGACCTCCTAGGGTTTTCAGAAATCCATATGACCCTCTCCTTCTTGGGTGTTCCATCACTTAAAACTGAAACATTTGGGATAAAAATTACATAGGGGTGTACGACCTCCCTCAGTGCACCTCCAACAACTCTCATATTGCAATTCAGAGAATTTTGGCTTTTTGGCCCTAGGGTTTCTAGGATTTCTCAATTTTATGCAGAAAATTCAAATTTAGTGTTTCTGCAACTCATTGAAGGATCTTTTCAGCTCACCAGTGTTCTTCTGACTTTCAAGGCTTATTGTTGGCAGTCATAAGCCCAACGAAACCTAATATTGCTAGCCTAGCCTATCCGTTAGGTTTCCTAGCCAAGTTGGTAAGGGTTTGTGAAGAATCTAAAAATATGATGAACAAAACCTTGGTGGAAGATAGGCTTGAGGAATCAAGCAACTTCAGACTACATGAAGAAGATTGGAAGACAGATCCAGAGCCATCAAAGAGAGATGTCTTCATCAAAGAGATGAAGACATCAAAGATGGAGCCTTCCTCTTCATATCAACACTCTCAGATATGCACTTGTATATATTATTTGTATGATTGTCATGAGGGTACTTGCAGGAGGAAGGAACCTTTGTTGCAATCGTGGATCCAGAGGGATCTTGGTGCATTTAGAGGAACAACACACTGGAAGTGAAGGCCCCAGGTTTGATTGTTTTAATTATCACGCCTCTAACCTACATTTCTAAGTTTGCTACATTACAAGTAGGTGTTGTAGCTGTGACAACAATACTTAAATTGTTTTGATTCTAGAGATGTACTCATTATTTTCCTCTAGGAGATATTCTTGTCTTGCTTCTTTTCATTTGTTTTCTTGTTCCAGGTAGGTTAACAACAAAGGAAGATATTTATCTTTCGGACTTTAGAGGGAGTCACTTGACTCAGAGGGAGTCAAAACTATCGGAGAAGGAGAACGAACAGAACCATCATTGAAGCAACCGAAGCAATGATACATGATGAACATCTACCTATGATTCTATGGGAAGAAGCTGTTAATATTATGGTAGCTGCGGGAGGTATTTACCTCCACATGTGAACCTGACGAGAATAGAAGACTCCGAGAAGCAAGAGAAACCCTAATGAGTTGAATAATAACCCTAGAAGCCTTGTCAACTCAAGAAGATATTTTATATTAGGCTATTAGCCTCCAAGAGAAGAAGTCAGCCATAAATAATAATAATATACTGAACAAACACATACCTAGAAGGAGAAGTCGTCCCCAACAAAATTGGCAGATCTACTATAAATACAGGGTGCCAGTTCTCATTTGACAACATCTCATAATTGCAATTCCCAGTTTGGTGCACACTGCAGTTCCCAGTCTGGTGTGCACATATGGAGGAGAGCTGCAGGTGCAG
>JZKD02S1723412.1:34572-84249 GCA_000966675.3 Picea glauca
TCAAATTTATGTTCATATCATTTCGTGTTATTACTAGATGTCTGTTATTGTGAATTTTTGAATTATTGCCATTTTCAAAACGCTCTGATTAACATTTGTGCTTTCGGATTACATTAGATGTGTGAATGTAACTAGTCCATGAAGAGTGGAGTTACTCAATTCACATTGTGATATCAAATTACAGTTTCGTACACAAGCATTGATTTGCATGTGACTTCATGCTATCATGACATTTTGCAGAAGCTGCTGTCATTCCTACAAGTGGAGATACACATGAAATGCACCCTATTTTGCACGTACCTACTTCAAGCAGCAGACTTAATGGGCA
This sequence comes from Picea glauca, assembly GCA_000966675.3. Lineage (NCBI taxonomy): Eukaryota > Viridiplantae > Streptophyta > Pinopsida > Pinales > Pinaceae > Picea > Picea glauca. The sequence continues at coordinate 34,901 of JZKD02S1723412.1, forward strand.
ACGTAATGAACCTGTAAACACGTCCATGCATTTGGATAGGCTTGATTTAGAAGATGAAATTGACCATCCACTGTTACAAAGTGAAGAAAGTGAAATCCCATTCACATATCTGGCATATTTAAAGGCAAGAAAGGAATTGGAACCCGTTGTTCAGGGAAGGATTCAGGTTTGTATATTGTTTCTTGGATTAAACATGTTTACATCTTTATTCTCGTTAGTCAGCAATCATGTATCTGTTTCTCCTAGGGCTAGCTTGAGCTTTTTCCTAATGTTTGACCTTTGAATTTTGTTTCGTCTATTTTAATCTCTAGCTAGCCTTAATAGATGGCATTAATTAAAGGGGGCACATTTTTCAAGGCAAAAACATTAAGTCAAAATTAATTAAAGTAAAGGTGAGGTGCATAGGTGAGTGGCATCCCATTGAGTTAATTGAGCTAATCAAGACTTAATTTTCTCACTAATTTTCTCTCGCTCACCATAACTTCACTTTCCATACATTCATTTCTCCAAATTCCCCTTAATTTGCTGTTAAACGCTAATTTCCAAAAAAATAGGGAAATCCCTAAAAAATAGGATGAATTTCCTCTTTGGCTAACTGTTGATTTACTTGGCCAAATTTAGTGTTTGAGCATGTGTTGGATTGCTTTTTCGCTTTTACATGCATCCTAACCCTTCTTAAACACCCAAACACATTGCTTCATGTTGATTATCTCCCTTCCTTTTCCTTAAGTGCACCCTCTCACTCTCCCTTCTCCCTCACATGTGTGGTGCATCAACACCTTTCCATACATGTAGTGTCTTACACTTTCATTCATATTTCCTAGCATTCTCATCCTCTTCTCTCATGGCTAAGTGCGCCTCTCCTAAGTTTTAGGGCGCAATTCCTTATCTCTAGTGCATGCAATCACTCCTTCACTTACTTAACCCTCCTATCCGAGCATGCACTCTTCCCTCCTAAGATTCTATTTCCTCACACCACTCTCTTATTCCTACACTTCCATGCACATTCTCTCTTAGTTAGTGTGAAATTCCCCCTTATACTCTTCTTTACCATGCGTTAACTCCCCTTTTTTCCTCATACATGGGATCTTTACTCCCCACGCCATGCACATGCACCCTTATCTCACCCACTTATCTTTCCCTCACTCATGTGCATGCTTTCTCACTCTTCCTTTTTTTCCCATGACCCATACTCTCCCTATTCCACCTCCTATGCACCCATGTTATCTCTTCCTTGGGAAGTGTGCCTCACACACTATATAGTGGATGGTTTACATTGGTTTTTGGTCAGATATTTGCAGCAGTGGCATAAGATTTTTCTTCTCTCTTCTCTCTCATTCTCTAGTCTAGCTACTCTCTCTGAGCAAGGATAGTCATTGTACCGGTTGTGGACTTGTTGATTGTGGCGCAATCAACCCTTTGGCAAGCCTATAATAAAGAAGTGTTGTGTTTGTTTAGAAACTTTCCTTTTTGTTGGTATCTTGTTTTATTCTTGCAATTAGTTTAGTAGCTCTTACCATTTATTGTGATATTAAACTATCTTTTAAGTGGTTTTTTTTTTGTTGTTTCTTCTCTCTCTCGTGCTAATTTTGCAGGATCCCTCCAAGCAACATTAAACAATCTTTTCCTAACGCTTTGGCGGTGTGTTTATATGCTGTCCAAAGAAATTTTGCTGTTGTTTATTGTGTCTTTTTGCAGAAAATCAGTCAACAAATCAGAAACCTGATATCTAGGGACTCCCCCTTGAGGTTGGCATGCACCAACCCAAATAGAGAGGGGTCTTGCCTGTGAAAATTTGGGGCACTACTCCTTGAATTAGCACCTTCATCACTATTTTTTCTAGTATATCATCTCATATTGGAGGGTGAAAAGCGTGCTAACAAGGCCTAAATTAAATAAATTCATGAAGGCTAAAGAGGTGAAAAGCAAAGCAAACAAAATACAACTACTTCACTATGGTCCCTCCCCTTTCAAAGTCCTAAGAGAAAAATGCCTATCTAAAGAATAAAAGACCTAGAAAAAAATAATCAAGCAAAAGAAAAGATTGGGGAAGTGTGTGCAGACCAAAGTAGTAAGACTCCTTCATGACGGCCAGAGTAAAACATAAGTGCCTAGCTAAAATAAATCTAGAGACATAAAGATTGACCTATGCATGTCTACAACTTTGAGAAGCATCACATGATCATCCTCATTTCCCTTTCTATCACTAACTTCATTAATTGCCTATCTCTTACTTGAAAACTTAGTAAATGTGGGTTTTCCCTAAGAATGGATTCATTTATTACAATTAATAATGTTTCCCTAGGTAAAACTTACGCAAGTGTCAAAATTAATTTTAATTGTTATGTTTACTAGGAAGTTGTCACTTGGAAACTACAAATTAATGATGTCCACGACATTGTTTGAAAAACTGGCTAATTGGAATCAAAACCAGACAGTTTTACCAGTTTGATGGCCGACTGGTTCGAACTGGTCAATAAACCGAACCAGTTGGTTCGGTACCAAATCAGTCGGTTTCATCTAGATCGACTGTGAATGATCCCAGATAAATATGGATTATGGAGGTGGCTTATGAGACATTAAATACACCAAACACATTGTGGATCTGAAAGCTAGCTAAGGGTGTAAGCCCTAGGTTGATGTGATAACATTCTCACTCACTCTAGTACTAACATTACTAGTGGTTTCAATGTCATACCTTATGAGATCTCTCTGGATTTTTGTTGATATATATGTAATGTCCTTGCAATTACAAATTGTCTTATTACAAGGGCATAGCCCTATGATGGGATTTTGTTCCACATTAATACTCTCCTTCCTCACCACATGTATGTGTGTGTTGTATATATTCCCACATCGTTAATAATGGCGAGACAAAAGTGATTTGTGAGCATTCACCAAATGCTTTGCTAATTAGGAACCTAGCTTTGAGTGGCAAGTCCTTAAGTTGATGTGATAACATCCTCCCTCACTTTGGTAATAACATCTTTGATGGTTTCAGACTTTTAGTGTCATGCCTGATGGTCCTTCTCTAGCTTGCAGTTGTTATTTAAGTGATGTCATTGTAATTACAAGATATCTTACAACAATGGAATATCCATATGATATTTTTCCATTCCAAGTTAAAATATATTTTTTTCGTTAAAATTTAAATATTTTATGTATTTTTTAAAAAATCGGTTCATTGAAACTGGTTTGACTGGTTAATTACCGGTTCTGGTTTTGGTTGGACCCTCGACCGGTTCCAGTGTCGGTAATGATTTTTAAAACTATGGTCCACGGGGGCTAAACCCATCGTCTTAGGTGGATATTACACATTGTAGTATTATTTGATCCATGGTGCATCCTTTTCTTATTTGAGCACATGCATAATTCACAACTTAAGTGGAAGGTGAATTTTGATTTGACACATGATTTATCTCATAAATAAAGTTGCATGTTGGACTTTTTTTGTCCACTTTGACCCTTTTCTAAAGGGTGTTTACCATGAAAAGAGGAAAAGTCATATTTCTATTTGTAAAAGCACATCTAAAATAACATTTTGCTTGTGGTTTTTGATTCTACCCATGGTATTATTTTCCTACCATGGTTTTGTAAGTGGTTTTAGGCCTCTTCATCTATAAAAGGGGAGGACCTCTCATTTGTAAACTGGTTGAAATTTATTGGAGAATAAGAAAATGATGTTTTGCTGCAAGTTATTGTCTATCATTTTCTTGGGTAAATTTATTTCTTCAATGGAGGGTAGCTTAGATATCTAATGTTGAAGTGGAGAATGTTGCATGTTAAAGGAACGAGCTAATGAGTTAGGAGGTAACTCCAAGCCCTTACTTTTTGTAACTCTAACCCCTTACTTTTTTGCTTTGTCTTAGATATATTTACAAAAGATCTAATGATTTCTTTCTATTATGTCTAGATTTTATCGTTGAGTGCTAGCATGTTGTAAGTTGTTTGCAGTTATTGATTCAACCCCCTCTAGTCTAGACTCTAGCTGCCCTAAGTTTGGTGCTTTTCCCATAACGCCTAGTGAGGGAATACAAAAGCAAAATATTTTATCAATTACCTTGGATTTGAGTGATCCCATGGCCCAATGGCAAATCCCCCTTTTCTTGAAAATTTCTCGATCAAAACCCCTTTAAATGTTTCTCGTCAATTGTATTTTTTTATTTTTGTAGCTTTAATGATTCATCTTTCACTCATTTTTTTTCGTGCCAATTCATCTTCTAGTTACTGTTTTGCAGGGTTAGCATTGGATGGAATCTAGAACTAAGTTACTTTGTTTTGCAGGTTGACCTCACAAAGTGTTTCCATCTAGAATCTATTTATTCATTGGGGTTTAAATCTAACATAATTTTATTTATTTATATATTTATTATTTTGCACATATCTGGATATATTTAAGAACCTCTCCAACAAGTCTCCTAAACCCATTTTTGTTAATCATATTCTCGAGTTAGTCAGGGTCAATTTCATTAGACCTAATTATTATTCTTACGCAGGGTTTTAACTTAGATTGTTTAGGTTTTGGGATTTCTGCACAAATCAACTTATTCTGCAATCCTCAACAAAATCTTAGTGCATCCTCATGCACAACTCTTTTTTTTTTGTTTTGACCATGTCGTCGTTCAAATAAATTCGATTTTCTACCAATCGAACACTCCCCAGGATCGCAGGGTTTCTAAAGTTCGAGTTGCACCTTGCTTTTTTTTAAAACTCATCCAAAATCGTGATCTGTAGGGAATGATTTGTTTTTCGACGTGGCTAAGATAATGTATTTCCTCATTCACTTCAGATTTGGAAACAAATAAACCATGATCTGTACCAGAATCGCAAATAATCCATGATCCTTCCCAAAAAATTGCAATTTGCATAAGGTTCCTCTCTTCGTCGATACATCTTCACATTAAACCCTAATTTCTCTACGTCACAGCTCTGTTTTGAATCCTAGCTTAATTTCACTAGTGTCATGTCATTCATTTCGACCCCTTTAAATCGAGCTTTGTTTTAATTGGGTAATTTTTTAAAAGCTTTGAAACATGAATAGTGTGTAATGCTTGGCAAATCAATTTTTGGGGGTTTTAATCATTTTTTTATGGTCGATTTTGCTCATGGGGAATAGTTAATTTGTGAATTTGGTTTCATAAATTGAAACCTAATGCTAATGAATGGCTATTGGCTAATGTTTCATGTTTAGGCATCTAATGATCAAATGCGGGTGTGGTTATTGATTATATTCTCCCTCTTTTTTGCAAAAGTAACTTTGGTATTTGGTGAGAACCACATTTGATGTTACACTTTGAGCTTTGTCCACTAATAAATTTTTATTTTAACATATGCATGGTAAAACAAACTTTACTTTTGGAGACTTGATATTTTAGATCATTGATATGTTGCAAGTAGTGTGTTGGATTGCCTAGAGAATCTTTGAACATAGCTTGAATCTAAATCTTGGAAATTTTATTAATACATGAACATTGGAAATACATTGGTGTGAACATCATTTTGAGCACTTCATTTTTTTTTAATTAAATGCAAGCAATAATTGTGGTGTTAAGATTATGGGCAAGAACCTTAATAATCTAGGCTAGAGACGTGCACCCAACGTCTGTAAATAGTGATAGGGAGTTGTCGTTGAGCATTTGAAACTGTTGTTTGGGATCAATACACGTAGTGATACATGAGAGTTTAGAGGGATGTATAGAGATTATATCTCACCATGTTGGAAGTTCGTGTAACCCATGTTGGTACCCACTCAAGTAGTCTTTCATTAAGCAACACTTGAACTCAGAGTTTCACTTCCACGTACCTTCGAGTATATCAGAAATCCCCCTAGGTATCCTGAAACCAACCATTCGGCTGCTGGACTATTATAGTGCACCAAAAACAACATTTGGGAAGATTACTCTCTTGTACCATTGGTGCTCGAACCTACAGGTATATCTGAGGGTTGTAGCATATGGCACACCCTAGACTAAAGTCTTTTTCTATTTTTTTTGGGTCTTGCCTAGAACATGTTTGTTTCACAAGCACTTGAATGACTATGGAAGAATTGCATTTAATGAATGAACCTTTGATGCATATGAAATAGTTAAGAGACACTTCATTGTTTGACATTTGGGTTGTTGTGAATGATAGAATGTGATTGATTGCCATCTGATATTGTCATCTCTTGTTTTAGTGAATCAAACCTTTAGAGAAGTTAAGACCGAGTCAACGCTAGTTATTGTCCTCACCTTTTCTTACTAACAATGATAGGACTTAGCATGACCGCATAGGATCCCTTCCTTAGGTTAGTGACCTTGGCCTAGAAGTGCAGAAGCAGGGCTGTTGATGTGACAGTGGGCATCCTGCTTGTCTGTGTCCTTAGGTTTTCCCCTTGGAGAGGTTGGACTTTTCCTCTAGGGGGAATCAAAGTGATAACATGTAGCAGACAAGATGAAGGAAGTGAAGGCCAAGTAGATGATTATGGATGTTGCAAAGGATCACTTGATTCCTCACATATTCGAGAAGAAGACTAGAAAGGAGATGTTTGATGTTTTGGTTGGCCTCTGCTAGAGTGAGAACCTAAACAAGAAGATGATATTGTGGAACAAACTCAAATGTATAGAGGTGGTTAGATCAAACACAATTATTGGGTATCTGATGAAGGTCACTCGGAGTCATGATTATCTTGCAACAATTGGGGAGAAGATTGAAGACACAGAGCTAGTGAACATTGGATTGAATGGATTCTTAGTTTCATGGGAAACATTTGTCAAGGGCATTGTGACGAGCCAAGCTGGTTCATACATGGGATACCTAAAATATCTGGAATAAGATAAAGAAATCCATTTCATATATATATATATATATATATATATATATATATATATATGAGAGAGAGAGAGAGAGAGAGAGAGAGAGAGAGAGAGAGAGAGAGAGAGAGAGAGAGAGAGAGAGAGATTGAATATAATATGATTACAAATGAGGGCCCCATATATATACCTAAGAGGGGGTGCCCTTTCATTAAGGTGTCTCTTTATTATAATTTGTATTTTTATTATTAATTTACTTGTTTATATTTATATTATGTATTATGTTTCTTACATTTCCTTTCACTTTAAAAATGCTTTTTCCTCAAAGCATATTTATGGAAAGGCTTTACGTCATTGCTTTGGCTTGTAACGTCTTCACATGATTCTTTGTTCTTGACATAGTTGATGATACAATATGATATGAAATTTTAAGTGGTGAACAAAATTGACTAACTGTAAAAGGATCCGACCATCCCAATTCGATCCTTTGTACAATATTGCACTTATAGGATTCCCAAGTGTTCCCACAGTTTTTCACCCTCCAATCAAATCTGATAATTAGGAAATCATCGATGGAAAAGTGGCTAATTAAAGCAGAGAATGCCCCAAATTGTCACGAGCAAGACTCCTATCCATTCGAGTTGGTGAGTGCCAACCTCAGTGAGGAGTCCCTAGGTACTGGGCTATTGATTTGAACTTAATTTTTCTGCAAAAAAGAACACAAAACCAGCAAAAAATATGCTTTGGACAACGTGTAAACACTCTGCCAAAGCGTTAGGAAAAGATAGTTTAAAGTTGCTTGGAGGAATTCTACAGTGTTAGCATGAGAAAGATGAAAGAAGGGAAAAGAAAACCACTTAGAAGATAGAAGATTTATCACAATAAATGGCTAAGAAACCATTAATTCAATGAATAAAGAGAGAACACAATATCGACAAGAGTGAAAGCTCGAGAAAAGGCACAACACTTCTTTATTAATAGCTTCCAAATGGCTAATTGCACCACATCAACAATCACAAGAACCGATACTATAATGTCTTCAGACAAAGAAATAGTAGCTAGTCTAAGAAGAATGAGAAGAAAGAGAGAGAGATAATGAATGTTGTTGCAACAAAAATCCAACATGAATAATGTAGCCAAGCCTCCAATATGTAGGCTCTAGAGGGTGCACTCTCCAATGAAGACTATGAGGGCACATGAGAGGCTAAAGAAGGCAAGTATGTGCCTGAGGGGATGAGTAGGAGTGAATAACACATGTGCATGAGGTAAGTAGAGTGAACCCCCTTGTGTGAGAGTGAAAGAAGAGTGAAGGTGTGTACATGAGGGAAAAAGAGAGTAACACACTCTAAATTTTAGAAGGATAGATCATGTGAGGAAAAAACATTTATTTGAGAACTAGGAGGCACATGCTAGGTTAAAGGTGTAAGGGAGATGGATATGTAAAATAATAATAAAATAATAATGGCCAACACGCATGAGGATAAGGAGAAGGTGCATGAGATAAATGAGTGTGAGAGACTCATGCATGAGAGATAAAAATGCATGGGATAGACACACATGTGAGTCACATGAAGAAAAAGATATAAAGAATATTGGAAATTGAATAAAGGGATGGAGAAGGGAAGTTAAGTAATAAAAGGATTAATGTATGAGACAAATCACTCACACGTAGGATAAGAGATATAGAGATGAATTTAGGGATAATTATTTTAAAGAATAGGAATTTATAAAGGGAGGCACATTAAAGAATGAATGCACTAGAAATAGGGAAAAATGGAGGCACATTAATGCTAAAAAAGAGGGAAAAGGGAGGCTCATTAGGACAATGCACTAGAAAATAGGGAGAGAGAGAGGAGCTAGGCTAAGAAATAGGGGGAAGGGATGCTAAATAATAAGGAAAATGGAGGCACATTAAGACAATGTGCTAGAATTTATCAAGAGCTAGAAATTAGGAAAAATGGAGGCTCATTTAAGACAATGTACTAGGAAATAGGGAGAGAAAAAGGCGGAGGCTAGAAATTAGGAAAAATGGAGGCTCATATAGGACAATGTTCTAGAAAATAAGGAAAATGGAGGTGCATTAATGCTATAAAATAGGGAAACGGAGGTGCATTAAATGAGACTTAGGGAATATGTGTGTGATGGAAGAATAATGCACCCTAATTAATAGGAACCAAGGCACATGTGTGAAATTAAAGGATAATAAATGCATGAAAAGTGAAATAATGGTGAGTGAAGTGAAGGATAAGTAAATTGATCTTTAATTAGCCCAATCTTTCCCATGTGTTGTGCCACCTCATCCACACGCCTCCCTCAGTAATTATTTTTCAATTAATTTCTTCATTCCTTGGAAAGTGTGCCCCCTTCATTAATTAAGCCACCCAATTGGCACATGTTGCATTACATTATTGCCAAATGTTGGAATCTAACCCTACGACTTGTCACCTTTGGAGGCGATCACCCCTGCTATAAATAGAAACTGCTAAAAATAGGGTCCTACCTTAAAATATAGGAAACTGCCAAAAATGTCCAGGATGACTAGGAGAACATCGTCATGTGTAAAATGTCTAAAAATAGAATCTATTTGCATGTAAATAATGTCATACTCATCGGATTCGATTCTTTGTGAGGATTCCAAATATGTGATTAGAATTGACATGCAAGCCCTGGTGCTCCACCTGCTAAAAAATAGAAAATGCTGACAAGAAATCTTGCAGACAAGAAATCTTGGAAAAGGTCCAAAAGACTCAAAATGTCTCAAGGATCAATACTGTACGCACATAACTATTAAATTAGTCTTCGATCACTGTCTCCTAAAAAGCAAGGTCACCTACTATATATAGAAATCTCTCTCAAATCCTTGTGAAACTGTGCTAGCTCTAACTTTAAAGCAAAAGCAACCACAACACCAGTGTTTTACCTGTCTTTGATGGGAACCAACGTCTGGTTCAGACAAGTGCTAAAACTTTGGGAAAATCTTTGAATGCCAACCCAAATAGTGTATGCTAGCTCCTAACCCTTTGGATCTTCAAGGAATAAAATCCAGGGGTTAACACCAAATTAATTTGTTATTATGAGACTCAATTTTACTTGCATCAATATTCTTTGGACGATAAGTCAATTGTTTTCATTCTAAGCGATGTTAATTCTTTGATTACTTAAGGTACCTACTCTTGTGATTAGGATGTCGATAAAATGTCTTTATAGCATGACGTTCCCTTATTGTATTTGTAGTGTTTTCTTGATTTTCGTTTGGTATTATGTCTTCTTCATGTGCTGGTGTTGCTTTGTTGATTGTTGAATTTCTATTAGCAAGTATACTTGGAATTCCCATCGTTTGTACTCCAACATTGACAAAGTGTATATATTTCTTCCTATTATTGGTTTCACTATACACTTATCATTCAAGTTGTCAACCTAGAGTTCAACTTGGTCTTATGAGGCTCTCGGTGCAATATACACAAAAGAAGGATTTCTGCCACTATTGTGCAATTTAATCTAGAAAAACAACTAAGAACTATCACAATCTTGAACTAAGGAAAAGCATGAAAATGGAATCACAGTTTTCTTGACCCCTAGCCCAACTGTTGGCACCCTGTATAGGTAGATCACCGAGAACTAGGCTTGTGGTCCTGATACTTGGCTTTGTTCACCAGGTAGGATCAAGAGTGACATGGTTCTGTAGCATTCATAAAATAAACAACATTTAAAAACAACCTAACTATGACTTCTAAATTATCCTTCACACACACTACAAAGTGAAAAAGAAATCTGCACTCTATTCTATTGTTAAAAAAAAAAATCTGTGTTAATTCTGTAACACTTCAATTATGTAGCATCGACATTTAGTAGCATGATCTACATGTGATTGAAGTGGAACATAAATCTGAAATAAAGAAAAGTAAACTACATATATGAATAATTAGATAATCTAAACATTAGCAGAAATAAAATAAACCAACAATCACAAACTAACAAACCAGAATATGAAGTTGATAAAGTCTTACAGAGAAAACCTCTCCAGTTTACGACCTGAGTTCTAACTTATGCTTTTATGATCATCCACACACATATATACAAAAGAGGGGGCTTGTTTTCTCCAAGAATGGAGTGGTAGGCTCCAAAAATTCAGCTAGACATGTCTAAACAAGTAAAAAGCATAAATTATGCTCGGTCCTTTGATTGGCTCATACACACCGATCAAGGAATTTAGCCAATGGAAACACTGATCCCATTCTATGTTCCCAAGATTCCTCCAGGTCCTGAGGGTTAAGTATTTAATGGGAGCTACAACTTGTCAGAACCATTGATTGCATGTGCAAGTGTGCCCCCATCGTGTCTTTCATGTTGAGGATATTTTATATGTTGAGGGTCGATCCTTATATCTTCCTAAAATATCCTTTATGAAAACTTGTATCTTCATTTAATGGTTTGAAAGAATAATTGCTGACCTAGAAATGCTAATCACCTTTTATAAACCTGGTCAACAGATTCGTTGTGAACACATGTGCATATGCAATAATTTAAAATAAACTTTAAAACATACTTTTAACTTTACTATAAAAAAGAAACAAGATAATTAAAATGAAAAAGATATATATACCTTAGGAAACCTAGAATAAGGTAGGGAATGAGTCTCTAACATATAATAGAGGAAAATATATATGTATATTATAGATAAAAAAGGAAGCAAAAAGGTGTCAAAGTGGAGGGCCATCAAACATTCGAAGATGTCCTCACTTCAAATGATTTTTCACCTTCTTGAGTTGTGATGTTGATTGGATCTGTATTTGTTCCTTTCTCCTCAACTCAGATTTTTCCATCTGAGGGCTACAATGCTTCCTTCTTAATAAGTTGTTCTAACTTATTTTCCAACAACCTTTTGTTGTTGTTAATTTTTCCAATTTGTGTAAGTAGGTTTTGATTGTGATTCCTTAGACACGAGAGTTCTTCATTTCTTGATTTCCAACTTTTTTCATGTCCAAATTCTCTGCTTTCTCCTCTTTTAGTCCTCCGATTTGTTCTAGCAACCTTTGATTAAGGTTCTTTAAGCGTGATTTTATTCCTCTTTTTTCTGATTGGTTCTTGAATTCCTTCTCAAGATCTTTCTTCTCTTGTTCTAATATTTTATTATACTGCTTTGTAACCTTCGTCTTCTTGATTTGTGCAAGGAATTTTTGACTGTGGTCTTTTAGGTGACAAATTTCCTAGTTCTTTTCTATCGATTCTTTGTAAAACATATCCTTGAGATCTTTTTTTCTTTTCTTTTTGTTTTGTTATTTCGTCATCTAATTTCTTTATTTGTAATGCATATTGTTGCTTTTGCATGTCACCTTGAAATAGTCTTTGACAATAGTGGCAAAACACCTTTAAAGTTTCGAAGATCATTGTACTTTTGGTATCCTTTCTGCAATAGGGACATTTTGTACTAATGATAGAATCATTCATGGAATTCATGGTTATGCCTTTCTTATGTGATAATTAGTCGGTAATTTGATATGAAGGTCTCACAAAATGATGTGCTTAAGTGACTTCCTCGAAAACTTCTTTGGTAACTTTTGTGGTTTAATAAAAAATATTTTAATACTATCTTCACAAATTTCAAAAAAATACTTTTTATTAAACACTCCTCCTTACTTTGAATTAACCCTTTTAAATTTTCATCTGGAACTTAGGGGATTGTACATCCTTCTCTATAGTTATGGAATAATTTTATAACTTGGAAGGTTATTACTATAACTTTAAATGCCCTTAAACTATAGATTAGATAGATACATCGAATTGGAATTATATTTTCTTATACTATATTTCCTTGCATAATATTTTATTTGGATACTTGAACTCTCTTATGCCCCTTTTTAATTTTAATCTTACTTCTAAGATTCCTTGTAAATATATTCTTCGAACATATAAATTTTCTTTTGTACGATTTTTGGAAATAAAAAGAAAAGTATTTTGATCTTGGTTAATTAATATATCCCACGTTTGTCTTCACGTAAATCAGTTGTATGCCAATGGTGGTGGGTTGAGGATATAATTAATAAGATAGTTTGACTTCATGTAAGGTCACAGCCTTTGGATTGAGTCACTTTAAAATAATATTTCTGCACTTATGTGAGGGAAAAATTGTTGAAATAATGTAACTGCAAAGTGTATTCTTATTATTATTTGATATATTATTCATTGGATCAATCCCCATTGTGCATTGATAATGTTGGCTATTGTAAAAGGACCAAATCCCCTTTTGCGGATTGGTCATAATATAATTGTAATAGGAAGAAAGAGAAGTCAGCCCCAGAATATATCAAAGAGGCCTCGAAATATAATAAAGGTGGTTATAACCACCTAGAAGAAGAAGTCGGCCCTGCCAGTGAAAGGACACTCCCACACGTGCCAGTCTTGTATAAATAAGGAGGCTAGCACCTCACGTAGACACACATTCACTTGTTCATTTGAAAGAAAAGTTTCAGAGTTGTAGAGAGAGAGAGAGAGAGAGAGAGAGAGAGAGAGACGCATCTTTAGGAGAGAACTTTCTATGTTTGTTTGAGTTATCTCTTGGCATTGTATTGGCTATCTATAATAAGAAAGTGTTGCTGGGTTTTCTTCCCCATGAGGGTTTCCCGGGATAAATGATGCGTCTCTTGTGATTGTGTATTTTTCAGTGATCTTATCTTATGGTGTTGTTATTCATTGAAATGCAAATAACTATAATAATGGATTAAACATTAACATGGTTTCAGAGCTAAGCTAAAGAGAACATCTTTCATAAGAAAAAAGTGAAAAACATCACTGTTGTCGTACATGCAAATTAGGGATTTTTGTTGGAGAGGTATTTCAGCCCTAAAACCATCTAGAAAAGTGTGCCCTCCCTCAAGGATCATTTTGTCACCTTTAGAGCACCTTTTCAATGGCTAGATCTCCCGAAAAGTGAAACCCTAGTTTCACAAAGTACCAGAAAACCAAAAAACCAGAGTACCAGAAGTACTAGAAAACCAGAAGCACGAGTCCAGAAATCCGCAGATGAAGTTTGAGGGGGTAAAAGTTGGATTTTCAGAAATCTGACTGCACTAGCTTACTTGCCTCATCTCAACGCGTCTATCCCCTGGATCAGAATTTCAAAATTTGAAGTTTGAAAAATTAGGGTTTCCTCATAAAACCCTAAGTTGTAGCTACAATTGCAGTCTTAGAACCAGTTACAGTTGCAGCATCAGTTGCAGTTGCAGCCATAGTACCAGTTGCAATCACCCTCGAAGTTTTCTTAAGAGTTGATAATGATTACCACTGCTGCCAGATGGAGCCACTACCTACAAATGCTATAAGAGGTATGTACTCACATATGTTTAAATGGATAAACTTTAAAGAGTATTTACAGGAGAAAGGATCTCTTGCCATAGATCCAAAAGGATCTCAAGATCCAACACATTCAAAGGAATGATGCAACCCAGGTGTGATTATTCTGATATGCATTATTATTTTGATGAGTGTTGCATGTTGTAGCTATGACCATCATTCTAACCTTTTCTGAGTCAAGATATTAGATGGATTAAAAGATGAGATCATAGAGCTTATCCTCTAACCCAACCTTCTATCAAGATAACGTATTGTCTTAGTACAACAGACAGGTTGAAGAAAACACTTGTCATCTTGAGTGAAGGAGACTTGGAAGAAAAGCAAGCACTCATTCCTGGGGACAAAGCTCTAGGTTTGATTAATCAAGTTAATAAGATTCAAAGGTAGACATGACAATTTGATGACTATAGTTGAGATAACAATATTTGTAAAGTATTATACTTGATAGCATGTGAACATATATAGGTAAATGCTTATTGTAATCATTTGCCTTATACAACTTGTTATCCCCGATTTCTAGGGATAACTAGGAGATCATGTCTCGAGGCCCACATGTCCTAGACATGGAGTACCGAGAGCAGGATTGACCTGAGTATGGCCCTGTAGGGCCCATCCTTTTCTTCTTTCATCAAATTTGTCTTGTCAACAACAACAACATCCATCACCATTGACTTGGTCTTGTATCGGAGGAGGTTCTTGCTCCATGAGGTAATTGGTCCATGTATCATGGTATGTGTCACTTTTGATCATTAAAACCTTTAAATATATCCATTTGATTCCTTTTATCTCTGACAACTACTTGGATCTTACATTATCCCACTTGACCATGCTTGGGGAAATTGACAGGGTGCCCTAGCAAGCCTGTGCCCATAGGTCTTGGTTTTCCATTGGGGGAATTTTTGAAAATCCATCGTCCACTCCCATCATAGCACCACTATTTCATCTTATCTCCCACTCATTTATCCCATTCCCCTTGTCCAGGCATTGGATTGACCTGTTTGTAGCGTTGCACCTTATCTCATGGGAAGAAGGGGCTAAATGCCCAGAAGGTAAAAGAAGTTGGTAAAATATAAAATCCTAAAATGAAACCTCAAGATGCTTCGCCCAGGGATCCCCAAGAAGGCAATAAAAAGCCTCTCAGCAAAAAAAGGGAGGGACCCAGAAAATAAGAAACAAGATCTAGTCAGAGGATAGGGGGTCTCATCACGAGCTAGCTTATTAGGTTCATGGGTACCTGACAGTATGAAATTTCCACCATCTGGTTACCACGCCAGGGTAGTGACCTTTGGTTGCATGGCCAAGGGAAAGGGGGTCTCATCACGAGCCAACCTTCTCATTTATGTGATAGTACTTGTGGGTAACACTGTCAACTTTGGTCACCATGCCAAGGCAATGTCCTCTGGTTAGCCCTTGAATAAAGAAAAGAAAAAGAAGAAGAAAAGTCAAATAAAAGAATAAAGAAAGGAAAGGAATAAAGGCAAGAACGGGCTTGGAAAAATGCATCCATGACAGGTACAACTCGCCTTCTACAAAGGAACCCACAGATAACATTATGCATCCTTGGCTCTCACTTCACCCACATGTATGGAAATACCCTAGCCACATCACCTCACTTACATGGCTTGGATAAAGTCCTCCTGGAAACTTTCCTTTTCTTATGGATATTAGCCCAATAGGACGTCTTGTCTTTTTCTCCAATCTTGTATTGTAGGTTTTTGTAATGTCTTTGAGCTATTGACTGATGTACTAGGGTCTTATGCATATGTTTGATAATATTGATGATGAAATGTGATTAACATTTCTATGATCCCGGTGATTGATGAGCCCATGGAGGGCATAGCTTTTGATGTGCAGGACCATGCCCGACGGACAGGTACCATTTGGACTGGTACACATGGGGAGATGATCAGTTCAAACCTCCATGGGGATGAAGAGCCCACCAGATGGATGCTGAGAGCCCATCAGGGGGCAGAGACAGGACGATGGTTGATTAGGGTTTTGCACCAAAGAAGAAGAGGATGTTCCATCAGAGGCACTTTGGTAGAGCCTGGTCTAGGGGGAATGACCCCTTTTTCAGTGGAATGCTAGCCTTGGAAGGCTTAGGACGTCCCCATATTCACCATGACATCATCCAACTTCATGGACATTTTTGGAGGTAGACTGGGCAGTAGTGGCACATGTGACATGTTGGAGAGGCCCCTAGGGGGCTAACGTTTTGCTCCTGGATGTCTCATTTTCCCTAGAAGGGGCTAGCGCCTCCCTTGAAGGGGATTTTACCTTCTTTGCAGCTCAATTAGGGTTTTAATTTGAGAATTCAATGTAAAAACAATATTATTTTGATATTATGGCCTTGTCTGCCTTTTTATGACCTAAAAGTTAAATTAGGTCATTGATACAGTATATATTGAGGAGTTTTAGCCTCATTTTATAATAACAGATCACTCGCTCATTAGTGAGGTCTGATTTTTAGCACCCTACTTGGGTATTTTAATGTTTTAGTGAGTTGCACTTGTTGAAGGAAGGCATTTCTTGGCATTTTATGGTGTTTCTCTTGAAGGAAGGTGTTACAAATAGGGTTTGCATGGTTATTTCTTGATGAATCATAAGTATTTTTCTGCAAAACTTCTTGATTGAATGGTTGTAGTCTTATTTTCTTACATGTATTTATAATTTGCTGAATCAAAACCCTAGGTGACAAGCACACAAGTAGGTCCTTGTCTCAAGTCCCCTAAAAGAGAAACTTTTCAGCCATTGAAGAAGGAAAAGAGCCTAGTCTTTGCTACACTCTTCTCCTTTTCTTCCCCTATTGCTAGTCGTACTTTCCAGAGGTCAAGAAGGAGGAGACATCCCAGGCCTAGGTTATCTACACCTAGGGCCATTTTTCTTCTAGGGTTTGGTGATAGAGCCTTGTTGTAGCAACACTCTCTCTCATTACACTCTCTTGTCTTGATTTATCCTTTATGCTAGCCGTTTTTTCCAAGTCAACCTAAGGAAGGAGGAGAGAGAACAAGGCCTTGCTTTAGGAACACTGGAGTGAGATTCTCTCCCCTAGGGATTTGATTCTGAGGCCCTGCCATAACAACACTTCATAATCCTTCCCTCTAGTCCTTAGCCATCCTCCTTCAACCCTTGCGTCCTCTACTAAATTGACTCCATTAACCCTAAGGCACTGATCTTAGACCTCCAGCATTGAAGTAGAATTGGATCTGAAACACTCTCAAACCCTTTTTGAATTGAAACCCTAACATACTAACCCTAAGTTGATGACGTCACACTTGAATATTTCATCTTTATTGCAACAATGTTTTGTTTTAAGAGCAATTGAATGGTGGTTTAGGCATTAATTGAATAAAGTGTTGATTGGTTACCTTGAATGCCACAACATTCCAATATTTATTGGTGAAGTGTTATATCTTTTTATTTCTATTGATAAACATTGACTTCGTCAACATTTATTGCTATATTGCTCATATATATTTATCATATAGTCTTATGAAGTACTAACCCATTGAATTATAGCTTGCATATATTAGTTTGTTGTTTCCTTGTTCTAGGCAGGTGTTCTTTATTGGAAATTCACTTTATTATTGGTTGTTTAGCCGAGACTATCTGCTTCGATGGTGATCTGTGAAGGGGGAAATTTACCTTTGTCCTTTTAAACCTTTGCCTCTTCAAAACCCTAGGTCACCGGGGACGTCTCCCCTGGGCCTCACCTCCCTAAAGAGAAAGAACCTTCCCATCGAGGTGACATTGGGTGGGATAGGTTCCTGTTACACCAGTTTAGACCTCCATCTTATAGCCTTTTGACCTAGCTACAAACTGTGCGATAACACAACTAACACCTTCTCTAGGAGAAACCTCGTGTGTTAGTTCTAGGTTTCCATGGAGGAATGTTCGATCACAACACTATGAGAGTGTTGACCTTATTTCGTATTTTATCTCTTACCTTTAATCTTTTCTTCAGACAAGTTACAAGTGATAGCTCTAAAAAAGATACTGTGATGATTGTTTGTGTTATTGCTTTATATTATCAGAAGGATATTACTCTTGCTTATTGTTTTGTTGACCTTGTTCCAGGTCATAGGGAAGCAATAGTGAAGGTTGCATAAAGAAACGTAATAAAGGAGAAACCATAAATGAAGCAATCATCATTGGAAATGAAGAAAATGTCTTGTATAAGCTAAGGGGTCACTCAGAAGCTGCCATGACCCACGCCATTGAAAACTCATGTGAAATTTGGCATAGAAGATTAGCTCACATCAACTACAAGGCGCTACCATACATATGCAAAGATGTCACAGGTTTACTAGAACTCAAGGTTGACCATGAAGGCGTATGCAATCGATGTGCATAAAGGAAGAACATCAAGAACCCTTTTTCGAAGAGAGACAACAAAGTAGAAGGAGTCCTAGAACTCATTCATTCAGATGTGTGGCCCAATGGCATCGACCTCCATTAGTGGGTATGTATACTATGTATCATTCATTGATGATTATTCTCATAAAACATGGGTGTAGTTTTTGAAATCTAAAGATGAAGTGTTCAACAAGTTCAAGGAATTCAAAGCCTTGATAGAGAATCTTTCTGAAAGAAAGATTAAGATACTCAAGTCAGATAATGGAGGAGAATACACCTCAAAAGAGTTCGTGAAGTTCTGCAAATATGTTGGGATCAAGAGGGAACTCACTACTCCCTATAATCCTCAACAAAACAGTGTAGCTTAAAGAAAGAACATAACGATAATGGAAGCTGTGAAGACGATGATCCATGATCAAGATCTTCCTATGTGCTTATGGATATAGGTAACAATGGTAGATGTATATGTGCAGAACCAATTGTCCAGTAGTGCACTTGGATTCAAGAACCCTGAAGAGATGTTCATTGGAAAGAAGCCAAAGGTAAGCCATCTCAAAATATTTGGCTGCCCAATTTTTATACATATTCTGAAAGAGAAGAGAAACAAGTTGGAACCTTCAGGAAAGAAGGGAATATTTGTGGGATACTGTGAGGTCTCCAAGGCCTTCAGAATATATATACTTGGTCACCATCACATTGAGATCAGAAAGGATGTGACCTTTGATGAAGATGTAGTGCTTAAGAAATCAAGAAGATGCCATCTTGAAGAAGTATATGAAGAGGAACCCGTAATCCCCATAGCTGGAGAATCAGTGAGGGAGGTTCCTAGAGCGCAAAACCAGTGAGGGAAGTCGTAACTTCGCCTGATGAGGAAATTCTAGAAGACCATGACATGATAGAAGTTCAAGAATCTCCTCAGATGACTATCCTCCATAAAATAAAGCTAGCTTGGGCTAGAGAGCTTATTCAAGATGGAGAGAAGTATGGTGTTCCCGAAGGAACCATGAGACATGTAAAAAGACCAAAGACATTCTCCAATTATACGGCTTTGATGTGTGATCTCCTAGAGGAGGAGCCTATCTATTTTGAAGAATCCATTCAGAGGAAAGAATGGGCAGATGCCATGACAAAAGAATACCAATCCATAATAAAGAACGATGTATGGGAAATAGTTCCCAGACTGAAGAGTAAGGACGTGGTATCTCCAAATGGCTCTTCAAAATAAAACATGTTGTTGATGGAAGTATTGAGAAGTATAAAGCAAGATTTGTCGCTCATGGCTTTTCTCAAAAGGAAGGAATTGACTATGAAGAGACATTTTCTCTTGTACCCAGATACACTTCAATCAGAACCATCATAGCCCTTGCAGCTAAGATGAAGTGGAAGTTACACCAGATGTATGTGAAGACAACTTTCCTAAATGATGTCATCGAAGAGGAAGTGTATATAGAGCAATCTCGAGGATTTGAAATTGAAGACATGAAGCCTCATGTCTACAATTTGAAGAAAGCCTTGTATGGATTGAAGCAAGCTCCTAGAGCTTGGTATGGCCATATAGACAGTTTCCTGATGAGCTTGGGCTTTACCAAGAATAAAGCAGATTCTAACCTCTACTTCAAGGTTATGAATGATGAGACAGTGATATTATTGTTGTATGTGGATGACTTATTCTTAACTGGAGAAGAAAAGCTCATCACCGAAAGTAAGAAAAGACTCGCCTCAGAATTTGAGATGAAAGACCTTGGCCTAATGCATTATTTCTTAGGTATTGAGGTATGGTAGAGTCCAGAGAGGATCTTCCTTAACCAAGGGAAGTATGCAGTCAAAATCCTGAAGAGATTCAACATGTTAGAGTGCAAGTCCATGAACACACCCATGGAAGCGAAGTTGAAGCTAATGGTCAATACTTCATCAGAATTGACTGATGCCACACTGTATAGACATATCATTGGATCGTTGATGTACCTGATGAACACCAGACTAGACATTTGTTTTTCTGTGAACACCTTGAGTCAGTTTTTGGTAGAACCCAGACATGTTCACCTAGTGGTTACAAAACATGTGATGAGGTACCTTAAGGGTACATTAGATTATGGTCTCAGCTATGATGGAGATCATGATTTCACATTAAGTGGGTACACTGATTCAAATTGGGAGGCTATCACCTCACTTAGACACACACTCACTTGTTCATTTGAGAGACAAGTTTTAGAGCTGCAGTTGGAGAAGAGAGAGAGAGAGGCGCATCTTTAGGAGAGGACTTTCTGTATTTGTTTGAGTTATCTCTTGGCATTGTATTGGCTATCTATAATAAGGAAGTTTTGTTGGGTTTTCTTCCCCATGAGGGTTTCCTAGGATAAATGATGTGTCTCTTGTGATTGTGTATTTTTCAATGATCTTATCTTATGTTGTTGTTATTCATTGAAATGCAAAGAACTATAATAATGGATTAATTATTAACAAAAATAACCTTCTTTATGGTGGAAGAATTTTTTGGCTACATCACTATTACACATGTTTTGTATTTCATAGCGGTTTTTCCTGTTGATGACACTTTATGTAGACACCCAATTTACACATGCGTCGTGCAATGGATACTAATGGCTTGAGTGGGACCATGATTTTATTCTATCACCTACTAGTGTAAATCCGTTGTCCATTCTAACAACTTGGCAACAAGTATCTTCCAAATTATGATATATTTTTTTGGTTATTGGGACTTGGCAACAAAGGTTATTTCGAATTGTAAGAAACTTAGCAACAAGTGCTATTCCTTGTCAAATTCGATGTAGATTGGTTGAGCGAATGGTTCTTCCCTGAATTGTCTTTGATTTGTGTTACCCACCAAGTTGCACTAGGATGGACTTGCAGTTGAGACACCAAAGATTGAACATGGATGTGTTCAAAATTAGAGTTCAAAATTCTAGCCAACCAATTTGGATGCATTTTCTCTATACCGCATTTCCATCCCCCCATACAGGGCATTGTAATAAAATGTGTTTAGCATGATGAATTTGTAAAAGGCTTAGCCTCCTAAGATTGAATCACGAGTGCATAACTCTAGAATGTTTTTTTGTACTTATTAATTATTTCTTGCTTGAATTAATTTTTAAGCGAGTTATAATTCTTGAGTTTTTTAACTCAACTCCTCCAAAGATGGAGTTTGTACTGATGGTAAGGACTTATCTTGGAAATTCTATGTCTAGTGTTGAATGTATATTACAATGCTAGCCATTAAAATTGAGTCATATGGAAATTGCGCTAAGTCAACCCTAGGCTTTTTTAATGTTTTTAGTCAATAAAAATTTTCTCGCAAAACGAGATAATTTAATTGTAAAAGAGTCATAAGTTGGGAAAGTGGTAGTAGGAGGCATTATATGCCTTGGTGGTATTCGTTTTCACATCTAGAATACCCACTTGACATAAGTAACACCTTTTTGAGGGTAAAAACTGATTATTTAATCACTTAAACCCATTTTCTCTCAAAATAGTCAAATAAAAGACAAAAAATAATAAAAATCAGCAAGTCTATATTTGAGGAAACATGTCGAGGACATGTTTCCCTCATGTCTTGAGTCAACGAGAGGGGTGTAAAATTAGTTAAGAAGGAAGGCAAGTTGGATGAGTGAGGTATCCATGGGAGGAGATCCCAATAAGGCTACTCACCCTCTCCTCCTCCCACTTCACACTTGGCAAGTTTCTTGTTGGGACACCTCTCTCATGTGGGGTGAGTCATCCCCTCACTTGGAGAGGTTTCAAACCATCTTTCTCACTCATTGCCACTCATCCTCACCATGAAGTGCGCCCTCCTCCTTGTGGCATTCGACCTTGCCTTGGGATCTTCACCCAAATGGCTATTTAACCAAGTACTCTCCTCCATTGTGAGGTTAATGGGAATTTGTCTTGCCTTGTTGTTGTACTATTGATGTAATACTCTTTGATTTGGAATAAAAGAAGACTTTGGAGGTCATATTGGTGGCTTGGATAGTGTATGGATGCAAATTCTTATGAGGTGAACTTGTTCCATTATTTTTTTATGCAATTGTGTTAAGGTTGGCCTATTTAGGTGTACTATTACTCATTAGGACAATATTGCTAAGCTAGTTTGCATTAGTAATCTTATTATTTATTTATTCAAGAGATTTATATATGCTTTATTTGTTTTGCTTAACCAATATTTCTATTGAGTCTCTTTTGTAGGTGATACCACTATATAACCAATTGTTTGCAAGTGTATGAAGCTTTGGGAACCTCACTTTGGAGGATTGGATGATCTAGTTTGACTCTACCTCTCCTCCAAGATCTTGAAGAAAATCCCTCCAAATTTTACCAAGGCGACCCCATTGCCCAAGAAGTTCCAAGCACAAGCTTATATTCTTCTCTCCTTCAAAAAGTTCAATATCTCTTTGGTTACTTTCATTTTGCATGGTTTATTAGACTAGATCCATTTGAAAAGATAGATTTAGTTTGTATTGTTGCATGCATACTTTTTAGATCTAGATCCAAGTTTCATTTTCTTATCTAAAGCTAGATCTAAAATAAAATCTTCACTTTTTGCAAGTATTTTCATCTAAATTTTTCAAGGCTAAAAAGTGATTGATTTAAAAGTTCTTTTATTGTAAGATCAAGCAATGTAAGTGCTCACTTGTTTGTTGTTTTGAAAAACAAACAAAAGTCCCTAAAAGAGCTCATATTTATGTTGAAATATTCTAAATTTGACGAATATTCTAATTATATTTGAGTTATTATCTTATAGATCAAATCCCCTTTTGTAGATTTATCATGTCGGGTCTTGTATAAGATCAAATCCACTTTTGTGGATTGGTCAAACCATATTTTTATGGTGGTATTTGTAAATTTGGCCCCTAGTGTTTACAAAGTGGTTTTAACCACTTCTAGAAGTTTTCCCTACTAAGTGAAGAGACATTACCCTAGCGCCTCCTCAACTAGTATTTATATGTAAGGATGGTGCCTCATTTGTTCACGCTCAGGCTCAGTAATCTAGTGTGCATACCTTGAAGGAAGTTGTAGTTGCAAGAGGAAGGAGAAGAGAGGCGCATGCTCAGTCTTAGTTTATTCTTGGTGTTTTGGTCTTATTCTTGGAATTGTATTGGCAATCTATTATTGAGGAATCTTGTGTTGGGTTTTCTCCCCCATGAGGGTTTCCCAGGATAAAATGTTGCATACCTTGTGATTATGTTTCTTTCAGTGATTCTCTTTATGCTGTTGTTTTAGAAATGCATTGAATGCTCATGTAATTTGGAAATAATATAATAACAACATTAAAACTTAACATGGTATCAAACCCTGATTGAATAGAGCACCTTTCACTGGGTATCTAAAAACGTCACTGTTGTCGTACAAGGAAATTAGGGATTTTTACTGAAGAGTAATTTTTGACCAAAAACTATCTTGGGAAGTGTGTCTTGCCCTAGCGCATATTTTGGCAGCTTGAGGGAACTTTTTCAGTGGCCAGATTCTCAAAAAAGTCAAACCCTACTTTTGGTTGGTACCAAAAAACCAGAAAACCATGAAACTGGAACCAGTACCAGAAGTACCAGTTTAGATTTGCACAGGTCAAGTTTCAAGGGGTAAAACTTGGAATTTTCTAAAACAGTCAGCTCCATCTAACTCACATCAGCCCAACGCATCTCCTTGTAAGCTCAGATTATTTTTTGAGCACTTTCATTTTCTGGTCATTTTCCTAGATCCAGGTCAAGATGTTCGCAAGCACCAAGCATGTTGACAAGTTAGAASGTGTGGAAAATTTTCGTGCTTGGAAGTACATAATTGGACACATTCTTGAAGAGAATGACCTTCCAAAATTCATAAAAGAAAATGTATCTGAACCCGAAGAAGATGAAGCCAAAGAKAAGTACAAGAAGGATATGATTAGGGCTAAAAGAATAATTGCAGATTCCATTAAAGACCACTTGATCCCTCAAGTGTCTTCTAAGAATACTCCAAAATATATGTTTGATGCCCTAACCAGAATGTATGAAGGGAAAGAACATCAACCGAAAGATGAACTTGAGAACCCAATTCAATAATACAAAGATGCATAAAGGAAAAACAGTTCAAGACTATTTCTCTAGGTTTTCTCAATTCAAGGAACAATTAGAGGAAATTGGAGACAAATTAGATGAAGATGAACTTATAATGACAACACTTAATGGTCTCACAAGACCTTGGGATGCCTTCATCCAAACTATTTGTGCAAGAAAAGAGAAACTCCAATTTGACAGTTTATGGGAAGAATGTGTTCAAGAAGAAGAAAGAGTAGCCAACCAAGAAGCCTTCCTATTAAGAGATGAAGATCAAGCCCTAGCTGCTCATGCTAAAGGAGGAAAGAAAAAGTCTCATTTTCAAAAGGGGACCCACTTTCATAAAGAATCTCACCCTCCAAAGAGATTCCAAAAATATCATAAGGGTCAAAGAAAGGGAAAAAATTTCTCCTCTTATCAATGTTATCATTTTGATAAGACGGGACACATTGCTAAGAATTGTCCTGCCCAGAAGGGAAGAATACAAGAATATAAATAACAAAATACATCATGCCCATGCAACTGAATATGATGAGCCACCCAAGAAGTTGACTAAAGAAGAGATTGAAGATTATGTTTTGTTTTCAACCATCTCAGTATCTGTGACACCTGGAGAGGATACTTGACTCATAGATAGTGGTGCCTCTAAGCACATGATAGGTGAGAAATACTTTCTTTCTATCCTTACAGAAAAGGTCTTCCCCCAGAAAGTTTCACTTGGAGATGATTATCAGTACCCTATCAAAGGAATGGGAGAATCCACCTACAATCTTGATTCAGGAACTTCAATGAGAATGAAGGATGTAGTTTATGTACCAGGTTTGACAAAGAACTTACTTTCTATATCAGCTCTAGATAAGAAAGGTTTTAGAGTTGCATTCATAGACGATGAAGTTCGTATGTGGCCTAAAGGAAAAACTATAGAAGATGCAATTTTTATTGGAACAAAAGAAGGTGGGTTGTACAAGTTAAAAGGTCACTCAGATGTAGCCTTGACTCACTCTATTGAAATTCCTTGTGAACTTTGGCATAAAAGACTAGCTCACATCAATGAAAAATCCTTACATATGTAAGCAAGGTAGTTACATGTTTACCAGAATTAAAGGTTGATCATGAAGGTGTATGCAAG
This sequence comes from Picea glauca, assembly GCA_000966675.3. NCBI lineage: Eukaryota > Viridiplantae > Streptophyta > Pinopsida > Pinales > Pinaceae > Picea > Picea glauca. Next base: position 60,571 of record JZKD02S1723412.1, read on the forward strand.
GGATGTGCACAAGGAAATAACATAAAGAATCCTTTTCGAAAGAGAGACAGTAAAGAAGAAGGAATCTTGGAACTTGTCCACTTAGATGTATGCAATCCAATGCCATCAACCTCTCTAAGTGGGTATGTATACTATGTGTCTTTTATTGATGATTACTCTCGTGGGAGCTCACCACTCCCTATAACCCTCAAAAAAATGGTGTAGCAGAAATAAAGAATAGAATGATTATGGAAGCAGTAAAGGCTATGATTCACGATCAAGATCTTCCAATCCACTTATGGGTTGAAACAACAAGAACAACAATATATGTCCAAAACAGATTATCCCATGGTTCTTTTGGATTCAAAACACCTGAAGAAATGTTCGACGGAAAGAAGCCAAAAGTAAGCCACCTAAAAATATTTGGTTGTCCAGTATTTGTACACATTCCTAAAGAAAAGATAATTAAGTTGGATCCTTCAAAAAACAAGGGGATATTTTTCGGACACAATGAGGTCTCTAAGGCCTTCAGAATTTACATACCAGGTTACCATCATATTGAGATCGAAAGAGATGTAACCTTTGATGAATATGCAACACTCAAAAGATCAAGGAAATGCCATCTTGAAGAAGTATATGAAGAACCTGTAGCTCCCAGAGTTGCAGAACCCGTGAAGGAAGTTATAATTATCGTTGATGATGAGATTCTAGAAGATCGTGATATGATAGAATCTCAAGAACCTCCCCGTATGAAAATCTCTCACAAGAGAAAGACAGCTTGGGCGAAAGAACTTATTCAATATGCAGAGAAGTATGGCACCCCAGAAGGAACCATGAGACAAAACAAGAATCCTAAGCCATTCTCCAGCTATATGGCCTTCATGTGTGATCTCAGAGAGAAGGAACCTACTTGCTTTGAAGAAGCCGTTCAGAAGAAAGAATGGATGGATACCTTGACAGAAGAATACCAATCCATTATAAATAATGATGCATGGGAAGTAGTTCCCAGACCAAAGAATAAATACGTGGTCTCTTCCAAATGGATTTACAAAATAAAATATGCAGTAGACAAAAGTATTGAAAAACATAAGGCAAGATTTGTGGCTCGTGTTTTTTCTCAAAAGGAAGGTGTTATCGCACAGCTTGTAGCAAGTATGGAACACTTGAGTTAGGTAGGTCAAAACTGGTGAAACAGAAACCTTTCCCCCCCAATGTCGCCACGATGGGAAGGTTCTTTCACTTTAGGGAGGTGAGGCCCAGGGGAGACGTCCCCGGTGACCTGGAGTTCTGAGGATGCAAGAGAATACAAGACAAGGATAGATCTCCCCCTTCACAATTCACCACCCAAACAGATAGTCCCGCCAAAGGCCAATTTAAAGATAACCCCCCAAAGAAGTATACTTGTCTGGAATAAAGCAACAAAAAACTGATATATAAGCAAGTTATATCTCAATGGGGTTAGTTCTTCATAAAATAGATGACTATCTGAATAGAATATAAGCAATATGGAAATAAATATTGACGAAGTCAATGTTTATCAATAGCAAACAAAAATTATAACACTTCACCAATAAATGTTGGAACCATGCAACATTCAATGTAACCAATCAACACATCATCCAATAAATGCCTTAAATCACCATTTAATTGCTCAAAAGACAAAGCGTTGTTGTAGTAATGACGTGAATAGCCAAAGGTGACGACAACATTTAGGGTTAGTAGTTAGCTCCTAGACTAGGGTTAGTAGTTAGGGTTTGTATTCAAAATTTTAAAGAGTGTTGTAATCAAATTCACTTCAATGCTGGAGGACTCTAGATCAGTGCCTTAGGTTTAATGGAGTCAAGAGTGAAGGACACAAGGTTTGAAGGAGGATGGATAAGGAATGGAGGGAAGAGTTCTAAAGTGATGCTATGGCAGGGCCTCATAATCAAAACCCTAGGGGAGAGAGGCTCACTCTGGTGTTGCTAAAAAAGGGCCTCATGCTCTCTCCTCCTTCCTTAGGTCAACTTTGGTAAAACGACTAGCTCAAATGAAGCACAAAATCAAGACAGGAAAGCTTAATGAGGGAGACTGTTGCTACAACAAGGCTCTTTCATCAAACCCTAAAAGAAAACAACCCTAAGTGTAGATAACCTAGGGCTAGGACGTCTTCTTCCTCTTGAATTCTAAATGGTACGACTAGCACAGGGGAAGAAAAAACAAGGAGTGTAGCTATGGCTAGGCTCTCTTTCTCTCCTTCAATGGATGACAGTTTCTCTATCAGGGGACATGAGACAAGGACCTACTTGTGTGCTTGTCACCTAGGGTTTTCATTCAGAAAATTATAAATAGATGTAAGAAAATAAGACTACAACCATTCATTTAAGAAGTTTTGCAGAAAAATACTTACAATTCATCAAGAAATAACCATGCAAACCCTAGTTGTAACACCTTACTTCAAGAGAAACACCATAAAATGCCAAAATTGTCTTCCTTCAAGAAGTGCGCCTCACTAAATCAGCCAAATTCCCAATATAGGGTGCAAATTTCTGACCTCCTTATGGAGTGAATGAGTGATGATGAAAAAATGAGAGTGAAAATCTCTCATTTATACAAAAACTTGACCTAATTTTACATTTTAGGTCAGGTAAAAGGCCGACAAGGCCAAAATATCAAATCACACTATTTTTACATTAAATTTTCAAATTAAATCCTAAATCAAGCTGAAAAAAGAGTAAAATACCCTCTAAGGGAGACATTAGCCCCTTTTAGGGCAAATGGGGCATCCTGGAGCAAAACGTTATCCCTCCTTGGGCTTCTCCAACCTGCCACACATGCCAATACTACCCAGTCTACCTCCCAAGATGTCCATAATGTTGGATGATGTCATGACCATGATGGGTGACGTCCTAGGCCTTCCAAGGCCAACGTTCCACTGAAAAGGGTTAATACCCCCTAGGTCAAGCTATGCCAAAGTGCCTCTGGTGGAACGTCCTCTTCTCCTCTGGTGCAAAGCTTTGGATCCATCTCTATCCTGTATATGCCACCTGGTGGGGTCTCAGCATCCACCTGGTGGGCTCTTCAGCCCCATGGAGGTCCAAACTTATCATCTCCCCATGTGTACTGGTCTAAGATGGTACCTGTCCATCGGGCATGGTCCTGCACATAAAAAGCTACGCCCTACATGGGCTCATCAGTCACAAGGATCATAGCAATGCCAATCACATTTCATCATCATTATTAAAAAACATATGCATAAAACCCCTGATAGATCAATCAATAGCTCAAAGATGTTACACAAACCTACAATACAAGTCTGGGAAAATGGCAAGGCATCCTATTGGGCTAGTGTCCACTGAATAAAGGGAAGTTCCCAGAAGAGACCTTTTCCAAGCCATGTAAGTGGATGAAGTGGTCAAGGGATGTCCAAGCAGGTGGGTGCAATGCAAGTCAAGGGAGAAAGATGTTACATGTGGGTGCCTTTGTAGAAGGCGAGTTGTACCTGTCATGGATGCAATTCTTTCCAAACCCATTCATGCATTTGTTCATTTTTGTTATTTTATCTTTTATAGCTCTTTTCTTTTCTTTTTTGCTCAAGAGATAATTAGGGGACACTGTCCTGGTGTGGTGGCCAGTTGTGACAGTGTTACCCATAGGTACTTTCACATAAATGAGAAGTCTGGCTCGTGATGAGACCCCCTTTCCCTTGGCCATGAAACCAAAGGTCACTTCTCTGGCATGGTAACCAACTGATGGCAATGTCATACTGCTAGGTACACATGGACCTAATAGGCTAACTCATGATGAGACCCCCTATCCTCTGGTTAGGTCTTGTTTTATTATTTTTAGGGTCCCTTTTGTTTCTTGTCGAGAATCCTTTTATTTTTTTCTCGGGGATCCCTAGGCGAAGCATCTCAAGGTTTTATTCTTAGGATTTTAACTTTTACCAGCTTTATTTTACCTTATGGGCCTTTAGCCCCTTCTTCCCACTAGATAAGGTGCAACCGTAAATAGGTCAACCCAGTGCCCGGACAAGTGGATTGGGACAGGTGAGTAGGAAATAAGATGGAAAATTAAAACTGTGAAGGGAACGAATGATGGCTACTCATAGATGACCCCCAGTGGCTAACCAAAACCAATAGAAACAGGCTTACTAGGACATCCCGTCAATCCCCAAAACATGGTCAAGTGGGAAAGTGTAATATCCAAGTAGTTGTTAGAAATAAAAGTCATCATATGCATATAATCAATGGTTTTGATGATCAAAGTGACACATACCATGATACCTGAACTAATTACCTCATGAAGCAAGAACCCTCTTTGACACAAGTCCAAGCCGATGGTGGTGGAGGCTGCTGCTGCTGACAGGATAAAGAAGCTAGAAGAGAAAAAGGTGGGCCTTCCAGGGCCATGTTGAAGTCAATCCTTCTCTCGGTACTCCATGTCTAGGACCTATGGGCCTTGAGACATGATCTCCTAGTTATCCCTGAAAGTGGGGGATAACATCAGGCTCCACCTCGGGGACATGTGCTTGTCGTAGAGTGCATGAGAACCTAAGCATCTCTGGCATAACCTGCTGACCTGTTCGATCTCAAGTAGAAGCATCAGTAACAAAAACGGGGTGGTAATGCCACCCCAACCTACATAGATAAAGACTGAAATAAAACAATCAATAAGGTGAGTGTGAAAGAAAACTAACATGCCATGCAAATGGTATAATACATGAATGCAAACTGCCTACTTACCTGTACTTACCTATTGGCTGGAATGTTGGGTTTAGTCAAACAACCAGTGAAGCCAATCCAACAACGTCCCATGATACCTGCCTTTTGTAATATCCTTGATCCCGTTGATCAAGATATTTGCTACTGATCTATTGTTTTGTCTTGCAGATATGATACACTAGGGTTTCTGGATGCGTTTCAGTTGCATGTTTGAGATCTTGATGGTTATTGCATGTGCATGTGGTTTATTGCATGTGCATGTTGGTTATTGCATGTGCATGTTGCATATTTATAGTTTAAACAACATATAATGACGCATGCAAAAGTAAAGAACATCAATTGCCCAATATCATGTATTATATGGCTCAAGCATGGAAATACAATAGAAAACTGTAAATATAGAATATGAACGTCAGCTAGATCTCATGGATCATCACTAGAATACAGGAAAATAACATAAAAATACCTGTGATCATAAGATGATAGCATATTTGATGCATGCACGGATAGATCGACAAAATATGTGATTCCAGAGAGGTATGGTAACTGCTACCAGCTAGAAAACTCACCCGGAAGGATAGACCGTCAGAATGTGCTAGAAACTGCTCCAATAGAAGCACCCTGACCTCTATACTGAAATGGATGAGTGCCAGATCTCAGATCTGGTCTCTGAGGCACTGGATCTCGAACCCTGGGGGGTTTGCGCACCTCTTGGGACACTGGATGTGCCCCAAAGGATTCCTCCAATGGAATCTGATGCTATATGTCTCAAAATGATCATCTCACCAAATAAAGAACTGGGTCGGAAGGATTTGCCCATATCTGCTCTGATACTCTGCATGCAACCCCAAATGTCTGTTCAGAAGAGTTGCACCCTGAATGGATGGATGAGGCGATATGTAAGATTACATCGTCAAAATTTGATGATAGATGGCTCAATAGAAGCTCCCTAGATGGATCTCAAATGGGTTGGAAGGAAATTGCAATCTGGACATGGGTCTCGTGCAACTCTCCAAACCCTCAAACTGACTTGCGCCCTCACTGGCTGAGCTGTGCACTCTGCAATGGATACTCCTGAAAAGTACAGTGAAATAACTGGATGGTATCTCTGATGGGCTAGGGTGTGTCTCTCAACATCAAAACCGATCAATGGTGGTGGTTTCCTCTATAAATCCACAAAACAGTAAGGTCAACTCTCTTCCTCCTCTAGGAACTCTCAACATCAATTCATAACAATGCATAATGAATTAGGTTGCTTTACCCTTCCTTTATAGATTCCTGAAGCCCTAATTCATTTTTGACATTTTCTCTCCAAGTGACTTTTACTTTATTTTATTATTCCTTGATTAAATCACTTAATTAATTAATTAATTAACCATTTTACATCTAAAAAGTGATTTATCCATCCTGATGGCTTCTCCGACCATTGTGTTATCACTCCAGGAAACTCTCCTAGGATGTAAGTCGGAGATGCCTAGTAACTAACTCTTTTTGGGAAATATTTTCTTAATATTTGATGTGGTTTTTGGATCAAGATGAATATCTATGGACTGGACTGTGTTTTCAAGACTGTCTAGAAATATAAAATCTCACAAGGCCTTCTAGTAATGCAGTCAGACAAGGTTTGATTAAATGGAAGAGAAAATAGCTATTGAACCAGACTATACTCATATAAAACAAGCACAATGGGTTTAATAACTAAGGAAATATCTTATGATCATCAACTTAATCAATCAATAAATGAGATGACAGTCACATACAGATTGAATGAGCATCAATAAAGAACCTTCACTCATAAGATATCAGAGAACAGAAAAGAAAAGTAGGACAACACAACTGAAGGAAGCTTGCAATTTTTCATATAATAAGAATAGGTCTCTCTTACAGTAGCAGCATGTAGAACCCAAAATCGAACCCTTAGTTTGTATTCTATCCTAAGCTTTATAGCTTTACAAAGTAGTTCTGAGATCCTGAAAACATGGATCAAATAAGCTAAAACTAGTAAATCAAAATTATGTTGCAAAAGAAGTGGGATGCTTCCTCAAAATGAGGCCAATCCCAAATTTCTCTCTGTTGATTGTTGATGCAGTGAAGAACAGCCTCCCAAGGCTAAATGATGACTCTTCAATAGAGACCAAGTAGAATTTGTTGATGTGGCAAGGTGTCCTGATTTTTTGTGTTAATTAAAGATGTCCAAAAACCTTTGAAACACCTCCTCTTTCAACCATCTGTCAAAAATAACAGTTGGCTTTGTCTTGATAATTTACCACCTGTCTATTCCAAGAGGTTTCATCTCATTCTGATTTGAAAATTTCTGATCTGGGAAAAAATTCGCTCATTCTAGCAGTTACAGGATTTCAGTGGTTAACTTGGAAAGCTTCTGGATGAATTAACTACCGAAAGCACAGCTTTCGGTGGTTAATGAACAATCGTCCTGTTCGCCTAAACCACCGAAAGTCAGAATTTCCAGAAAAAAATGCCTTTGGGAAAAATCAATTTTCGCAGCCGTGGAATGTCCGTTTTGCATGTTCAAATAGTCAATTTTTAACTACAGATCATAAGATTTCAAATGGTGCAATCATATTTGGATTTGGAGCTATGGAATCTAGTCAAATGTTCCCTACAAGATTAGGCATCATTCTTGCAAAAATGCCAGTGCATTTTTTATCGTTAACATCTGGCTCCAACTGGGATGGAGACCTCCCTGCGAGGTTTCCAAGAACCTAGAAGACCTTGTGCCTTTAGTATTGGGCCATGGAGTCATTCAGCCTTTTCAGTGGTTAATGAGAACACACAGGCTTGCCTAAACCACCGAAAACAAAAACTTACCCCAAAATCAAAACTTAATGAATCTCGATTACCTGCAAGAGTACAAAGACCTCAGGGTTTGCTAGACGAAGCTCATCTCTCTATTTAAAATGCTTCCAATTCTCAGTATGAGGTCAACAGGCACATCCACCATGACTATCTTCCATGATTAGGAGAGAAATTAGGATTTTCACCAATTGCATATTTCATCCTTCCAGAAACATAATGAAGAAACCAAGCTGCACCACCACTAGCATTTTCATAAGGTATAAAAGCAGGATCAAGGACTATAGTGAACCAAAGATACACTGAATTGTGTGAACAATCATAAAGAAGCCACAGATAAGTCTACATTAATAATAAAAACTCAGGCTATGAAGCCACCAACAGAGGGTGTTTCCGGTTGCAACCATGTCTCTGTAAACCTTTTTTGGATCGTGTTTCAAAACAACAACAACTTCAGATACAAAGCATTTCTAGATCTTCTAATATGTGCAGATAGCCTTCCAAGGCTCGCAGATGTGCTTTGATCCTGATATCTTGAAGATGAAGTTCGAGTTGGGTGATGTGTCTTCTGATCCCTAATATTTTTTCCTTTAAGAATGACCAAATATTGTCAAAAAACTTCTTTTTGACTTTCTTCTTCAAGAATAATGTTTAGGCTTGATTTGGTAATTCATAATCATCCTATTCCAGAAGATTTCACATCATTCCAACTTGAATATCTCGAATCKGGGCAGAATTTTGAATWTTCTGGTTAAAACARCTTTYTGTGGTTAACARTATTTGGATTTAARCACCTTATCCACCGAAAGCACTTCTTTTCGGTGGTTAATGAGCACTGGRGGGCTCGCCTAAACCACCRAAAAAYAGAAGTATTTCAAAAATCAAAATATCAAAATTYTGATTACCTGCATGTTTGTAAATGWCTTCAGGGCTTCTTAGATGAAGCTCCTTTCTCTCTGACTAAACTTGTAATCTCCTCCTGATGGGTTTCAGCTTGCAACTCTCCTTACTCGGGATCTTTGTGCATATTGTCTATTGGCTAAAATTCGTTCCACCCTTTTTGGATCAATGTTTGGGTCGATCTCCATTGTCGATGACGATGTGGGCATTTCAATATTTACTGCTTGTTGGAATTGTTTCTCACCTTTGCAAACGCTTTGAACTTATGGCTCACTTTTGAACTGACCTGATACAGTCATGACTTTCTCCTCCATAGAAGTCTTATTTAACTTAATTTTCACCTCTCTAAAATCTTCTGCAGTCTGAGCAAGGTCTTCCAAGCCATGATTTCCTTTGAGCAAAATAAATCTTGATAAAAGGATCTTCGTGCTCCCTTGTTGATCGCATTTCACAAGGTTTCTGCATATTTTATCATGACTTAAAGCATCATCACTGGCGCTTCTAGAATTTGATTTCAATATGTCATTCTCTTTAACTATTTTTTCCTGTCCATCTAATGCAGTGTCCTCCATGTTAATAGTTACTGATGTGGAAAATTTTGCATAGGTGGGAAGCAAACACTAGTCACCAAGTTTCCAATTAGCATGAAAGAAACAAGACAAGAGTGTCAATTTCTTAGGGTCCTGCTGCTGTTGTCTAGATCTGAATCACTTACAGTTTTAGTTGCCATCCGTACCAAACCCTCTTGTTCGGAGTTTTGGAGTATGTCTTCTCTGTACAGGCCTGTCACAGGTGATTTGGAAGCAGTTTTTTAAGCAATCTTTGATGAGCTGCCAAAAAGATGTCTCCTGATTAATCCTTATCTTGAAAAATGTGATGGTCATTGAAATCTACTCTGTCAACGTGTGTTGCACCCGTCTTCACAAAATAAAAGCAAATATTTGCAATCTTAAGCTCTTTTGTATGGCTAACGAAAGTGACTCTGGACAACCAATGCCAAAAACAAAAAACAACCATATTGTGTACTATGTTCAAAGGAATCATTGAAGGTTGGAACTGTAATCTGAAGAAATATCACGGAACCATTCTGCTATCAGAAATAGGGATTTCCTCCTCAAGTACACATTTCAACATAGTTATGATAGATTGATGTTTTTCTTTTGATATCAAATCTGTATGATGCAAGACTATTATATCAGCTCGTCTCAATGCAATCAAAGATTCTCTCAATGGCCCACGTGGTATCAACCTTCTATTGCCCCAAAGGGTTACACAGTTTACCATTAAAATCTCCAAGTCCCTGGACAAGCTCCAATGCTTTCTTGCTGCTTGAAATGACTAAAATTGGTGTGGATGTTGTTATCTTCATTAGGGACATAAAAGGGAAACAATAGACCCCGAAAAACTCATTTCTAAGAACTCTACATGCCATCATCTAGAATGACAACTCCAATTCCATTCCCAATCTTGTTTGCAGTCACCTTGGACTCCCTAAACTGGCAATTATGTTCTTCCCTGTCTCCTCTTATATGAAATTCCATCACACCATATCTCTGAAAAAGAATGCAGCAATATTCAACCTGTTTGGTCTGATCCAATTTTTGTAGTAGTACCAATTAGATGTCATTGAAACATTCTGGCTTCATCTCCACCTCCATAGCCCCTGCTAAGAATGAGAGGACAAAGCCCAGCCTCCGAAAAGAGAAACGCAAGGAACTCTGTCATTGGGGTCTTTCCATTTCTACCCCACGTCAAATTTGCCCACACTTATCACAGGTGCTGCCAACCTTTTCTATTTGAATAAACCTCAGAGATATAGCTTCTTGCGGGCTTGGAGAGCAAATGCATAGAGGTGAGATGCTGTTGTTAGAAAAATCAACAAACAACGGTAAAGTGGGGATACTTGCTAATTTGGTGCCATGAATACTGAGTCACTAATTGGTTCATTATTTTTTGCCATAAAAATAGCGATATGATTGCTACGTCTGTCCTGTTGTTTTTTTATTGCTCCCATTGGGAATCCATATCGGCCCTTGTCATATCATGATCACAATATTCGGATCTCTTCTCATATTCTGAAGCCTTATTCCACTATAAAATATGGACGATCATTTGGATGTACATCCTGATATATGGTATGCTGCATATCCTCGGTGATACTGCCTATCTCATTCACTTCACTGAGAAATTGAAAGTATGCACACGGTACCACATCATCTGAATTGTATGGAACTGGAAAGAATTGTCGATAACATAAGATGGCTATCGTCAAACCTAAAAGACCTCCTGCAAACACATTCTTCCAGTGGTGCCAATAATCATCTACCCATGAAACGCCAATCAGAGCAGCTGCCAAAAGAAATCAGGTCGAGATCGACCAACTGCATTTTTTTATTGAATCCGTGATCACTGCAGTAATTACATGTGCGAATTTGAATGGGAAAACACTTATGGCAATACAAAAGATAATTCTAAACACAACAGTCTTGACTGGCAAGAGAAGAAAGAATACAACATTCTATAAACAAATTCAAATTAATGTGATGATCCAAGTGCGCCAAGTCCCATTTTCTACTCCAGTATCTTTCAAAATTTCCATGCAGAATGCTCCCTTTGTCCTCATCTAGCAGATTAAAAATATATGTTTCTATTTGGGGGGTTTCCAGGACTAAGTGGGGTTCCCTTGTTGCTTATAACATGGTTTACTAGTCTTTGAATGAATCTTTTTGCATTGCTGATAGTTGCATTTACTCCCCCGTCTGTTGGCCATCAAACCTGTCCAACAACAATTAGCATCTGCCCAAAACCAATTTGTTTTTAAAAGGTCGATTCAAGTGTATCCAGATTTCCATCAGAGTAATTGCGGTAAACATTCTTCCCATCAACCAGTGTATGAGCCTTATTTTCAAAGAAGGCATAATCTGCTGAAAGATTTTATTTTGATAAATATTTAAGAAGGGAGAAATATTTATCACAAAGGGAGATCCATTATTGTTGAGAATTGAAGCAAGAAGCTGCATATCTTTATTCACATCAGGCTTGAAGCTTTCCTTCTGATGGCATCTTAGACTGATAGACATCAGCATTGTAGGGAATCACAACTTTTATTTGGCGGGCAAGGTTTTCCTTTCCCAAGGCCTCTTGTATGTTAAGCACTGTGGGGAGTGTAAATGCCTGGGATTATTTTAGGTGTTAAGATCCAGACTTTAAACTGAAAAATATGCAACCATGATCTCTGCAACTATGACCTTTGCATGTCTTTATTTACACAAGTTCACTGTTATTTCTATTTCAAATTAGAAGAAAGAAATCCTCGAGAAAGAGCTTATTTCCTGAACTACCCTACTTTAACCAACTGCTGCCTCAAGATTAGGTAAAATCATGCTTCCAATGAAGCCATGTCAGAAAGTGATTTCCTGAAATTATTCTTGATCTTAACCCAAAAAATGATAGAAGCCATATCATGCAGAAATATAGTCGATAACATAAACATGATTGTCCCTCGTTTGACAAAAATGTTTTGATATTTATGCTTCTCATAGATTCCAAAAATTTTGTAATAGGGTCATAAAAGTCAGAATGAAATATCTCTTTGAGTTGCTGATCCAAAAGAATGTAATGCTGCTTTTTTTTTTCTTCACAAATGATGAATGTAAATTGCTTGATCTTTGTTAAAGAAAAATACGAACTCCATTTCTGACCTGAACCTTTCTACTCGTCATCTTCCTTTTCATCATGTGTGCTGCAATCAAAAGACTGAAAGTTGTCCTTTCTATCTATTGCAGGTTTGAGACTGTATTTTACAGATACGTCAGCCTGCTCAACATATTCATAGTTTTGAAAGGAGACAATCTGATCTTTATGAAGACATCTTTGATCATCTCTCTGTGTGGCTAAAGAAACCATCTCTTCCAATTCATAACAATCAGAATTAAGGATGGAAAGAGAGCGTTCAATTTCTTTCTAATCCATTTGTAGTTCATTTTGATGGAAAAACACAATATCTTGAAGATCATTTACGGGTTGTGACATATTATGAGGGGAAGCTCTTTCTAGATTTACATATTCAAGTTTACAATGTAATTCATATTCGTCACAGCAATTATCAAATGAAAACTCATTTGAAAAATACCTTTTACAGTGCTTAGTGAAGGCTTTGTGAAAATCTTTCAATGATGAAATGCTAGAAGGAGGTAAAGAGAAATACCACTGACGTGCATCACCATATAATGAAAACATGAACATCTTCATGCGGTAGATCTAATAGATCCATGCACTCATGAAACTTGAGGAGGTGTTCTGCAGGATTGTCTTCTTTGCTTTCTTTGAAGATAGGAAGAAAATCTCCCCATTCCGACATATTGGGTACTGGATGTGGGAAACTAGGAACTGAAGAGAAGTCAAGAGGTGCAAACCTCCAAGCCAAAAGAGCAACAAACGCTTTTGACATTTGAATATCATGGAGTCGCCACTGAATCCGTCCTTCATGGAGTCGCCAGATAGATAATTACAACCAATGTAGTGTCCGACCTTTGTCTATCATCAAAGATCAGATCTTTGTTGTCTCCCAGGGAAGCTGAGCTTCGATCTCCTCTCCCCGGAAACGGTGCCAATTTGTTATCACTCCAGGAAACTCTCCTAGGCTGTAAGTCGGAGATGCCTGGTAACTAACTCTTTTTGGGAAATATTTTCTTAATATTTGATGTGGTTTTTGGATCAAGATGAATATCTATGGACTAGACTGTGTTTTCAAGACTGTCTAGAAATATAAAATCTCACAAGGCCTTCTAGTAATGTAGTCAGACAAGGTTTGATTAAATGGAGGAGAAAATAGCTATTGAACCAGACTATACTCATATAAAACAAGCAAAATGGGTTTAATAACTAAGGAAATATCTTATGATCATCAACTTAATCAATCAATAAATGAGATGAAAGTCACATACAGATTGAATGATCATCAATAAAGAACCTTCACTCATAAGATATCAGAGAACAGAAAAGAAAAGTCTGACAACACAACTGAAGGAAGCTTGCAATTTTTCATATAATAAGAATAGGTCTCTCTTACAATAGCAGTATGTAGAACCCAAAATCAAACCCTTAGTTTTTCTTCTATCCTAATCTTTATAGCTTTACAAAGTAGTTCTGAGATCTTGAAAACATGGATCAAATCAACTAAAAATAGTAAATCAAAATTCTGTTGCAAAAGAAGTGGGATGCTTCCTCAAAATGAGGCCAATCCCAGATTTCTCTCTGTTGATTGTTGGTGCAGTGAAGAAAAACCTCCCAAGGCTAAATGATGACTCTTCAATAGAGACCAAGTCGAATTTGTTGATGTGGCAAGGTGTCCCGATTTTTTGTGTTAATTAAAGATGTCCAAAAACCTTTGAAACACCTCCTCTTTCAACCATCTGTCAAAAATAAATGTTGGCTTTGTCTTGATAATTTACCACCTGTCTATTCCAACAGGTTTCATCTCATTCTGATTCAAAAATTTCTGATCTGGGCAAAAATTCACTCATTCTAGCAGTTACAGGCTTTCGGTGGTTAACTTGGAAAGATTCTGGATGAATTAACTACCGAAATCGCAACTTTTGGTGGTTAATGAATAGTCGTCCTATTCGCCTAAACCACCGAAAGTCAGAATTTCCAGAAAAAAAATGCCTATGGGAAAAATCAATATTCTCAGCCGTGGAATGTTCATTTTGCACGTTCAAATAGTCAATTTTTAACTACAGATCATAAGATTTCCAATGGTGCAATAAGATTTGTATTTTGAGATAGGGAAGCTAGTCAAATTTTCCCTACAAGATTAGGCATCATTCTTGCAAAAATGCCAGTGCATTTTTTATCGTTAACACACTGAAAGTCAATTCTCATCATCTTATCCTGTAATGATCTTCCTCTCGATTTCGATGAGCTATTACACTCAGATTTTTCTCCAAGTAATATTCCCATTATGACCTTCTTAGTGAATTTAATTAAGATATGACCCATAATAACTCAAAATTACGAAAATTGTTAGAATGGAACGAAACCAAAGCCCAGTTGTGCGGAATGGATCCTGATGATGAATGATACAAGTCGGGCCCAAATAAACCCCTCAATATCTCCTGAACTCTCTGTCACCCCTATCTAGCTACTTGGGTAGGCATAACTCTCTAAAACGTTGTAATATTATAATGTCCCAAAATGGGGACATTACACCTTTGTGCTTCATCATAAACCAAAATAGTGATAAATCAATCACAAAAAGGCCATGAGTTAGAAAATGTATTGTATCTATGGAATCTGTAAGGTCTAGCTCATGGAGGTGGGTGGGAGGGAAAAAGTCATGCCAAGCCAACTTTTGAGGAAAGCACCCAACCCACTTTCGGAAGGAAACATGAAAATTCCATGGTTCAGAATACTGGCTCAAAAGGTCTACAAGTTGGCTACCTAGGACGTCCTCATTCTCTGAAACCTGGGAAGGGATGGACAAAGATCTAGCAGACGACTGACAAAATCCCAAGGAAAGTTGAAAAAATGAGATGATAGGTTGAAATCTGTAGTTTTCAACCAACCCTTGGATTATTGGGTTTGCTTTAGAGGAAACTCAATGCAAAAGATATAATTCTCATATACACCTTTAATGAGACAACAAGGTGAAGTGATAAGAGGTGGCTGGAGAAAAATGTCATGAGAATATCTCTTTAGGCAAACAACATTCTTACTCTTGTCAAAACTTGAGCACAATGGTGGTTGATAGCCATCTTCATAGAATAAATCCAAATTCTCAGAGGAGCAATCATCAAAGTCCTCAAGGTATGACCAAAAATCATTATGAAAGAATAGCATCAAGTCATCCTTGGGTGTTGAATAAGCTCGGGTTCTTGTTGCCAAATGTCAAAATTATTAGTAACTTCATGTGGTAGATGTAAAGGAAACTTTTTGGGATGACCCTCAATGTCGTAAATGGGATCCCCATCATATCCAATCACATCCCATTTATGCTTCCCAACAAGTATGAACTCATTAATGTTATCAACAAAGTCCTCATTTTTATCAAAACATGAAGGGGTTAGAAAATCCAACACTTCTTTGTTGTCTACATCATAAGATAAATAATCATTAAAATTTTGGAAGGGGAAATAACTCACCTTGTTTAATCCTTCTTGTGCAGGAGATTCAAGCGTTTGGATAACTTCATCAAGAGGATGATTTGCCTCTACTTCTTCAACCTTGAGATATAAAGGACCAAGATCATCCAAGGGTTCCATTTCTTCTTCACTCTCTGAGTCATAGAACAAGGTATCATCAAAGAGATGGAAAGTAAAATGACTTACCTCATTCTCTTCATCTTGTGCAGGAGGGACAAAATCTTGGAGAGCTTCATCAGACCGAGGAGCGGTAACTAGTGCTTCATAATTCACTTCTTTAGTTGTATCTTCACTGCATTCTATTGAATCATGGGAAAAATCTTGCTCCTCTTCAAGAGGTTGACAATGTTCTTCATGAATCTCTTCTTTAACATCAGAGGATTCTTGATGTTGAACATGATATGCATTTCTGAGATCTGCCAATATCTCAGTAGTGAATCCTCCATTTTCCAAGGCTATTGTGAGATTATGAAGGGCATCTTCATACATTTGGCGAAGTGGTTTTGTAAACTCAAAAAACCTACTGATGAGGTGTATGAAGGATGATATGCCTCTATATTGGAAACAACCCTTAAAATGATTTTGCAAGTAGGATGGCAGAGTGAGTAAGAAAAATTTTATAATAGCATCTTCTCCTCCCATATCTGTCTCGCTCATATAGTCCAAAATATTTATAATGTGAGGAGTTGGGAGGCCCAAAAATCTTGGAGAGTTGTTCAACCATTTTGTATCAAAGTAATTTGGGTATCCTTGAAAACTTTTGAAATCAATAGTTGGACACATTTGTTCCCTGTGTGCCATGATCCCATAGCTTGGAAAAATCACAAAATTGAGAGTAAGGTGGCACGCTAGAAAAGGTCAGTGGAGTCGCCAGATAATTTACCTGAAACTATCAAAGGATAAGGGAAAACACCCTAAGTGGAGTCACCAGGTAAGCTTGAAAGATAGAGACTATAGGAGCAAGGCTTACCGAAAAAATGTCATCTAAGGAAGTTTTGACTCAGTGTTCCCCGACAACGATGCCAAAATTTTATCGTACAGTTTGTAGCAAGGATGGAAGGCTTGAGTTAGGTAGGTCAAACTAGTGATCATGAACCTTTCCCAACCAATTTCACCACGATGGGAAGGTTCTTTCTCTTTAGGGAGGTGAGGCCCAGGTGTGACGTCCCCAATGACCTGGAGTTCTAAGAAGGCAAGAGAATACAAGACAACGATAGATCTCCCCCTTCACAAGTTACCACCCAAACAGATAGTCTGACCAAAGGCCAATTTGAATATAACCCCCCAAAGAAGTATACCTTCCTGGAACAAAGCAACAACAAATTGATATATATACAAGTTATATCCCAATGGGGTTAGTTCTTCATAAAATAGATGACTATTTCAATAGAATATAAGAAATATGGCAATAATTATTGACGAAGTCAATTTTTATCAATAGCAAACAAAAATTGTAACACTTCACCAATAAATGTTGGAACAATGCGACATTCAATGCAACCAATCAACACATCATCCAATAAATGCCTAAAATCACCATTTAATTTCTCAAAAGACAAAATGTTGTTGTAGTAATGATTTAAATAGCCAAGGGTGATGACAACATTTAGGGTTAGTAGTTAGCTCCTAGACTAGGGTTTGTATTCAAAAGTTTAAAGAGTGTTGTAGTCAAATTCACTTCAACACTGGAGGACTCTAGATCAGTGCCTTAGGGTTAATGGAGTCAAGAGTGAAGGACACAAGGGTTGAAGGAGGATGACAAAGGACTAGAGGGAAGAGTTTTGAAGTGCTTCTATGGCAGGGCCTCAGAATCAAAACCCTAGGGAAGAGAGGCTCACTTTGGTGTTTCTACAACAAGACCTCGTGCTCTCTCCTCCTTCCTTAGGTCAACTTTGGAAAAATGACTAGCTCAAATGAAGCACAAAATCAAGACAGGAAAGCTTAATGAGGGAGAGTGTTGCTACGACAAGTCTCTTTCATCAAAGCCTAAAATAAAATGACCCTAAGTGTAGATAACTTAGGCTTGGGGCGTCTTCTTCCTCTTGAATTCTAAATGGTACGGCTAGCACATGGGAAGAAAAAACAAGGAGTGTAGTTATGGCTAGGTTCTCTTTCTCTCCTTAAATGGCTGAAAGTTTCTCTATCAGGGGACATGAGACAAGGACCTACTTGTGTGCTTGTCACCTAGGGTTTTGATTCAACAAATTATAAATATATGCAAGAAAATAAGACTACAACCATTCATTTAAGAAGTTTTGAAGAAAAATACTTATAATTCATCAAGAAATAACCATGCAAACCCTAGTTGTAACACCTTCCTTCAAGAGAAACACCATAAAATGCCAAAAATGTCTTCCTTCAACAAGTGAGCCTCACTAAATCGGCCAAATACCCAAGAGAGGGCATAAATTTCAGACCTCCTTATGGAGTGAATGAGTGATGATGAAAAAATGAGAGTGAAAATCTTTGATTTATACAAAACCTTGACCTAATTTTACATTTTAGGTCAAGTAAAAGGCTGACAAGGCCAAAATATTAAATCATATTGTTTTTACATTAAATTGTCAAATTAAATCCTAAATGAAGCTGAAAAGAGAGTAAAATCCCCTCTAAGGGAGAGGTTATCCCCTTTTAAGGAAAATGGGGTATGCTAGAGCAAAACGTTAGCCCTCCTTGGGCTTCTCAATCTTGCCACACATGCCAATACTACCCATTCTACCTCCCAAGATGTCCATAATGTTGGATGACATAATGGCCATGATGGGCGATGTCCTAGGGATTCCAAGGCCAACGTTCCACTGAAAAGGGTCAATCCCCCCTAGGTCAAGCTCTGCCAAAGTGCCTATGGTGGAACGTCCTCTTCTCCTCTGGTGCAAAGCTTCGAATCCATCTCTATCATATATATGCCCCCTGGTGGGGTCTCAACATCCACCTGGTTGGCTCTTCAGCCCCATGGAGGTCTGAACTTATCATCTCCCCATGTGTACTGGTCCAAGATGGTATCTGTCCATTGGGCATGGTCCTGCACATCAAAAGCCACGCCATCCATGGTCTCATCAGTCACAAGGATCATAGAAATGTCAATCACATTTCATCATCAATATTATTAAACATATGCATAAAACCCCTAATAGATCAATCAATAGCTAAAAGATGTTACACAAACCTACAATACAAGTCTGGGAAAAGGGCAAGGCATCTGATTGGGCTAGTGTCCACTGAATAAAGGGAAGTTCTCGGAAGAGATCTCTTCCAAGACATGTAAGTGGATGAAGTGGTCAAGGGATGTCCAAGAAGGTGGGTGTAATGCAGGTCAAGGGAGAAATATGTTACCTGTGGGTTCCTTTGTAGAAGGCGAGTTGTACCTGTCATGGATGCAATTCTTTCCAAGCCCATTCATGCCTTTGTTCTTTTTTGTTCTTTTATCTTTTATTTCTCTTTTTTTTTTCTTTTTTGCTCAAGAGATAATCAGGGGACACTGTCCTGGTGTCATGGCCAGTTGTGACAACGTTACCCACAAGTACTTTCATAGAAATGAGAAGTCTGGCTCGTGATGAGACCCCCTTTCCCTTGGCCATGCAACTAAAGGTCACTTCCTTGGCGTGGTAACCAACTGATGGCAATGTCATACTTCTAGGTACCCATGGACCTTGTTGTCATCCTGATACACACTTGCAAACCTGAGCTGATTACTGCTCACTTAGTGTGTCCTTGGAGGAACAATGCCTAGGTTCATAGCCCATGCTGTCACTTTTACCGGAACCTCTTCCGTCTAGGCTTACTCCTAGGGAAGCCAAAGGGGGTAGACCTTAGTTACTAGATGTGTTAGATTTAGGTTCTAGGAGTTAATTTTAATTGGTTAAGGTTAGAGGGGATTCTAATCCTAATATGCTAAGGCAACCATGCAAGAAAAGCAAGCATTTTCCCTAGGTCAACTAAGACTAGTGCCTAGAAATTGGGCAAGGGGTCAACTAGGTTAAGGGGTGTTTCTTTACAAAAGATTACAAATTACTTTACAAATTCACAAAAGAATGAATTAATCCAATGAACAATATCATGTACAGTTACTTACAAGAAAGCATTATAAGATACAAATTATACAAATCAAACTAACCAAGCTTATCTTCTATGTGTGCAGGATACAAAGACTAAAGCATTCAAATCACATCACCACATATACGTGATTATCATCAACAAATTACTTCATCAACAGATTCCAAAGTTTAAGAGAGTTAAACACAACTATTATGAAGAGTATTGAACAAGAATTACACTCTTTATTATTAAGCCCCCCAAGTATTCTATTAGATTTGGTCTAGGGTTTAATAGTTAGGCTTTTCTTAAGATTTATAAATTTTATTAGCTTTCACCAAAGCCTCCTCCTCCTGTTGCCAAATAATTGTTGGACACTCAAGATAGTATGACAACGAGGCCAACCCTAGTAGAACCAGTCAGCCCTGATAATAAGAGTACTTCCCGGAGAGGACACACACCTGGTGCGCCACAAGACAGTCCCTTGCCACTAGCCTCCATTTTTTTCCTCAAACCTGTTTTAGATGGTTAAGATGGTGGTCTAAGGTACCCTAAAGTAGTCTATTAAGTATATAAGTTGATTAGGTAGAATTTTAGGTAGTTATTAGAGTGTTTAGAGAGTTTTAAAGTACTTTTTAGGTGCAATTTAGTGATATGGACGAAACTGTTATTAGCTTAAAGAGTGTGTTTCTTAAGCTTAAACCATTGAATAATTTCAACACATGTAAAGAAAAATAATAGAGATGGCCGAAAAATAAAGATTATATCACATGCACAACAATAGCTTTCTTATGAAAAGGAGATCAAGGGAAAGAACAACTTGCCTTAAAGAAAGAAAGAAAAATTATGTGTTTGCCTACTTTACCATTCACATTCAAGCCCAAGTAGATGGCTTCCAATAGATATCAACAATAAACCAATGAAGCAATTACTTGTTAAGCACTTAGAAGACTTGAAAAATTAAAGATTAAACAATGTGCATAGACAAAAGATATTAAGATTGAAATGAAACTAAGCAAAACCCAAATAGAGTATTTTAAGTGTGTTGCCCAATGGGCTTAAGTTGATGAGGTAGATCTAGAACATAAGCATGTAACACATATTAAACATTAGATCACATCACATCACATCAAAAGTAAAGCATTAACACATTAACCTTACCTCTTTGGGGTATTCCTCTCCCAACTAGGTAGGTTATTAAGTTATCTTGCTTAGTTAAGTTAAGTTTCTTAGATCTTAGTTGTTAGGGAAAACCATGAGAGATGAGCAAGAAGAAAAGTGAACGAAGATACCATCTAATCTATACTCACTCAAGAAAACCCCACGACCAAGGTTGTGAAGGTGCCCACACCTTCAAAACCTCACGGCCTAGCTAGGAAGAAAACTAAAGAATTGAAAAATGCTAAGTCTAGCCTACATCCTACCTACCCACAAGCTCAAAGAAGAGGGAAGGTCGTACCACTTCCCCTCTTACACTTTGAGCTCAAACAATCAAGCAAAAAAAAGGAAGAAGTGCACTTCTAAGCTAGAAAATGAAAGAAGGGGGTTAGAAATAGCTACCAAATCCCCCAAGGGGTCTTGAAGTGTTGTGTGTGTCTCTTTGGGGCAGCCAAAAGCCTCCAACCAGATCTGATATACCTGGAAAAATAGCAAGCCTTGCTTGCTAGGATGGCTACACAAAACCAAGAAAAGTTAAGGAAACTCTTGCCGTTTTGGGGCAAGAACTTTCCACAAGAAAGAGATATATTTTATATGAATTTTTGACCTATACAAACAATGATATGATAGCTAAAAATGACATGAATGAACAACAATATTAAGAGAATGGCAATAGATCTAGAGAGTTGGATTTTTTAAGAGCTTCAAGTGACCCTTCCCTTCTAGAAGGAGTTCCCAATGAAACCCTAGAGATGAACCTGCAATATCCTTTCAAATCACAAGCATAAAATAGATAATATGTTGATGTAATAAAATTAAATGACACTTCTATTTAAACCAAACATCAAGATATATAGACCAATAGGCATATGCTCTACCAAGCCTACTTAGATAACACTTTACCTAAGATCTAGTGTTGCAAGAAATTAGAAACAATACTAAAACAATGTTACCTCCCATTCATAAGAACAATAAGCATACGCTTTACCCTTCTTGTTGTCCTCCAAAGATTCTCCAAAATTATATTACCAAAGAAAATGGTTTTGGAGAGGAATACCCCAAAACCCTAGAGCATAGAATGACAATGAAATGGAAATGACAAGAGAGAGAGAGTTGAAAATCAAGTAGCATAACAATACTTCAAGATATGGTGAGTTGGGGAGGATAAATGAGATCTAGTTATACTTGAAGAGGCAAACCTACCTCTCTTGGATCTATGCCAAGTGTCCACCACCAAGCAAACAAGTAGATCTCAAGGCTAGGGCACACCATCTAGGGTTTGAAAGCTAGATCTAGGGTGTAGAAAAATGTAGGAGGTGTTGGGATCAATAAAAGAGGTGTGGGAGGCCTTGATATTGATGCCAAGGAAGGTGAGAGGTCTCAAATATTTTTTAAAAAATCATTTGTGGAGTTTCTAGAAGAGGGGGGCGTAACTCCTCTTGGAGGGGGCAAAAAATGGGTGAAAATGAAGGAATGGAGGGGGATTAATGAGAAAAAAAGAGTGGGATCACCCTATGAGGTGATGTGGGGGTTAAAGGAAGTCATAACTCATAAGAGAGGGCCCCAAATAAGTCACAACAACCTCCACCAAGGAAAAACGTCAATCCCCCTAGGGGGCGTGATTTTTGAGTGTAGAAGGTGGGAAAGGGGTTAGAATATGTTGGAAAGGGTTGGGAGGGTAAGGTTATTCTTAGGGGGTCTCTCTCTAACCATCATTTCAACATTTCACATCATCTAACTCATTATTACAATTTTTACATCTTGCCATGTTTGGACTTTAGCAATTAAAATTCTTGTTTTAGATTGACTGACACTCCGGGTGGACTAACCCATGGCTAAAGTTGTTCGACTGAGCTGAAACTTGGTCCATGGATTTAGGGGGTGCTATTCCATTTATTTTGAGCACAAATACCCCTATCAAAAGTCCAAGGACCTAGTTTTTACAATTATTGCTCAAAAACAATTAATTAATATAATTAAACCTCCAAACTTGGGGAAATTTAATTAAAAATTAATTAATTAAAAAAACTAACCTAGAATCGAAGGAATTCCGCGAAACTTTCTAATATTTCTTGCATGGTCATTTACAATGATTTCCCTATATAGTTACCAAAACATAAGCCCACTAGAACATCGTTCACCACTTTGGAGGACTTATTGCAAGTGTGAGGGAAAAACTCAAGGGAAATTAGTAAAGGCTGAAAAGCCCAACTGATAACCTGAGGATAAAATACCCTCGGTGAAAGGAACTCTCCCAGTGAACCGATCCCAAGGTAACTGACCTAGACATGACTCATGCAGACCTATTACATTATTAACCCATGCAGGGGTGCGGAAATTCCAATTACAAAAATAAGTGATGGGGCCAAACACCGCCCTGTAGAACAAAATTTTTTTGACAACATGACATCTAATGATGCATCTCTTCATGGCACATGAGTTGACCACTGGTGCTAAATGGACGGTCAACAGACCTAATAGGCTGGCTCGTGATGAGACCCCCTATCCTCTGGTTAGGTCTTGTTTTATTATTTTTAGGGTCCCTTTTGTTTCTTGTCGAGAAGCCTTTTATTGCTTTCTCGGGGATCTCTAGGCGAAGCATCTCAAGGTTTTATTCTTAGGATTTTAATTTTTACTAGCTTGCTTTTACCTTATGGGCCTTTAGCCCCTTCTTCCCATTAGATAAGGTGTAACCCTAAATAGGTCAACCCAGTGCCCAGAAAAGTGGATTGGGACATGTGAGTGGGAAATAAGATGGAAAAATGAAATTGTGAAGGGAGCGGACGATGGATTCTCAGAGATGACCCCCAGTGGCTAACCAAAACCAACAGACATAGGCTTACTAGGACATCCTGTCAATCCCCAAAACATGGTCAAGTGGGCAAGTGTAAGATCCAAGTAGTTGTTAGAAATAAAAGGAATCAGATGCATATAATCAATGGTTTTGATGA
>JZKD02S1723423.1:36359-51521 GCA_000966675.3 Picea glauca
AGGCTACCTTTGATCGCCATGTCAACCTTCGCTCATTTCACGAAGGCGATCTCATCCTGGCTTACGATATCGCTCATGATACATTTGGCCATGGAAACTTCGAGTCACTCTGGCATGGCCCATACATCATTCAACATTCCCTCACCAAAGGTGCATATATCCTAGCCTCTCCCGAATTCCTCTCTCTCAAAGAACCCGTCAACAGGTTGTATCTCAAGAAATTTTATTCTTAAAAGTAGTCATTATACTTTAAGTTATTTATTTTCTAGTGTTTTTAATCTTTTTATCCTCCCCTCATGTCTAAACTATCCTTTGTTCTATTGACAGATGATTCCTCCACCAGCCTACCACATTGGTTATGCCGACGACGCCAGCCATTGGACACAAAATCTCGCTTCAGCTGCTTGGGCTCTCTACATCCCCTCACATGAAATTCTCCATTCGAGTGGCATATGTTTGGGGTCAGCAACCAACAACCAAGCCGAATACACTGTTGTCATTGGCCTCTTGGCCGACACCCAACATCATCATATTCGTCACCTTAGCATCTTTCTCAACCCTCAACTAGTCGTTCTCTAGCTCAACAATGTGTACCGCATCTGTGATCCTTGCCTCTTTCGCAAATACCTGCAGGTTAGGATTTTATCTCGACATTTTGATTCCATTACATTTACACATATTCCAAGGCAATTGAATCAAATTACAGATAACCGAGCTAATATTGTGTTAGACTGGCATATATCACATCAATCTACCTCTACACATACATAAACATATCACAATCCTATCACACCATATACATAGAATAGACATCATCAAAACATTAACCAAAAACATGTAAACACCACATAGATATCAAAAAGTATACTCATGTATATATATATAGGTCCACAGTGCCATATGAATGTTTACATACAAAAAATACACGTATATGCAGGCCAATGCAGCACCTCGATACAAAATGGGCTCACCATCCTATATACAAAATATATATATACATCAAATGCCTCAGAGCCCCACTCACGGTGCCTCTAGAGCACCACTGCCTGCCCCTCCCTCAGGTTGTGGTGGCCCACCACCTCCTGCCACAGGAGGTGGTGGTCCAGCCCCTGTTGGCCCCTCCTGCCCCGGAAGAAGTCGTTCGGTCATCAACGTAGAAGCCATTGTTTCTCGTCGTACTATGGCCCGCCATGGTGGCGACACCCCCACACACTACTCCAGGAAAGTCTCGTCCTGGATGCGAGACCATATGCCCTCAGGCACCTCTTGTAATATCGTCTCCAGATGACAACGTATGTCCTCATAATTAGCTGCGACCCCCGTCGGAGGCACATGTGATGGCCCAGCACCAGGGTCATCAAACCGGCGCCTCGCTGCCCTCTCTGGCTCAGCTGGTTGCACTGCGGCCTCATCACACCGATGTCTCTCTCCCCACGACAGTCTCTCCGGTGCTCGTTGCAACTCCACCTCGCGCCCACGAGGTGCACATCTGCACATGCAAACAAACAACATATAGTATCATCATCTATATCATATACATATGGACTGTTATCTCAAACACAAAATAGCAAAAACATACACATAAACACCAAACATACCTCGATGATCAAAAACCTCCCCTAGAGGTAGCACCATGTCTGGATCATCCCGGAAGACCACCCCGACATAGGGGTAATGTAAGATCACCTGTGACATCTGCCGCCATACCTGCACCGCCTATGCAGAAAAGAAGTAGCCACCTTCGCCACCACCATGGCGAAGCAACAAAGTCGACCACCGCCTCAACTGCGGCTCTCGCACCCCAGGTGCCCCCAATAGAATCCTCAGGCACAACATCGACACCCTCTCTAGAAAACATGCCACTAGGATGGACCCGAAGGAAAACTCCCCCATATCAATTGACCAACAGTGGTCCAACTGCCCCACCATCCTCACATGTAGTGTAATCCCCCAAGAGAAACGCTCGCCGACCAACACTCTCTCCAGCACCAGAAGCTAGCCACCACTAATCCGCTGGGCCACCAGTGACCCATATACTCGTACAATCATCGCTGCGATACAATTATGCACAAGGGAATCTATAGACGCAATGCTCACAACCATCCTAGACATAAAGTTCTGACCCAAACAATATCTCCGACCAATAGTCGTGAGCTGCGTATCCCTAGGCAGCACCGGCTCCGTCGGTAGGGGAATTCCCCGAAAGGGAAGCCCAGTCAAGAAATATACATCCTCCATCGCAGTGAATGGGATCTTCTCTCCTCGCACGAGGAAGCAGTGCAACTCCAGACTTCACATCTGGATCAGGAACTGTAGGAGATACTCCTGTGCTTGTATCAATGGGCACTCAAAGAACTTTAGCAGCTCACAAGCTGCCAAAGTCGCATGCACACCTGCCCCCTCAATGGCCACGACATCTTGTAGCTGAGACCAGTCTCGATCTCACCACCCCATTGGCATTGTCACAACCGTCCACCTGCAGACAACACAGAGTCCTATATCAGCTCAAGAAACCATCAACAACATCAAAAAGACTCGTTTTTATACCCCTCAACCTTGCCTCCTAGGCATGGTTTTGTTACCCACAGACACGCACACATGCGTGCATGTTCACTACACAGGTGCGCATCAATGCACACCCGTTTTCTTCATAGGTGCACTCCCAAGCGCATATGTTCACCATACAGACACGCACAGATGCACGCCTGTTCAAACTACAGACGCGCACTTGTGTGTGCCTGTTCAACTCACATGCACGCCCTTAGAGCACGCCTTAAATCCCCTCTACTGTGCCCCATGCATGTACATCCGGTGGACAAGCACACACATGTGCACACCTATTACTGGGTTGCCCGTGCATGTGGGGCCCATATCCCCTAAATCTCTCTGTACGACCCCCCGTACAACCCCTGCCCAAAAAATGAAATCCTATTTCTATGTAGGATGATCATACTACTAACCTGAAGCTCTCTAATCACCAATTAGATGCCTCATCCTCCCCAAATCTCTAAAACTCCTCTGAAAACTGCTCGTCCAGTCACTATTGTAGCAGGTACAAGTGAGGTGGCAATGTGGGCCCTATAGATATATATAGGCCTTTTTCCAAACTTCCACTCACCATTCCAGGAGCCCACGGTGTCCATTTTTCAATCTGTCTTTAGCCACGGGATCAACATCCCATCAACTACATCACAATAGTCCCTGGGCCTCTTTTCATCCTGAGCCCCCATGGTGCCTTTTTTTTTCATACCCTAGTCAGGTATGCATGCACATATTCATGCTTATCAAATACATGCTCATATATTTGATTCTCTTCAGATATTGTTCACTCTGGGTATTTGGTTTTCATGTGTGCAGGTACTTGATCATCATACATTGGCACAACCCCTTCAGGTATATACTTAGCACTAGCATGTAGTCTTTCCCATTGTATCGCACTCACATTTCCAGTCACACCCTCTGATATTTTCCTCTAGGATCCCCATTCTTGGCTCTGTAGTACCCACACCTCCATTTGCATCTTGGGTACTATTACCTGGTAGCATTCTTACCCACATAAGTTGTCCCATTCATAGCACCTTTTGACACTTTTGACACTCATATTGTTTTTCAAAACCCTTTAGGGATGGGAGTCCTGATAGTCTTTCATCATGTCGCGAATCAACTACATACTCCTTCTCCTCATTTTGCTATCTTTCGCACACGGACTCCTAGATTATCTCTTCTCGATTCTATTTTTTAACTGCACCTCCGCAGTATCATGAACCCTCCATTTCATCCACAATCAGTTTTCCCATATGCAAACCTACCTTCATTTCACCTACCTCATACAGAAACTCACCAATGGGGCCCCCACCCTTCATCAGTTTTCCAAAAAAATTATGCCCTACATGGGCCACCCATATCACACTAGGGAACTCGTTTATGTATTTGTAAATTTCTCCTCAATTATTCGTTATTTATTATACAAACTCCTTTATTTTCAGTCGTTACATTACCCTTTTTGTCGTCACCTTTGGTGACCTGCTTCCCTCTTTTTGGCTAGCCGCAACCCATGTCACCTTTGGTTGGAGCACTACTTATCATCTTCCCTTTCCCGGCATCGTCCATATCTTTAGAGTNAAGATGTTTTCTCTTTGTTGGGGAATCTTCACCACTTCTGTAAAAGGCAGAGTTATCCTTAATTTTCTCAAGTGCTCTACAACATTGTATGTCATCTGACTGGAGTTTAACATAAGGTGTTTCTTCTTATTTCCAACGTTATTCGTCGTTTTCTCGCCCAATCTTTTCTCATTCATTTTTTCTTTATCTTTTTGGGTTTCTTTTTCAGAATCATTATTATTCTTGGATCTATCTATAAATCCTCTTCTCTGGGAAACTTTTTCTTGCGATTAGGGTTGTTGTCTCCTTCTTAAAATATATACATGGAATTCTCGCATCTGTCCATCTACACATTTTCATAACTTTCATCAAGTGAATACTAGCTCTCTTTCTCAACCATTTGCTCATCATATACATCATCCATAACAACTGCATTGGGAGTAGGATTCCTAGGAACCCTTGGTCTTTGCGGGTTATCCATGTTTTCAAACCTCACTTTGTTTTCTTGGGGAGAGTTCCTTTTTTTCTCTAGGATTGAGATTATCGGTTTTTCCACATAATTATCCCCCCACCTTAGTTTGGTTATCTCATTCTGCATTATCTTGATAGTTATATTCATTTGTGAAATTTTAATTCTTTGCTTAGTTTCTTATGTCGCCACTACCTTCACATCTAGTATGGTTCCCTTGAAAAATCCTCCTCCAATTGTTCGGTTTTGATCCCGTTGTCTCTTGAATTCTTCTTTCTTTCTTGAATTGGAGGCTCCTTGATTATCAGTACTTAATCCAACTAGTTTTGTTTGTACTTTTACCAGTACAATGTTGGGTTTGACGCCCATTTCAATCATAATTTATTCCATCTTAGTGGATTTATTCATTTCCCCCTCCAAGGTATCCATTTGGGATGTTCTAATAGAATATTTCACATTCGAGGGAATTGCATTATTATATAAACTGAGTACGACTAGGTCATTCAGCCTTTTATATTTTGGAATCTTACTCAAAGTTATATTGAACCCCATATTAAAATCTTGTATTCTTTCATTCTTCCTAAACCCAATATGGGTGAAATCGGTGAGAAGGGTATGATAAGAAATTGGAGGGGAGAACATAGTCAGGAACATGGCTTCGAGGTCATTAAATGAGAGAATTGATCTACTGGGTAATGTTGTATACAATTCATATGCTCTTCCTGATATGGTTTGGAGAAATAACCTTACCATGACATAGTCATACTCAATTCAGTGAAAATCACAAACATCAAGAAATAAGTGAAGGTGCTTCTTTGGATCGATTGCTCCATATCCAAAAAATTCCTTCAGGGTGCCCTTCGGGAGAATAGGGATATCATGTTTCTCACCTAGAATATTCAAAGGGGGATCTCTTATTCTTATTCTATTTTCAAACCTTAGGTTTTCTTGGTTTCTTGAAACATATCTTCCACCTCCTTGTTTCTCCTCATGTGAGTATTCTCACAGTTGTTCATTTATTTCTTCCATATCCGAAGAGATTCTAGGAATATGAATTTTACTTCTCAGAACAAAGAGTTGTTTCATTTTACTTCTGTTAATGGGTCACTTGTATTTGTCTAAATTCAACCCTAACCTTGTTCTTGTGTTTCTCTAGCTAGCCTTCGGTTTCTTCAGTCTTGTCGCTCCTCTCTCCTCTGTCTCTGGAGGATTTCTCTTTATTATTATTGGACTAAGATCTGCTAGGACCTTTCCAACTCTTCTCGAGTCTCGGTTGTTGCTATTACCAGATTGTATAGCTAATGTAAGATTCTTCGATGATTGTTCAATCCAATTTCCAAGTGGGGCTGATCAGCCTGGGGAAAAGTCATATATTTAAAAAAAATGCTAGGCCAAGTTCCAAATTTTAGTTCATTCCCGAGTATGGTCGCCAAAAATGTTGACACTTGAATCCATTAGGATCAAAAATAAAACCTCATGAGGGTGTAAATCCCCCTACGTTTTTATAGAGGTGGTAATCCTCTTTAGTATTTTCATAGGACTGTATATTTTCAGAAAATGGGACTTTGGAGAAGTCCTTCATGGTAATCAAACAAATATAAAGATTGCAAGAAAAAATAAAAGGATTTTTTTTTGTTTTCTATTTAGATAAAGTTCCTGAGAAATGACCAGGAACCACACACTTCATACATTTAAAGAAGATAAATAAAATGTCCTCACATCCATCATAGTTAAAATATAGAGTTTTGATCACATAAAATAAAAAAGAAGATGATCTGCATGCATAAGAGAACTTTAACATAGTGGACACATGGGAAGCTCAAATAGAGATAATGATAGATCAATCTCAAATACTCTATACACAAAAATCAGAGTTACAAATAACAGTCGAAATTGATCCTAAAATAACTCTCTTGAAATTTCTAAAAAAATATAGTCTGTTACATATTCTTTGAAATTTAAAATGTGTTTGTCATAAAAACTGGGATCGGGGCCCCCGCGGACCATAAATCAAATATACAAAATAATTAATGTTGTAGAAGTAGGATGATGGGTGGTAAAATAACAACAAGACCTGGAAAGAAGAAAAGGTAAGTTATCAGACTTCGGTTAAACCTTTCTAATCAAAGAAGAAGATTAACTGGATGAAGGAACTTATAAAGAAAGAAAAATGCGATCAACATAAAATTACTACGAGGTCTATCATGTATTTACTTTCTTGTTGGTGTCCTTTTATTATATTCATTAACGGTTACATGAACCCTCTCAATTGTTTCTTTCCCCCCATTGGTCAATTTGTCGATTTCTTTCATGAACCATTCTTCAATAGAATTCTTCATTTTCTCCACGTTTATCTCATGTTGGATTTTTATATTGAACAACTCGCCCTCCAAGTCTCTCAAATCAAGTAAAATACCATGTAATTCTTCCTCAATGTCCTTATTTTTCATGGAGTATTCCACTAGACAATTGTCTATGTCATCCTCATCATATTCAAGTATAGCATAGAAATTTTCAACTGATAACCCTTTAAAAATCTCAACTTGTTTGTCAAATTGTTGCTTTGTTAGGAGCATTGAGTTGAGAATTATTTTGGGGTATTTTATTTCGTTAGTATTTCCATATAAGTCTATCTCCACGAGCCTCTTGAATAGTTATTCCCTGTTTGATATAGATTGTTTGCACGCTTGACCAATATTATTCAACTTTTTTATCTTTTCTTTCCAGCACGTGTTCAACTCTTTTATCTGACTTGGGGAGGGAAGATACTCCTTTCTTTTCCTTAGTTTTGTCATGTTGGAAAATTTGTTTCCAAAGGGTAGTAAAACATCGAGGTAAAAACCTTCCTCATTCTTCAAGTCATCCTGCAAATACTCATGAAGGAATGTTCCCTCGAGCGAAAAGTAACAATGGTTTTTGAAATTTCCCATGCCTCTGTGATTAATTCCATTATTTTCTTAATGTTTCTTTATACATAGCTTCTAGATGATGTAAGTAGTCTTGAATATCCTTTCAATTTAGCAGTGGGTGTCATGGGTTTGACTATGGTCAGAGGATTGGAAAAAAGTGGAAGAGGCATTAATACATCTTCCAATTCCTTGATCCTTTCTTTCAATTTCATGTTTTCTACTTCAATACCACCAATGGATTCATCCAGAGCATCCCCAATTGCTCTCTAAATCTTATAAATATGGGAAGGACTCTTATCTCTTAGGTCAACCTCTGAATGATATTTTCCTTTCTTATTCTTTATATAACATTTTTTCAATAATCAATTTCTTGGATTGTCTGTCAAAGACAACGCTATGAAAAGAAAATGAATCTTATTTATTGAATGTCTCATTCTCAATGATTTCCAATGATGAATTCTGATCGACTATATTTCTCGATTGATCAGTGGTGGGAAATATTTTCTCGATGTTCACCTCGAGTTCCAATTCTTCAAGAGAGAATTTGTTGATGTCATGTTCTATGCAATGGTATTCTACCTCTTGAACAACATTCTTCCTCTTTTTTCTCACAGGAAGCTTGCGAGAGCTCTCAGTTTTTCCAGGAGGGGGATTGTTTTCTCCTCCACTACTGGAAGTACTGTTGGTAACTTTCCTGGTTGGGTGGGTCATTGGAGCATTGATCCAAGATGTGCTAGTTTTATGAGTAACAGTTGGGGAATGGGTTCTCTTCTCGTTGGGACCCTTTCCTTTATTCTCATAAAAATAATTAGTAATATGTACTATTTCCAAGTCACCAACATTGTGAGAATGAGGGCCTAAGTTTTTAACTTCTTCTTCACTAAGAATAGTATGAATAAATGAATTGTTGAATCCTACTACCAACATATGTTCCACGAAAATTCTATTAGGGTCAAAACCCTTTATCTTTTTAGCATATTTCAAATTCACATTATGGAAGTGGTTCACAAACTCATCAATTTTGTTTATATTCCTGAATATAAAGTCTCCAATTTTCCAAGGAAAGGGTATGATTTTTTTTTTTTTTTTTCCGTTTCTCATGGAAAAAGTGCAGCTAGAAATTATACTACCTTGCTACATCCATGATAAAAAATTTATCAGATAAATGGCATGGAAGAAAAGAGGGATTTTCCTTTGAGACAAAAATCCTGATAACATTATGATTTTCCATCTTCTCTAACGTCCCCTTTTTATCGAAGAATTTATTTCCCTGGTTGGATATTCTGGGGGTATCTTTACCAAACATTAGTCCTTTGAAGAATAAAACAAAATCATTGTAAACTTAATAAAAATGCAAATAATGTTAGCCTATCGCTTACCTTTACCAATCACTAAGTCTAAATTGTCACCTATATTTGTATTATTCATTTAGGATATTAGTAATATATCCTCAAGTGATGACTAATGATTTAGTTAAGATTGCCTAGCCTAGTAATCATGCATGATTTTAGGATATAGAGAGAATCTCTCTATGAGGTGGCATCACCCATTGTACTATAAATATGTAACATTGGAGTGAATACAATAAGTGTTGGCTAATATGCCTTTTCCGCCATGTTGTTATTCTTGTTTATGTTTTATCAATTAGTATCAGAGCTGTTATAGTTCTTAAGAACCTGTTAGTCTTCAGTTCCATGGTATCCTTTCATGAGAGATGAGGTACAACAAATCATAATTAAGGTGACCACTCTTTTGCATTCACGTAATCTGGTATGGCCAATTATTGTTAGATCAATATTGAGAGGGATGAGTCTTTATTGATAATTTCACATGATATGATTGGAGTGAAGATATGAGAAGAAAATCCAATAGCCGTGAGGAAGAAAGTGTATATATTTCTATGTGTGAGACACCATCAAATAAAACATGACAGATCCGAGGAAGGAGAACACCATGGGTGAAGGAGAAGACCGTTGATTTGGTATGGAACTTAGATATTAGCAAATCCAGGTATGCATTCAATGCTTTGGCAATTGCCCACTTAGTTTAAATCTTCATGTAATAAAATTATTATTTTTTTGTGTGTGGTGATTGTGTCCTAGATCCGCATGAAATTGAATAAGGGGATCTTAGGTACACCTTGTGTAGTGTGCCTTGGTGATCTTTTCATGGAGGCTTATAATGTTTATTCTCTAGTTTTGACATAAACACAATTGCAATTTTAGCATTAAATGCAACACACACAAATTAATGACAATCAAGTACATATGATCAAGCATATGTGTAGAACATTCTCAAGCATTCTAGTCGTTAACCACATTAGTAATGGACAAATAAAAGTTTTTTTGAAATCAACACATCATGGAGCATTTGAAGTTAAATTGTAACTTGCAGACAATGTTTGTTGTAAGATTACTTAATCAGGATTTATTGTAACTTGCAAATTGTCCTTTTGTAAGTTTAATTGTCTTTTTGAAATCAAGTTGAGTTGAATTAAATTTGTCATAAGGTGCATTTTCGGCTGAGCCTGACACCCTAGAGTCATTTTGAGTTGTAATTGACAAGGATGAGTACTTGAAACTCAAATCATTGTAATACTTTAGGTAACCGACATCCTCAACTTCCTGGAAGCAAGTTCAAGAAAACAAATTCAAGAAAAAAAATTCAAGTGAGCGTGAAGTTCAAGTGAGCGATTCAAGTGAGNGAAGGAATGTTCCCTCGAGCGAAAAGTAACAATGGTTTTTGAAATTTCCCATGCCTCTGTGATTAATTCCATTATTTTCTTAATGTTTCTTTATACATAGCTTCTAGATGATGTAAGTAGTCTT
Organism: Picea glauca; assembly: GCA_000966675.3. Lineage (NCBI taxonomy): Eukaryota > Viridiplantae > Streptophyta > Pinopsida > Pinales > Pinaceae > Picea > Picea glauca. The sequence goes on from JZKD02S1723423.1 coordinate 46,667, forward strand.
GAATATCCTTTCAATTTAGCAGTGGGTGTCATGGGTTTGACTATGGTCAGAGGATTGGAAAAAAGTGGAAGAGGCATTAATACATCTTCCAATTCCTTGATCCTTTCTTTCAATTTCATGTTTTCTACTTCAATACCACCAATGGATTCATCCAGAGCATCCCCAATTGCTCTCTAAATCTTATAAATATGGGAAGGACTCTTATCTCTTAGGTCAACCTCTGAATGATATTTTCCTTTCTTATTCTTTATATAACATTTTTTCAATAATCAATTTCTTGGATTGTCTGTCAAAGACAACGCTATGAAAAGAAAATGAATCTTATTTATTGAATGTCTCATTCTCAATGATTTCCAATGATGAATTCTGATCGACTATATTTCTCGATTGATCAGTGGTGGGAAATATTTTCTCGATGTTCACCTCGAGTTCCAATTCTTCAAGAGAGAATTTGTTGATGTCATGTTCTATGCAATGGTATTCTACCTCTTGAACAACATTCTTCCTCTTTTTTCTCACAGGAAGCTTGCGAGAGCTCTCAGTTTTTCCAGGAGGGGGATTGTTTTCTCCTCCACTACTGGAAGTACTGTTGGTAACTTACCTGGTTGGGTGGGTCATTGGCGCAATGATCCAAGATGTGCTAGTTTAAGGAGTAACAGTTGGGGAATGGGTTCTCTTCTCGTTGGGACCCTTTCCTTTATTCTCATAAAAATAATTAGTAATATGTACTATTTCCAAGTCACCAACATTGCGACAATGAGGGCCTAAGTTTTTAACTTCTTCTTCACTAAGAATAGTATGAATAAATGAATTGTTGAATCCTACTACCAACATATGTTCCACGGAAATTCTATCAAGGTCAAACCCCTTTATCTTTTTAGCATATTTCAGATTCACATTATGGAAGTGGTTCACAAACTCATCGATTTTGTTTATATTCCTGAATATAAAGTCTCCAATTTTCCAAGGCAAGGGTATGAATTTTTTTTTTTTCCGTTTCTCATGGAAAAAGTGCAGATAGAAATTATACTACCTTGCTACATCCGTGATAAACATTTTATCAGATAAATGGCATGGAAGAAAAGAGGGATTTTCCTTTGAGACAAAAATCCTGATAACATTATGATTTTCCATCTTCTCTAACATCCCCTTTTTATCGAAGAATTTATTTCCCTGGTTGGATATTCTGGGGGTATCTTTACCAAACAATAGTCCTTTGAAGAATAAACAAAATCATTGTAAACTTAATAAAAATGCAAATAATGTTAGCCTATCGCTTACCTTTACCAATCACTAAGTCTAAATTGTCACCTATATTTGTATTATTCATTTAGGATATTAGTAATATATCCTCAAGTGATGACTAATGATTTAGTTAAGATTGCCTAGCCTAGTCATCATGCATGATTTTAGGATATAGAAAGAATCTCTCTATGAGGTGGCATCACCCATTGTACTATAAATATGTAACATTGGAGTGAATACAATAAGTGTTGGCTAATATGCCTTTTCCGCCATGTTGTTATTCTTGTTTATGTTTTATCAATTGGTATCAGAGCTGTTATAGTTCTTAAGAACCTGTTAGTCTTCAGTTCCATGGTAGCCTTTCATGAGAGATGAGGTACAACAAATGATAATTAAGGTGACCACTCTTTTGCATTCATGCAATATGGTATGGCCAATTATTGTTAGATCAATATTGAGAGGGATGAGTCTTTATTGATAATTTCACNATGAGGTGGCATCACCCATTGTACTATAAATATGTAACATTGGAGTGAATACAATAAGTGTTGGCTAATATGCCTTTTCCGCCATGTTGTTATTCTTGTTTATGTTTTATCAATTAGTATCAGAGCTGTTATAGTTCTTAAGAACCTGTTAGTCTTCAGTTCCATGGTATCCTTTCATGAGAGATGAGGTACAACAAATCATAATTAAGGTGACCACTCTTTTGCATTCACGTAATCTGGTATGGCCAATTATTGTTAGATCAATATTGAGAGGGATGAGTCTTTATTGATAATTTCACATGATATGATTGGAGTGAAGATATGAGAAGAAAATCCAATAGCCGTGAGGAAGAAAGTGTATATATTTCTATGTGTGAGACACCATCAAATAAAACATGACAGATCCGAGGAAGGAGAACACCATGGGTGAAGGAGAAGACCGTTGATTTGGTATGGAACTTAGATATTAGCAAATCCAGGTATGCATTCAATGCTTTGGCAATTGCCCACTTAGTTTAAATCTTCATGTAATAAAATTATTATTTTTTTGTGTGTGGTGATTGTGTCCTAGATCCGCATGAAATTGAATAAGGGGATCTTAGGTACACCTTGTGTAGTGTGCCTTGGTGATCTTTTCATGGAGGCTTATAATGTTTATTCTCTAGTTTTGACATAAACACAATTGCAATTTTAGCATTAAATGCAACACACACAAATTAATGACAATCAAGTACATATGATCAAGCATATGTGTAGAACATTCTCAAGCATTCTAGTCGTTAACCACATTAGTAATGGACAAATAAAAGTTTTTTTGAAATCAACACATCATGGAGCATTTGAAGTTAAATTGTAACTTGCAGACAATGTTTGTTGTAAGATTACTTAATCAGGATTTATTGTAACTTGCAAATTGTCCTTTTGTAAGTTTAATTGTCTTTTTGAAATCAAGTTGAGTTGAATTAAATTTGTCATAAGGTGCATTTTCGGCTGAGCCTGACACCCTAGAGTCATTTTGAGTTGTAATTGACAAGGATGAGTACTTGAAACTCAAATCATTGTAATACTTTAGGTAACCGACATCCTCAACTTCCTGGAAGCAAGTTCAAGAAAACAAATTCAAGAAAAAAAATTCAAGTGAGCGTGAAGTTCAAGTGAGCGATTCAAGTGAGCAAGTTGTAGATAAGCCTTCTTCTATCAAGTCAAAATATAATCAGGATCTACCTACACAAGGAGACCTCATTTAGTATTTTTAAATGGCTTGAAGTCTCGAATTATTAGAGTTATTGAACACTCTAATAAACACCATTGAAGATAACACTATGATATTGAACAAAGAAACTCTTCAATTGGTGCTAACTTGTTTGCAACTAATGCAAGATAAAGTTAGACTTCTTCAATCTCTATCCCAACTATTGAATGATGAGTTGATAAATCTCAAAAATCAATAGATAGTGAAGTGTTCTGAACTAGTTTTTGTTCAGCACAACCCTCTCTATGATGATAATTATGATGATGTTTTTAATCAATAGCCAGTGAAGGAACAACACAGTGATACAACTTCAGAATCAGTTTCAGATGAAGTTGAATCTATTCATGAACCTGCTTTTCAAGAGTTTTCTTTTGACTTTAGTGAAGAAAACCTTTCAATGATGCAACAACATGTAGTATATCAACTTCCACATATTTCAAAGCAACAAGTTCATAATACTCTTTCCAAGCCCATCATCAGACCTTGGTAAGAAATCATCTATAGCAAGAATAGAACAGGACTTGGATATGACAAGGAAGTTACCTTTCATATTCCCGATTATTCCAGACCAATCAAGTTCCATAGTGTTGGATTCCTTCAAGAATCTTCAACTTCACCTGTTCAAGTTCAACATCAGAATGATAAGTGCCAACATTGTAATCGAGTTGGTCACAAGGAGAATCAATGTTTTGATCTCCATCCTTGCCATCATTGTGGAAAGCATAACCATTCTTCAGATAGATGTTCAACACTGAAGAAACCTAGAAGATTGAAAATTCACTATGAGTGGATTGATCCTTGGCAGTGGTCATCAACAACCAAGAGATTATATAAGTCTTACCAAAGAATTCAATCTCGAGTAAAGACCAATCTTGTAGCACATAACATTTTTGTACCTCACATAAGTGGTCCCTTTATGGCGTAGCTTTCGATCATGGCCCTCACGGGATGAGATAACATGTGGTTTTTTCCGCATTCCCACTTTGTGTTATACTCAAATGGAACAAGTATGGTACTCTCTTGAGAATAGAAGGGGGGACTACAATGATGAAACTCTCATACACCTTAAGGGGGGGAGTTCAAAATTCCAGTGATGATGGTTCATGAAACCACTTGTGGTGTCTCCTTTCAACTGACAAAGGGGGGAATTGATGATGGAATTGGTTGTCAGACATAAATTTTCAACAACAACAAACATCAAGTATGCTACATGGGCATGAAATTTTCCAAATGGGAAACTGTGGTTTGTAGATGATAGACCTTGGCAGAATTATGGTTCAATAAGTTTATGTTGAATCATACATAATTTGGATGTTAATTTTGATTTTGAGAGCAATGATGTGGACGTTTGGTTCACATAGATGGTCATTCAACCTAGCAGAGGACAAGAGGATCCTTATGCATTGCAGCTTGGCATTTGATTGAGTTGTCAGGCATTTTTTAGGGATGTGTGAGACTAGAAGTTGATTCACTTCTCTTGGTTCGCTCTCATTAGATTGGAATTTACATTAAGTAAACAAATTGCATGCATCATGGCTCACATGATTACATAGTGATATTTTCTAGAGATGGCAGGCTTTGACAGGATTATGGTTCAACAACTTCAATTGAATCATACACATTATACATTGGGATGTTATTGGACACCTAAAAGTGTCAATATTGGTTAGTGGTTATCCAAAAACCATCAGATACATGGTATCAATTGGTCAGTGGTCATCCCAAACCAAAAATTCAGAGAGCACTTTAGTGATGCACTGATAGTAGAGTGGTGATACTACATATTCACCAATTAGCAGAAGACATCAGATTCTTCTAGCTAAAATACTTGGAAAAATGATCAAATTGTCAAGCAATCAGGGAATGTTCA
>JZKD02S1723423.1:51531-73326 GCA_000966675.3 Picea glauca
GCTGGAAAGAAAAGATAAAAAAATTGAATAATATTGGTCAAGCGTGCAAACAATCTATATCAAAGAGGGAATAACTATTCAAGAGGCTCATGGAGATAGACTTAGATGGAAATACTAACGAAATAAAAGACCCCAAAATAATTCTCAACTCAATGCTCCTAACAAAGCAACAATTTGACAAAAAAGTTGAGATTTTTAAAGGGTTATCAGTTGAAAATTTCTATGCTATACTTGAATATGATGAGGACAACATAGACAATTGTCTAGTGGAATACTCCATGAAAAATAAGGACATTGAGGAAGAATTACATGGTATTTTACTTGATTTGAGAGACTTGGAGGGCGAGTTGTTCAATATAAAAATCCAACATGAGATAAACGTGGAGAAAATGAAGAATTCTATTGAAGAATGGTTCATGAAAGAAATCGACAAATTGACCAATGGGGGGAAAGAAACAATTGAGAGGGTTCATGTAACCGTTAATGAATATAATAAAAGGACACCAACAAGAAAGTAAATACATGATAGACCTCGTAGTAATTTTATGTTGATCGCATTTTTCTTTCTTTATAAGTTCCTTCATCCAGTTAATCTTCTTCTTTGATTAGAAAGGTTTAACCGAAGTCTGATAACTTACCTTTTCTTCTTTCCAGGTCTTGTTGTTATTTTACCACCCATCATCCTACTTCTACAACATTAATTATTTTGTATATTTGATTTATGGTCCGCGGGGGCCCCGATCCCAGTTTTTATGACAAACACATTTTAAATTTCAAAGAATATGTAACAGACTATATTTTTTTAGAAATTTCAAGAGAGTTATTTTAGGATCAATTTCGACTGTTATTTGTAACTCTGATTTTTGTGTATAGAGTATTTGAGATTGATCTATCATTATCTCTATTTGAGCTTCCCATGTGTCCACTATGTTAAAGTTCTCTTATGCATGCAGATCATCTTCTTTTTTATTTTATGTGATCAAAACTCTATATTTTAACTATGATGGATGTGAGGACATTTTATTTATCTTCTTTAAATGTATGAAGTGTGTGGTTCCTGGTCATTTCTCAGGAACTTTATCTAAATAGAAAACAAAAAAAAATCCTTTTATTTTTTCTTGCAATCTTTATATTTGTTTGATTACCATGAAGGACTTCTCCAAAGTCCCATTTTCTGAAAATATACAGTCCTATGAAAATACTAAAGAGGATTACCACCTCTATAAAAACGTAGGGGGATTTACACCCTCATGAGGTTTTATTTTTGATCCTAATGGATTCAAGTGTCAACATTTTTGGCGACCATACTCGGGAATGAACTAAAATTTGGAACTTGGCCTAGCATTTTTTTTAAATATATGACTTTTCCCCAGGCTGATCAGCCCCACTTGGAAATTGGATTGAACAATCATCGAAGAATCTTACATTAGCTATACAATCTGGTAATAGCAACAACCGAGACTCGAGAAGAGTTGGAAAGGTCCTAGCAGATCTTAGTCCAATAATAATAAAGAGAAATCCTCCAGAGACAGAGGAGAGAGGAGCGACAAGACTGAAGAAACCGAAGGCTAGCTAGAGAAACACAAGAACAAGGTTAGGGTTGAATTTAGACAAATACAAGTGACCCATTAACAGAAGTAAAATGAAACAACTCTTTGTTCTGAGAAGTAAAATTCATATTCCTAGAATCTCTTCGGATATGGAAGAAATAAATGAACAACTGTGAGAATACTCACATGAGGAGAAACAAGGAGGTGGAAGATATGTTTCAAGAAACCAAGAAAACCTAAGGTTTGAAAATAGAATAAGAATAAGAGATCCCCCTTTGAATATTCTAGGTGAGAAACATGATATCCCTATTCTCCCGAAGGGCACCCTGAAGGAATTTTTTGGATATGGAGCAATCGATCCAAAGAAGCACCTTCACTTATTTCTTGATGTTTGTGATTTTCACTGAATTGAGTATGACTATGTCATGGTAAGGTTATTTCTCCAAACCATATCAGGAAGAGCATATGAATTGTATACAACATTACCCAGTAGATCAATTCTCTCATTTAATGACCTCGAAGCCATGTTCCTGACTATGTTCTCCCCTCCAATTTCTTATCATACCCTTCTCACCGATTTCACCCATATTGGGTTTAGGAAGAATGAAAGAATACAAGATTTTAATATGGGGTTCAATATAACTTTGAGTAAGATTCCAAAATATAAAAGGCTGAATGACCTAGTCGTACTCAGTTTATATAATAATGCAATTCCCTCGAATGTGAAATATTCTATTAGAACATCCCAAATGGATACCTTGGAGGGGGAAATGAATAAATCCACTAAGATGGAATAAATTATGATTGAAATGGGCGTCAAACCCAACATTGTACTGGTAAAAGTACAAACAAAACTAGTTGGATTAAGTACTGATAATCAAGGAGCCTCCAATTCAAGAAAGAAAGAAGAATTCAAGAGACAACGGGATCAAAACCGAACAATTGGAGGAGGATTTTTCAAGGGAACCATACTAGATGTGAAGGTAGTGGCGACATAAGAAACTAAGCAAAGAATTAAAATTTCACAAATGAATATAACTATCAAGATAATGCAGAATGAGATAACCAAACTAAGGTGGGGGGATAATTATGTGGAAAAACCGATAATCTCAATCCTAGAGAAAAAAAGGAACTCTCCCCAAGAAAACAAAGTGAGGTTTGAAAACATGGATAACCCGCAAAGACCAAGGGTTCCTAGGAATCCTACTCCCAATGCAGTTGTTATGGATGATGTATATGATGAGCAAATGGTTGAGAAAGAGAGCTAGTATTCACTTGATGAAAGTTATGAAAATGTGTAGATGGACAGATGCGAGAATTCCATGTATATATTTTAAGAAGGAGACAACAACCCTAATCGCAAGAAAAAGTTTCCCAGAGAAGAGGATTTATAGATAGATCCAAGAATAATAATGATTCTGAAAAAGAAACCCAAAAAGATAAAGAAAAAATGAATGAGAAAAGATTGGGCGAGAAAACGACGAATAACGTTGGAAATAAGAAGAAACACCTTATGTTAAACTCCAGTCAGATGACATACAATGTTGTAGAGCACTTGAGAAAATTAAGGATAACTCTGCCTTTTACAGAAGTGGTGAAGATTCCCCAACAAAGAGAAAACATCTTCAGATTGTTGGATGATCCATCTTAAAAATCAGAAGTTATTGTTAGCAGTTTGAAACAAAGCCATAACTAGTCAATTGCCAAGCTGAGAGGTAAAAATCCTCCCTTTTACATTTCAATTGAAAATCATGATGTTGCACTTCATAATTGTTTAGTTGATACTAGCACGACCAATAATATCATGCAACTAGAGGTCATGAAGGCAATGGGCATGAGTTGTACCAAAAATTATGAGACTGGTGAAAGTATATATGCAATTAGTTCTAGAAAAGTGCCAACTTATGAAGAAATCAAGGACGCTTATGCTTGGATCAGGACGACTCCTCATATTTTTACGATTTTCAATATTATTGTGGTAGACCTTCCTCCGACATATGGAGTTGTGCTGGGAAGAGATTGGTCATCAATGATAGAGGGATATATAATGAACGATGGAAGTTGCATGATGATGTCAGGAAAATAAGGAGCAATGATTAAGGTTCCCCATGAACCCAGGAAACCCTTCTCTTTCAAAAAGAAAGATAATGATTTAATGGAATATTATATAGACGTCAGGATTGGAAATTATCATATCCTAGACATGGAACATAGTGAAAGCCTAAAGCAAGTGCAAGACACAGATAATCAATAGTATATGTTTGAATGTTAATGGAGGATGTCATTCGATGGAGCTTCTTCAAGATCTTGGAGTGGAGTTGGAATTGTCCTTATAAGTTCAAAAAATATTATGCCTCCACATGCTATAAGACTTGAATTTTCATGTACTAATAATGAGGCAGAATATGAAGATTTGATTCAGGGGATAATTCTTGCACAAGAAATGAAGATATAACATCTAATTTTAGCTGGTGACTCAGATTTGGTGATTAATTAGGTCACCCAAAAGTATAAAATCAAGAAGGAAAGACTCAAGTTATATTTCAAAAGGGTTAATGAATTGACAGAAATTTCTAGTTCATTCAACATTTCCTTCAATCCAAGGGACAAGAATCAAAATGTAGATTCATTTTCCTTGGCAGCCTCATTGTCAAACCCATATGATATACAAAGAAAAACATCTTTTCAAGTAGAAATATCATGCTAACCTTATGTACTCGATAAGATGGAATATTTGCAAGTGTTTGAGAATGATGAATAGTTGGATTTTTTTTTGTTGAAGGATGACGATGATGAAGACAATCACTTGTCTATTGTCCCTAAATATTATATACATTCTGAGTCTCTTTTTACGAAAGATGATCATGCTAGGAATCTCCTGGAAGAAATTTCACCTCAAAAGGTGCAAGAAATAAGAAAGGTCAATATTGAAATTGATAGTTTCCAAAAATATGTGAACTTGGGAGTTGATTGTACCATTGAAGAAGTTGATCAATATGTTGCATTGTTTAAAGAGTATCTTGATGTGTTCGCATGGACCTATGATGACTTGAAAGATTATGATAAAATTATATTCCAACACATCATTTCTTTGAGAGAAGAAGCAAATCATGTCAAGCAAAAAATAAGGATGATGAACCCCAAATTGAAACCTCTAGTAAATATTTAATTGGAGAAGTTAAAGAAGGCCAAAATAATATATCCCATTAGACATTTTGACTGGATTTCAAACCCTGTGATAGTAAGAAAGAAGACCATCGAAATCCGGATGTGTGTGGATTTCAGGGATCTTAAGAAGGAAAGCATAAAGGATAACTATCCTTTACCTAACATGAAGTTCCTTCTCCAGCAAGTCATGGGATCAGCCCGCATGTCCATGTTGGATGGTTTTTCTGGATATAATCAAGTCTTGGTTGTTGAGGAAGATAGAGAAAATACAAAATTCATAACACCTTGGGAAACATATGCATATGCTAGGATGCCCCTTGGTTTGAAGAATGTTGGAGCCACATTCCAAAGGGCCATGGATCATTCATTTAGTGGGTTGATAGGAAAAATCATGGAATATTTTCAATATGACTTCATAGTGAATTAAAAAACAAGGGGTGATCATATCCATCACTTGAGAAAAGTTTTTGACAGATGTAGATTATATGGTGTCTCTCTAAATCCGAAGAAATGTTTATTCATTGTAACTCAAGGAAAAATATTAGGTCATATTGTGTGCAAGGAATGGATTTATATAGATCCAGAAAGAGTTAAGGAAATAAATGAATTCAACCCCTAGTCATCTAAGAAAGGAGTTCAATCATTTTTCAGAAAGATCAATTTTGTGCGAAGGTTTGTTCCTAACTATGCAAATATTGTGAAGCCGATCAAATTTTTGTTGAAAAGGGAGAAGAGGTTTGAATGGAAAGAGGACACCCAAGAATCTTTCAATAATATAAAAAGAGGAATCACTACAGTTCCAATCATCATTACTCCATATTTTCAAAGGGATTTCATCATTTATTCACTCTCTATACAAACAATTGTTGCATTCGTTCTTACTTAGAGGAAAACCAAGGGTTAAGAACTCCCAATCAGTTTCATGAGAAAAACCCTTCATGATTATGAATTAATCTATTTAGAGTTGGAAAAGTATGCCCTGGATCTTGTGAAAGTGGTGGTGCACTTTTAGACATTCATACTAAATTCTTGTGTCATTTATTATGTTCCATCCTCGCCAGTAAAGATGCCCTTGAATCAACAATTGACAGAAGGAAAATGGGACAACTGGCTAGCAAAGATCCAAGAATATGATATTGAAATTAAACCTTTAAAGGTTGTCAAAGGACAAGATTTATGTATGTTCATCGCAAATAGTGATTATGTTGATGGAATGATTTCAATTTCAGTAGGAGAACCATTAGCTGATTCAGAATGGTACAGAGACATTGTATTCTACTTGAGGTCAAGGTAGTTTCTTGTCACCATGAACCCCAAAGAGAAAAGAATATTGAAGATGAAGGAAAATCAATTTGTGGTGATTGTTGATATACTATTCAGAATAAACTATGATGGTATATTACTGAGATGTGTTGATAAAAACAAGGTCCAAGAACTAATGAGAGAATTTCATGAAGGAATATGTGGTGGAAATTTTTCACCTACTGCAACCGCCCATGAGATAATAAGAGCTGGATTTTATTGGCCATCTATTTTCAGAGACTCATATTCTACAATAAGGAAGTGTGTATCATGCCAAAAATTTTCAGGGAAAATGAAGAGATCTGCGATGTTGTTACAATCCATAACTGTAGAAAAATAATTCTCTCAATGGGGAATTGATGTCGTTGGGTTGATAAATCCAAGGTGAAGAAAGGGACACATGTATATTCTAACTGATACATATTATTTTACAAATTGGGCAGAGGTAGTGGCATTAAGAAAGGTTGATTCTGAATAATTAATCAAGTTCCTCAAAGATAATATTTTTTCAAGATTCGGTGTCCCAGATAAATGTATCACTGATAGTGATTCGATTTTCATCGATTCAAATCTTACAAAATTATAGGGAGAATATTTAATTATTATGGGAAAATAATCAAACTATTATCTACAAGGAAATGGTCTCATAGAATCCACAAATAAGACACTCATTCATATTTTGAAGAAAACTATTGACAAGAACCAATGGAATTGGCACTTAAAGTCGGTTGATGCATTGTGAGTGAGAAGAATGACTCCAAAGGATAGCATTGGGATATCCCCGTATAAATTGGTTTATGGAAAGGAGTAAAAAATGCCAACCAACCTCAAACTCAATGCTTTGAATTTCACGGTTAATACAAAAAATGCAGAAGACAGTTCACCTATCCAAAGGAGGATTAATCAATTGTTGAAATTAGAGGAAGAAAGAAGTAAAGCCCTTAATCGCACTTATCATAGAAAACAAAGTATCAAAATATATTTTGATCAGAGTGCAACTGTAAAAAAAAATATGAAGGGAGAACTGATGTTGCTATGGAATAAATCTAAGGAGAAGCCATCGACGGATACAAAATTTGAAGCACTCTGGATTGGACCATACATCGTCGATAAGATACTGGGTTTTAATTCTTATATTCTCAAATACATGAAGGGTAAAATATTAATGCATCCCATCAACAGACAACATTTGAAAAGTTTCTTCACCTAAAAATTTCTCATTCTCCTTGTACATCAATTTATTTTTCATTTTCTATATTCTTACCTTTGACTCCATATCCCAATGGACGAAAGCACCTAGTCATAAATATTATGAATTCTTGACTAACCACAGGGGTTTATCATCACATAGTTGGAGCCAGTTTTTGAGATCGATTCTCGCTTATGATTTTTCCCTTCCCTTTCTATTTTCCCAACTTCTTTTTTTTCATTTATTTTCCCTCTTCTATACCTACCCTCATTACCCTTTTCTTTTCTCCTTTGTCTTTTCCCTTTCTAATTACTATATTTATCTAGTTTTCAAAAGGACTTGTTCACGGGTTCATAGGCTCATGGATCTTCACCTCCATCCATAATTCCATATCATGAGTCCAACCGACCGTTGTGTTATTATGTACTTAAATATTTTTGCAACTATGGGTTCAATATTTCACATTCCAAGTTTAGTGATATCCATTTTTCACCCAAAGTTTCATGATCTACATTATGACTATTTGATCCAGATGGATATCGGTGGTGTTGCACCTCTTTCGTCACCTTGGTGAGAAAAATAGAGGTGCTTGCAAGCTCATTTGGGTCTGCTGAGCAGGATAGCTGTAGAGAAAAGAGTTAGAGAAAGAAAACAAAAGAACTAGAATTAAGAACTAAACTAAGAGATGCAATAAAAACTAAATTCATGAGCATAGGGACATAGAAACAAAAAGAACCAAAAGACCCATGACACCAATGTTTGAGGCTGATCTATTGATGAAAACAAAGCACCAAGAAGAAAGGGGACTATGAGTCCCTTCTTCCTCCAAGGTAAGGCTCTTGGACCCTCACTAGCTAGCTCTTCTTACAACAAAGAAAATGGAAAATGGTGATAAAAGAACTCTTTACAAATCCACTCAATGGTGAGGTGTATTGTCGAATGTAATGGTGCTAATATGCTTGTGTCAAGGATGGAGTCCTCAAAACAATAGAGGCATCATAACATTACTTTGAATTCCTTGAGAAAATGAGGTGCACCCATGTCTTTTTATAGCATTCATTTGGGTTATTGTTTAACTTCTTTGTAGTGTGAAAAGAGGCCAATTAGGGAATTATTAGGTCTTTGACCAGCCCACCAGTCAGATCCAGCCCAGATTTGAGGGTCAAATTGACTTGGGAGCTGAACCATAAGTGGTTGGGAGGCTGAACATTTCCATAAATGCGTCGTTTAGTAGGTGCACAACTTTTTGCACTAATAGTAGTGCATTGTGTGTCTGTGCACGATTTCTACGTTCCTGTTCTGTGCATGCACACGCGCACCCAATGTCTGCAAAGTGATCTTTAATTTTTCACTACTTTGTATAGTTTTTGACCTTTTTTTAATTTTGTGGTATTAATTCAGGTCCATGGATGACTTCATCACTGTTTGACCATGATGAGTTCTTGTAACCATGTGCGGACGAAATTTCAGTGATAACAGATGCCCCCTGATGGATGAGGTTAGGAGCATACGTATAGTCGAAATACATCAATGTTTCTTCTACTGAGAATGTTATTGTAAGATAGAGAAATAGTGGGATCATTCAGAGCGATCCGTTGGAGGAAAAAAGGAACCAGTAGGACCCAACCTTCTATGAGGTGTGTAAAATAGAAAACTATGTACAAACGAGGTGGGCATGCCCCATGCTCGTGTCATGTAACTCTGAAAAAAGATGACCGAAGTGTTGGTGTAGACAACTGCAGTGCCCTTGAGGGCGGTCGTGATAGAGGCAGAAGATAATTATGCAAATGAACATGCTCTGAATAGTAGGCATTGATCACGGTAATAAGTAGCAACGATGATGTGGGCATTGATAGCCCTACCAAGTTCAGAGGTCTCCGACAAATAAAATAACTAACTGCAATAGTCGCAAAGTAAGACCCACTATAACATGAGAAAGTGTTGGTGTCGAATGTTATGGGGGTCAACGATAGCAGGGAGCAATGGTGTTTCACCCTGTGCCGTCCGAGATCTCTCACTGAATGGATAATGAGAATCAAGATACTATCTCCCTTCTGGAAAATTGTGCTGATGTCGACAAAAGGGGGACACGACTCCCAGAAGCAAATGGCTTCGTGAAATCTACTAGGTGAGGTGAAGAAGTGGTAGAGGTACATGGATGAAGTCAAGATGTGGGAAGACTCAAGACTACCCTTGGTTAGAGGATGTATGAGATAAACAGTGGCCGCAACCATTCAACGAGGTCGAGTGTTAGGGGGACGACAAGACCAGGGATAAGTTGTGCTAGAGGCAGGATAAGGTGAACAAATTCAGAGGGTAGAGGTAAGTGACCTGTGGGGTACTATGAATATATGGACGATGTCGGGAAAGGGAAGATGATAAGTAGTGCTCCAACCAAGGGTGACATGGGTTGCGGCTAGCCAAAAAGAGGGAAGCAGGTTACCAAAGGTGATGACAAAAAGGGTAATGTAACGACTGAAAATAAAGGATTTTGTATAATAAATAACGAATAATTGAGGAGAAATGTACAAATACATAAATGAGTTCCCTAGTGTGATATGGGTGGCCCATGTAGGGCATAATTTTCTTGGAAAACTGATGAAGGGTGGGGGCCCCATTGGTGAGTTTCTGTATGAGGTAGGTGAAATGAAGGTAGGTTTGCATATGGGAAGACTGATTGTGGATGAAATGGAGGGTTCATGATACTGCGGAGGTGCAGTTAAAAAATAGAACTGAGAAGAGATAATCTGGGAGTCCATGTGGGAAAGATAGCAAAATGAGGAGAAGGAGTATGTAGTTTATTTGCGACATGATGAAAGACTATCAGGACTCCCATCCCTAAAGGGTTTTGAAAAACAACATGAGTGTCAAAAGTGTCAAAAGGTGCTATGAATGGGACAACTCATGTGGGTAATAATGCTACCGGGTAATAGTACCCAAGATGCAAATGGAGGTGTGGGTACTGCAGAGCCAAGAATGGGGATCCTAGAGGCAAATATCAGAGGGTGTGACTGGAAATGTGAGTGCGATACAACGGGAAAGACTACATGCTAGTGCTAAGTATATACTTGAAGGGGTTGTGCCAATGTATGATGATCAAGTACCTGCACACATGAAAACCAAATACCCAAAGTGAACAATATCTGAAGAGAATCAAAGATATGAGCATGTATTTGATAAGCATGAATATGTGCATGCATACCTGACTAGGGTATGAAAAAAAAATGTGCCACGAGGGCTCAGGATGAAAAGAGGCCCAGGGACTGTTGTGATGTAGATGATGGGATGTTGATCCCGTGGCTAAAGACAGATTGAAAAATGGACACCGTGGGCTCCTGGAATGGTGAGTGGAAGTTTGGAAAAAGGCCTATATATATCTATAGGGACAACATTGCCACCTCACTTGTACCTGCTACAATAGTGACTGGACGAGCAGTTTTCAGAGGAGTTTTGGAGATTTGGGGAGGATGAGGCATCTGATTGGTGATTAGCGAGCTTTAGGTTAGTAGTATGATCATCCTGCATAGAAATAGGATTTCATTTTTTGGGTAGGGGTTGTACGGGGGGTCGTACAGAGAGATTTAGGGGATATGGGCCCCACATGCACGGGCAACCCAATAATAGGCGTGCACATGTGCGTGCTTGTCCACCGGATGTACACGCATGGGGCGCAGTAGAGGGGATTTAAGGCGTGCTCTAAGGGCGCGCCTGTGAGTTGAACAGGCATGCACAAGTGTGCGTCTGTAGTTTGAACAGGCATGCATCTGTGCGTGCCTGTATGGTGAACATATGCGCTTGGGAGTGCACCTGTGAAGAAAATGGGTGTGCATTGATGTGCACCTGTGTAGTGAATAGGCACGCATGTCTGCGTGTCTGTGGGTAACAAAACCATTCCTAGGAGGCAAGGTTGAGGGGTATAAAAACGAGTCTTTTTGACGTTGTTGATGGTTTCTTGAGCTGATATAGGACTCTGTGTTGTCTGCAGGTGGACGGTTGTGACGATGCAAATGGGGTGGTGAGATCGAGACTGGTCTCAGCTGCAAGACGTCGTGGCCATTGAGGGGCCAGGTGTGCATGCGACTTTGGCAGCCTGTGAGCTGCTAAAGTTCTTTGAGTGCCCATTGATACAGGCACAGGAGTATCTCCTACAGTTCCTGATCTAGATGTGGAGTCTGGAGTTGCACTGCTTCCTCGTGTGAGGAGAGAAGATCCCATTCACTGCGATGGAGGATATATATTTCTTGACTGGGCTTCCCTTTCGGGGAATTCCCCTACCGATGGAGCCGGTCCTGCCTAGGGATACGCAGCTCACGACTATTGGTCGGAGATATTGTTTGGGTCAGAACTTTATGTCTAGGATGGTTGTGAGCATTGCGTCTATAGATTCTCTGGTGCATCATTGTATCGCAGCGATGATTTTGCGAGTATATGGGTCACTGGCGGCCCAGCGGATTAGTGGTGGCCAGCTTCTGGTGCTGGAGAGAGTGTTGGTCGACGAGCATTTCTCTTAGGGGATTACACTACATGTGAGGATGGTGGGGCAGTTGGACCACTGTTGGTCCACTGATATGGGGGAGTTTTCCTTCGGGTCCATCCTAGTGGCATGGTTTCTAGAGAGGGTGTCGATGTTGTGCCTGAGGATTCTATTGGGGGCACCTGGGGCGCGAGAGCCGCAGTTGAGGCGGTGGTCAACTTTGTTGCTTCACCATGGTGGTGGCGAAGGTGGCTACTTCTTTTCTGCATAGGCGGTGCAGGTATGGCGGCAGATGTCACAAGTGATCTTACGTTACCCCTATGTCGGGGTGGTCTTCCAGGATGATCCAGACATGGTGCTACCTCCAGGGGAGTTTTTTGATCATCGAGGTATGTTTGATGTTTATGTGTATGTTTTTTCTATTTTGTGTTTGAGATAACAATCCATATGTATATGATATAGATGATGATACTATCTAATGTTTGTTTGCATGTGCATATGTGCACCTCGTGGGCGCGAGGTGGAGTTGCAACGAGCACCGGAGAGACCGTCGTGGGGAGAGAGACATCAGTGTGATGAGGCCGCAGTGCAACCAACTGAGCCAGAGAGGGCAGCGAGGCGCCGGTTTGATGACCCTGGTGTTGGGCCATCACATGTGCCTCCGACGGCGGTTGGAGATAATTATGAGGACATACGTCGTCATCTGGAGACGATATTACAAGAGGTTCCTGAGGGCATATGGTCTCGCATCCAGGACGAGACTTTCCTGGAGCAGTGTGTGGGGGTGTCGCCACCATGGCGGGCCATAGTACGACGAGAAACAATGGCTTCTACGTTGACGACCGGACGACTGCTTCCGGGGCAGGAGGGGCCGACAGAGGGTGGACCACCACCTCCTGTGGCAGGAGGTGGTGGGCCACCACAACCTGAGGGAGGGGCAGGCAGTGGTGCTCTAGAGGCACCGTGAGTGGGGCTCTGAGGCATTTGATGTATATATATATATTTTGTATATAGGATGGTGAGCCCATTTTGTATCGAGGTGCTGCATTGGCCTGCAGATACGTGTATTTTTTGTATGTAAACATTCAGATGGCACTGTGGACCTATATATATACATGAGTATAATTTTTGATATCTATGTGGTCTTTACATGTTTTTGGTTAATGTTTTGATGATGTATATTCTATGTATATGGTGTGACAGGATTGTGATATGTTTATGTATGTGTAGAGGTAGCTTGATGTGATATATGCCAGTCTAACACAATATTAACTCGGTTATCTATAATTTGATTCAATTGTCTTGGAATATGTGTAAATATAATGGAATCAAAATGTCGAGATAAAAGCCTAACCTGCAGGTATTTGCGAAAGAGGCAAGGATCACAGACGCGGTACACATTGTTGAGCTGGAGAATGACTAGTTGAGGGTTGAGAAAGATGCTAAGGTGACGAATATGATGATGTTGGGTGTCGGCCAAGAGGCCAATGACAACAGTGTATTCGTCTTGGTTGTTAGTTGTTGACCCCAAACATATGCCGCTCGAATGGAGCATTTCATGTGAGGGGATGTAGAGAGCCCAAGTAGCTGAAGCGAGATTTTGTGTCCAACGACTGGCGCCGTCGGCATAACCAATGTGGTAGGCTGGTGGAGGAATCATCTGTCAATAGAAAAAAGGATAGTTTAGACATGAGGGGAGGATAAAAATATTAAAAAAACTAGAAAAGAAATAACCTAAAGTATAATGACTACTTTTAAGAATAAAATTTCTTGAGATACAACCTGTTGACGGGTTATTTGAGAGAGAGGCATTCAGGAGAGGCTAGGATATATGCGCCTTTGGTGAGGCAATGTTGAATGATGTATGGGCCATGCCAGAGTGACTCAAAGTTTCCATGGCCAAATGTATCATGAGCGATATCGTAAGCCAGGATGAGATCGCCTTCATGAAATGAGCGAAGGTTGACATGGCGATCAAAGGTAGCCTTGGATCATTTTTTAACTGCCTCATTTTTCTATAAGGAAGATCGATGATCTTCATCTAGAGACTCCAAGTTCAACAAGCGCTACTCCATTGGAGCAATGTCTGGTAATATCTCAATGGAGGTGCGTAAGGTGGGAATTTCTCACTCGATGGGAAGAGTTGCCTCGACCCCATGGAATAAATGAAATGGTGTGAAACCAGTAGCAGTTTTCACAGCCGTTCGGTAAGCTCATAGCGCAAAAAATAACATATGATGCCAATTGGTTTTATGTTTATTAACCATGCACTGTAACATGGTCTTGAGGACTTTCTTAACTACCTCGACCTGCCCGTTAGACTGAGGGTAATATGGTGAGGCAAACTTGTGAGAGAAGCCTAATCGAGATGAGAGTTCGACAAAGATCTCATTCTCGAAGTGTTTCCCATGGTCGAAAACGAGTTGGAGGGGTACTCCAAAGCAGGATATGACGTGGTTAAATAAAAAACATGCTGCAGTGTCAGCACTGTTGTTGAAAGTAGGAATAGCTTCTGCCCATTTGGTGAGGTAATCAACGACGACAATAATGTATTTGTGACCATTACTGAAGGGGGGATTACAAGTCATAAAGTCGATGCCCCATTTGGAAAAAGGGTCGGCAGTAATGACAGGGTGAAGAAGAGCGGGGGGAGCTCAGGCTTTGTTGGCGTAAAGATGACATTACTCACATCGTTTCACGGCATGAATGCAATCATGAAACAAGGTAGGCCAAAAGTAACCAGCGCAGATAATATTTTGAGCAGTGGATATACCTGAAATATGGCCCCCACATGAACCACTGTGGTAGTCATTTAAGACTCTATCAGCCTCGTCAATAGTCAGGCATTGATGAAGAATGGTGTCGACACCCCGCCGGTATAGGATATCTCTGATGAGAAGGTAGCGGGGGGGCTGATGGAGAATATGTCGATGATCATCTCATGAAGGGTGGTTACCGATATTTTGAGTTTGAAGGTAGACGAGGAGTTCATTGTACCAAGGATCATCTAAAGTGATGCAAAAGAGATGTTTTTCAGGAAAGTGGGTGTTGACAGGGGCACTGGTGGTGTCAGAGGGGAGGGCCATGACAAGTTCGGCGAGAACGAGGGCCTTCTTACTCTTAGGTGTTGAGAACTCGAGGTCGTACTCCTGAAGGATAGCGATCCATCGAGCGAATTTGTTGTTAACTTGTCGACGACTGAGCAAGTACTGCATAGGGTTGGAATCTGCGACGACCTTTGTTGTGTGAAGAAGAATGTAGTGGTGCAGTTTCTGGACTGCGAGGATGACTACAAGAGAAAGTTTATCTTCGTATTTATACTTCAAGGGTGGCCTTGAGAGGTTTTTACTAATGTAATAAATGACATGTTCACGATTATCATCACCGAGCTAGACGAGGACGCTGGCTACTGATACAGCTAATGCTGATACGTAGAGGATATAGTCATGATTGTAGTCAGGTGCACTAATTAAAGGTGCATTTGAAAGTGTTGTTTTAAGATCGTCAAATGACTATTGGGCATGGTTGTCCCAGTGAAATCGGATGTTGTGACGTAGTAAGTGAAGGAAACCGTGTGCGCATATGGCGTAATCTGGGACAAAGCATATAAGAAAGTTAGCTTTGCCTTGTAGACTCTGAAGTTGTCGTAAATTATGGGGAGGTGGAATTTCGGTGATAGCTTGGATTTTGAGGGGGTCCACGGTAATACCGCTTTGGGAAATAATAAAACTGAGGAGGCGCACTGTGGTGACACAGAACACACACTTGAGAGGATTCAAGTGGATGTTGTACTGACGACACTGTTGAAAGATGATTTGTAAATCATCGAGATGCTAGGTGTGTTTCTTGGATCGAGCTGTGAGGTCGTACAAGTAGGCGAGGATGATGTGGGCCAGATCATGAAAGATGTATGTCATAGCCCACTAGAAAGTTGCACTGGCATTCTTTAAGCTGGAAGGCATGACACAATATGCAAAAGTACCCCATGGGGTAGTGAATGCGGTTTTATATTGATCGGCGGGGTGAATTTGAATTTGATTATAACCATAGAATCCATCCATAAAGGAGAGAGCCTTGTGGCCCACGCAGTCATCGATAATTTGATCGATAAAAGGCATTGGAAAGTTGTCTTTGGGACATGCATGATTGAGATCATGAAAGTCTATGAAAACACAGATAGTGCCTTATTTTTTGTTAACGGGTACAGGGTTGGAAACCCATGAGGTATAGGCGATGGGGTAAATGAACCCTGCAGCGCGTAACTTGTCAATTTAGGATTTGATAGTCGTGGCTTTGGATGGATGTAGCGGTCGTTGTTTTTGGCGAACTGGTGTAATGTCGGGTCAGGTGTCAATGCGATGTTCGACAATAGAGGGATCGAGGCCAGGCATTTTCGTGTATGACCAGGTGAAAATATCCCTATATTCCTGGAAGAGGGATTTATATGCGACGATTTCTTGAGGAGTGCAAGAAACTCTAATGGCGATTTCTTCGACGATGTCATTTTTAATGGAAATGTTGATTTTAATGGTGGGGGAAGTGTTGGCCATGTTGCCTTCTTCAAAAGCATCAGGGGTAGGAATGGGATTTTTGAACCAGTCAATAGGCCCTGATGGGATAAAATCCTTGGTTTCGACCACATAAATGGGGTTTTGGTTAGGAGGCATGGGGGATTCCTATGGAGAGAAGAGTGTGCAATGGTGTAGCACATTCCAGGGAGAGTCAGGGTGGTTTAACTCTTCGAGTATTTCTTCGTCGCATTGGAAGTGACAGGAATACAAGGGGTTGTGAGGAGTGATCTCGGTGACAGTGGTTGTGTGGTTGCCCCCTGGTGAAGAAGTAGGGGGAACATTGTGAGGAGATGGTGAGGGTTCACTCGACATAAACCATATATTGAAGTACTGAGGGGTCCCCGTGGTGGTTGGGTGGAGAGTGTCCGTAGGGGAATGAGCGGGAGCGTTTTGGGGGTTGGGGGGTGAATCCTTAGATACATCATCTAAGAACCATGGAGGTGTTGGGAGTGCCTCAGGTTTGGGAGAAATGATGTGAAGAGCCTCTAGTGATGAGGTAATGTCAACTATTGCCTCTGCGGGTCGGTGAAGCAGGGTCAATTGACGTTGCCTGTATTCAAGGATCATAGGACACTAGTATGTAAAATGAGCTAATGAATCGCAGAGAGAGAAAGGGAACCTCATACATTCATTGACTGAAGTGGTGACATAACGGATGTCAGTGATATTTGTTGAGGAGGACGTAGCAGGACTGGGGTTGTTCTGGAAGTTCTGGCGTATGGAGGCTAATGTCTGTCGAAAGCATGGCAGTGATGGGAAATGATGGGTATAATGGCCATACTTTGAACATATGGCACAAGCTTATTTGGTCCTCAACCCTTTACTACTGGAAGGGTGGGTGGTAGTGGCGGGACTATTAGTAGTGGCGGGTGTTGGGGGAGTTTTCTTGAGGGGGATCAAACTCCGTAATTCAGGTAGTGATGAATAGTTGTTGGTTTGGTGGCCCTCTTTCTCACATAGTGCGCAAGGTGGTGGGATGCATGGAGGAAGTGGAGAGGTGGGATCCTTCTTCTTTCTCCTACCCCCCGCTGTAGCAGGGGGGTTAGTGAGTGGGGGGGTGGTGGGGGTAAGGATGGGAATCGTCATGGGGATTCCTTCCTATGGGGGAAGGGATGGTTGAGGGACCATCTCTGGTGGGTGTAAATACCACACTGGGATTGCTAACACCATATTAGGTAGTGTGAGCATTGTGGATACCTAAAAAGCTTCGATACATGGTGGAGGGTAAAAGAAGGGAATTTGAGTGAGGGGTTGGGGAACTATCTCCCAAATTGGACTATTTCATTGGGGAGAGGTGGAAACGTGGACTGGTAGGGTCGACGAGTGTCCAAGAGGTTCTTGANGGGGGGGTTCTGTGACGAGTGGGACATCAGGTATGATATAAGCCTCTGTAGGAGGAAGGGTATCCTCTGTGTGAGGTCCGTTAGATGATATGCCACAGACTTGATTGGAAGGGTGTAGGAGTGCTGGTGCTCCATGGTATGTTCCTAATAAGGATGGATCTTTAAAAATCCCAATACCCATCTCGACGAGTGGATATGTGTCATGGTTTGTGTGGATGAGAGGAAGAATGTTATCGATGTTGGTAGATGGATTAGGCTCATAATGTGAGACTTGGTCAATGGTAATGATCTTTCCATTGTGAGGGAACATCATTGTCTGAAAGACAGAAGATGCCACTACCTTCATAGCATACATGTAGCTACAAACGAATAGGATATTATAATTAAGTGGGGCATCGATAACTTCGATATCGATGAGAATAGTCTTACCCCTGAGTTCGATGGGGCCATTTTGGAAGATCCCTTTAGGAGAGGATGGTCATCCGTCATAATCTCATAATGTGATGGCAGAGGGTTTGAGTTCCGGGGAACCAAGTTTCTGCCATACCGTTTTGGACATAATGCATGTAGATGCACCTTCATCGATGATACACCGATGAACTGTGATGTTTCATATTTTCACTAGTATTTGAAAAGCGATCAAGGTGGGAAGACAAGGTTCTCCGCTGTCAAGATCAAAGGTAATGAGTCGGGTATCTGTGGGGTCAACTGCTCCCAAAGAGGAAAGTAGTGATTTCCATTGAGTAGGACAAGTCTGAAGGACTTCCAAGACTAACATGGCAGTCGTGGATTGTGCTAAGTCGTCTACCAAACTATAGTTATGAGATGCCCTAGCCTGTGGGTTGTGGACATTCCTGCGCAATGGGATGTGAGGGATGCAAAGAAGTGGTTCGGCGGAAGGGCAAGGGATCACCAACGGGGTCCCGTCGGTGGAGGGTTTGTCTCTGGAGGGATGGGAGTAGACTCGGCAGGGGCATGATACTGACGATTACACGTTTTCAAAAGGATTTCGTCCTCACTAGTGAGGAGAATTGTATGATCTGCTGGATTGTTGGGGTTGAGGTATTGTCCTGCCTGAGGTGGAGGATGTTGTGTGTCCTGTTGGGTGTTTATCACACCTTTATGTGGGATAGGATTCTACAGCACGGCGGGAGGGGGTGGTTGCACGTATTGTTGGGGTGCCTGCTAAGGGGCAGGTTGTGCAGGAGAATGGGGAAGACTACCAGAGTCTTTGAACCATTTGAAATCAGTGATTTGGGGGAAATGATGAGTGTAATGTCCAAAATCACCACAAAGGGAACAAGGGAATATGGTTTTAACATTGTTTCACCCTTGGCATTTATTAGTATTGCCCCCTTGGGGGTTTTGGTTCCCTTGGTTCTGGTTGCCCCCAGTGGGTTGGTGTTGTGGGGGTTGATTCCCGCCTTGACCTGGGTTGTTGTTATTCCTGTTCAGTCCTTTCTTCTTGGCATTGTTTGATGGATGAGTTGGATTGGCTTTATTCAATTGTTCAAAACTTTGGTATTGTTGAACAATAGAGGGTTGAACAAAATTCACCCCCGCATGAGGATGTGGGGGAGCCATGGGTTGTGGAGGACCAGGAAATGGAATGTACGGATTCTGTGGTGGTACCGATCCATAAGGTACATAGGAAGGCGTAGTGCTTTCTCTAGTACTATAATATGATGTTGAGGGAGTACTACTGTTTGTGGGAATAGGTGGATGTATGGGAGGTGTCGGCGGTGGTCCACTAATGGGTGTAGGGATAGCAATAGGGTATGGTTGTTGATAAGGGGGTGGGGGGTAATAAGAAGTGCCCCCGTATGCTGGTGGGTATTGAGGTGTGCCATATATTAGTGGTGGTTGGGGTTGTGGACCGTGGTGTGTGGTGGCATGAATCAGTCCGTCTACTGAGTGAGACATCCTAGGTTTGTCTTGGCCGAATGGCACAGGTTTTGGAAGATCAGGAAGTACAGTGTATAAGTACCCTGACTGTGCATAGATGAGGTCATACTATTGGGCCTTACTGATGGCTTCCTCTTTGGATTGAGGGAAGGTGGAAGCTACATCCTTACCGAGGAGAGATACAAGTGATCTAAGAAACCAGTTGAGACATTGTTGCTTGGTGGTTTCTGCTTTGCACAAATTACGTCGCCTATGCCACTCGTGAATGTGGTCAGCGATGTGTGTGGTTAAGGTTTGTTTGAAATTAGAAAGTAGTTCTAGACCATTTTCATGGCGTATGGGTAATTGGAAGAAGGTCAAGAATGCTTTGGCCAATGACTCAAAAGTTGCATGGGACCCCGATTTTTCTTCGACATACCATTTAGCCGATGGCCAGTGAGTGTGCGTTGAAATAATCACAGTCTGATGGAATCATCCATAATGCTATTGGAGGAGCACCATAGGTGAAAGGTCATGACATGGTTGGTAGGGTCATTGCCTGCCTTACCTTCAAACTTGGGTATGTCTGAAGGTAGTTTGGCTGGAATTGTAGGCCATGTGGGATCATGCAATATAGGAGCATTGGTGAGTTTGGTGAGATCTGGTATGTTGAGAGAGGCCAAATATGGCATCTGCAGTGGGGGGGGAGGATTAGATCCGACCATAGTGTGTTTTGAACCTGGACCTTGAGGGGGGCTAGGTGGGTTGGTGTTCCCTCCTTGAGAGGAAGTGGGTCCCCCGCTTCCGTGTAAAGGAGAACGAGTGAAGGGATGACCTTGGGAAGTTGACCCAAGTAATGTAGAACCAAGCAAAGATGATCCTAAAATAGTAGCACTCATAGGAGTGTGTGAAGGAGGTGTCGATGAGCGGGCATGACCAAATACTCCCCCTAAGATAGGAGGGAGGTTTAGCAAGCGTCGTGAATGATGGGGGCTCTGTGGTTCCCCTATGATGTCAGACTAGCTATGTGAATGTGTACAAAAAGTGGTGAGAGTAATATCGAAACAAGAGCCTTTGCGTTGAATGTTTACACAATATATATATCCAAATCAAACTGTAATCAGATGTGCATCATACATAAAATGTTAAAGAATAATATATGTGGGTAAGTAGGTTTTGTCCACATGGGGAATAAAAAAGAAAGCAAATGATCGTGTCCTAGAAGACGTAACGTCCTTCCTCTCAAATAGCACTGGACCTTCCAATAGTACTCAATAGTGGGGTCTGAAGTCACTCGAAGAGAAACTAGTGAAGGATGAAATAATTGGTTATAATGAGGGGTAAAGGGGGCATATCCCGAAAGAGTTGGTGATATTTCCCAATAGCCACACAAAATCCAATCAAGGTGCAATTGCAGCCCACAATTGCCACCTGGGTAGATGTCCTAAAGTTGGTCACTAGGTACCTTGGTCAAAGTGCGGCATTTAGATTTTCATCCTAAGAAATGGGTCACGGGTTGGTACCCATCCAAGAGGTGGGTGCCTCAAGGGGGGACGCATAGAACAAATGGACCTTGGCCTTCAACCCTTCATGGGTATCCCCTTGCCTTATGGAAATTGAAACACTTGACTTGGAGGATTTTCAGTTCCCTATTTGACAACCTCTATGTTTTGACAATTTGAGAACCAGATAACGAGGAGTTTTTTGGATGCCTATCCCCAAAATCCTACCTAGACTAAAAAAATTATTTTGGCACCTCCTGTGCAGGAAAACTTAGTGAGTTTTTAGAAATATTTTAGATGTAGTTTTTTTGGGAGGTTGGGGGTGCAAACCAACCTCGTTGATTAAAAATGGGAGTGGATAGTTTCGTCAAGAAAAGGGTGGGGTGTTTTCGGAATCCCTTGGAAGGAAACTTACTTTGACCTCCACGTTTCAAGAAAAAGATATGTGAGTGATAAGTGACTTTTGTGTGTGAGTGAAAGTGTGCCAATTTTTAGTGAATTAGATGTCACCTTGCTGCATGTGGACTTCGCTTGGTCCTTACAAGAGTTTGATTACCTAATTAACTAAGTGCCTTTGGTACAACCTTGCGTAATTCAGAAGTCCCTAGGAAGCTAGCATGTGGACATGTGGGTCCGTTACTATCCCTTTAACTCCCTATTATGATGTAATCCAAGAAAAAATTTGAAACTATCCTAGATTGAACATGTGGGCATGTATGGGCCCGTTACAAAACCTTTAAACTTCCCTAGTGTTTTGATCTAAGAAAGTGAAAATTCAAACACTATCCTATCTTTGTAGCATGTGGGCATGT
>JZKD02S1723423.1:75836-91742 GCA_000966675.3 Picea glauca
TTAGTGAATTAGATGTCACCTTGCTGCATGTGGACTTCGCTTGGTCCTTACAAGAGTTTGATTACCTAATTAACTAAGTGCCTTTGGTACAACCTTGCGTAATTCAAAAGTCCCTGGGAAGATAGCATGTGGAAATGTGGGTCCGTTACTATCCCTTTAACTCCCTATTGTGATGTAATCTAAGAAAATCTTTGAAACTATCCTAGATTGAACATGTGGGCATGTATGGGCCCGTTACAAACCTTTAAACTTCCCTAGTGTTTTGATCTAAGAAATCAAAAATTCAAACACTATCCTATCCTTGTAACATGTGGGCATGTATGGGCCCGTTACAATATTAAGATGTGTTTGAAAAAACAAACTAAGAGGAGTCCCAAGAAGGGTTGTTGTCCTCTCCTAAAGGTTTTAATGTTCTTAAGGGAGATAAAATCATTTCACAATCTTTTTCTGATTCTCAAGATCGCTTGGAGGCGCGAGAGAAGAGCATACTAAGTGATTGTTACTCAACTTCTAGTCCCAATGCAAGTTAAATGTGATTAAAAATGATTTCCAACTTATCTTGTGAGTCCAAAACAAGCCAGCCATCCATGTGGCAAAAAGCAAAGAAGGGAAATTGATTTTATCCTCCTAAGTGCCTATGTGTTTTTTTACTAACCCCTTTATATGATGAGTGTACTAAGTGTGGTGCAGCTTTAAAACATGCTTGACATCATTTTTAAGAAGGCAAATTGCCTTCTCCACATCTAAACAACCTTACAATGTGAAATTTTTCACAGATGCGCGGGTCTCAGTGGAGACAGAAGCGCACAGAGCGCATGCGCGCGAACAGAGACAAGTCAATAGGCACACATGCGCAGAACAGAACTGTGAATGAAGCGCATGGGCACACGATGCACGTCTGTGGGCCTAAAAACCCGTGCATAAATGGCACACGACCGAGAATGAAAAATCTGAATGGATTTCTCTCAATTCAACTTGGAATTGGCTGGTTGGCAGGTCGGCTTAGGCCGATTAGTGCACCTGGAAGTTAAACAAACTAAAAGAAGAGCAAGAAAAACCCAAATGAGGTAGGAAATTGATACCTGTCCCCAGTGGAGTCGCCAATCTTTTGCACCTCTTTCGTCACCTTGGTGAGCAAAATAGAGGTGCTTGCAAGCTCAGTTGGGTCTGCTGAGCAGGACAACTATAGAGAAAAGAGTTAGAGAAAGAAAACGAAAAACTAGAATTAAGAATTAAACTAAGAAATGCAATAAAAACTAAATTCATGAGCATAGGGACATAGAAACAAAAATAACCATAAGACCCATGTCACCAATGTTTGAGGCTGATCTATTATTGAAAACAAAGCACCAAGAAGAAAGGGGACAATGAGTCCCTTCTTCCTCCAAGGGAAGGCTCTTGGACCCTCACTAGCTAGCTCTTCTTACAACAAAGAAAAATGGAAAATGGTGNTGTTACAATATTAAGATGTGTTTGAAAAAAAAAACTAAGAGGAGTCCCAAGAAGGGCTATTTTCCTCTCCTAAAGGTTTTAATGTTGTTTAAGGGAGATGAAATTGTTTCACAATATTTTTTTGATTCTCAAGATCACTTGGAGGTACAAGAGAAGAGCATACTAAGTGATTGTTACTCAACTTCTAGTCCCAATGCAAGTTAAATGTGATTAAAAATGATTTCCAACTTATCTTGTGAGTCAAAACAAGTCATCCATGTGGCAAAAATCAAATAAGGGAAATTGATTTTATCCTCCTAAGTGCCTATGTGTTTTTGACTAACCCCTTTATATGATGAGGGGACTAAGTGTGGTGCATCTTTAAAACATGCTTGAAATCATTTTTAAGAAGGCAAATGGCCTTCCTCACATCTCAACAACTTTACAATGTGAAATTTTGCACAGATGTGCGTGTCTTAGTGGAGACAGAGGCACACAAAGTGCATGCGCGCGAGCAAAGACAAGTTAAAAAGCGCACGTGCACAGAACAGAACCGTGAGTCAGGCGCATGGGTGCACGATGCGCATCTGTGGGCCTAAAAACCCATGCATACAAGATAGACGGCTGAGAAAGAAAAATCTGGCTAGATTTCTCTCAATTCAACTTGGAATTGGCTAGTTGGCAGGTCGGCTTAGGCCGATTAGTGCACCTGCAAGTTAAACAAATTAAAAGAAGAGCAATAAAAACCCAAATGAGGTAGAAAATTGATACCTTTCCCCAATGGAGTCGCCAATCTGTTGCACCTCTTTCATCACCTTAGTGAGCAAAATAGAGGTGCTTGCAAGCTCAGTTGGGTCTGCTGAGCAGGTCAGCTGTAGAGAAAAGAGTTAGAGAAAGAAAACAAAAGAACTAGAATTAAGAACTAAACTAAGAGATGCAATAAAAACTAAATTCATGAGAATAGGGACATAGAAACAAAAAGAACCAAAAGACCCATGTCACCAATGTTTGAGGCTGATCTATTGATGAAAACAAAGCACCAAGAAGAAATGGGAATATGAGTCCCTTCTTCCTCCAAGGGAAGGCTCTTAGACCCTCACTAGCTAGCTCTTCTTACAACAAAGAAAATGGAAAATGGTGATGAAAGAACTCTTTACAAATCCACTCAATGGTGAGGTGGATTGTCCAATGTAATGGTTCCAATATGCTTGTGTCAAGGATGGAGTCCTCAAAACAATAGAGGTAGCATAACATTACTTTGAATTCCTTGAGAAAATGAGGTGCACCCATGTCTTTTTATAACATTCATTTGGGTTATAGTTTAACTGCTTTGTAGTGTGAAAAGAGGCCAATTAGGGCATTATTAGGTCTTTGACCAGCCCACCAGTCGGATCTAGCCCATATTTGAGGGTCAAATCGGCTTGGGAGCTGAACCATAAGTGGTTGGGAGGCCGACCACTTCCATAAATGCATTGTTTAGCAGGTGCGCGGATTTTTGCGCTAACAGTCGTGCATCGTGCGCCTGTGCACAATTTCTACGTTCTTGTTCCACGCATGCACGTGCACGCCCAATGTTTGCAAAGTGCTCTTCAAATTTTCACTACTTTGTATAGTTTTTGACCTTTTTTGAATGATGTGGTATTAATTTAGGTCCATGGATGACTTCATCACTGTTTTACGATGCTAAGTTCTTGTAACCATGTGCGGATGAAATTTTAGTGATAACAGGTGGGCATCCACCTTTTCCATTGAATCACCATTTTGAGCCCGTGGTTTAGATAAACCATGATATTCACCCTTTTTATGGGGAATGGAATGTAATTTCATATTCATTTGTTAATTATAGATATCGTGTAATGGTTTCCTAGTGGTCTTATGTAAATTCCTACAACATAGAATTAATTCACTGGATCCCACTAGAACTCCAAACATAAGAACGCTCAAGTTAGAGTATTACTAGGATGGGTGACCACCCAGGAAGTCCTAGTGTTTTACATGCCTATGGAATTTTATAAACTTAGTCCAATTTATCCCACATGCATCATGGGAATTGTTCTCCTCTCACTCTCTCATATATAATTGAGGTGAAGGAGGTCCTTTAAGAATGAAATGGAGTGTGATGTAAATCTTGTTATGAATGAAGTGTAGCCAACATATATTTCTTTTCAGAGATAAGCTACCCCATTCTGCCAATTTTTGTTGTATAGTGTTTTTCTTTCTCTTGTTCATTAATAGAATTTGGGTTTCACTATATTTTTGCATTATCTGCATTATCTATGTGTATTTACTTTTTATATATCGGTTATATTTTTGTGTTCATGTCATTCTCAAAATAATCCAGATCAGTGGTATCAGAGTAGGATTCTCCTTGTCATTTCTTAGAGCAAGTCCCCAATGAGGTCAAGATGTAGAGAGTTGGGTCTCGATCTATTTCTGTTGGAGGACAAATTCTCTTACCAGCCCATGAGATCTAACATGGAAGAAGAAAAGAGAGATGACAAAGCAAGACATCCTTTCAATATGTTGCTCAAGGAATCCCTTGTGCCACAGAGGAATGAGATGATGGAAAATTTTCTCAGATCCTTCAAAGACTATCGATGGTGGCGACTTTGGCATCTTCGATAAGAAGTCATTTCACAAGTCCAACACCCTTCAAGGTACAAGTCAATTTTTATATCCCCTTATTTGAAGGCCACATAGATGCAAATTCTCTAGAAAAATGGTTGCATCTACTAGAAGGTTATTACTCTGTCCAAAAAATTTCTGAAAGTGAAAAGATCACCTTCATGCTCCTTAAATTCCTTCCCCATGTTAGAGCTTTGTGGGAAGGTTATTGGGAGAGGTACACTGTTGAAGGAAAATATCCCTACAGACAGGTAGATCTCCTCTTGAGAGATAGACTCTTAACTCTTACGATGGAAGATGCTTAACGTGGACACTGAATTCCTTTTAGATCTATACAAACTAATGCATGAGGATGAAGGATAACAGAAGTACCTTTTCCCAGTGTTTGTCCCTGCATGCTCTGAGTTGAACTCCAATCTTTCGCTCCTCGATGAGCCCTGTAGACAAACAATAGCACGACCACTTCCTACTCTATTTATATTAGCTTGAAAACAGATCTATCTATCAGAGATAAGTTCATGTAAGATCAGACACAAACTAGAAAGAAACAGGCCAAGCATGTCATGTTAATGAGAACAATGACAGAAGTAACTTACAATCGTAGATGTGAATGCGACAGCTTCGTCAAGTCCCCTTTGTATAACCCTTGCTCAAAATATCCACGACCTGGATGATAGAAGCTTCATTGATTACTCTCCTCCAGTTCACTGTGTGTTTCCTATGAGATCATAGATTTCATGCTTGCAATTCTTCCCCCTTTTCACCATCATAGAGCTTGTTTATATAGGTTTAGAGAGGATTAACCTCTTGAGGTATCTTTAGGGTAGGTTGAGGAATTCCCTCCTTAGATCAGGGATCTTCTCCTAAGATCATGATTGAACCAGGAATTCAAATGCAAC
Source organism: Picea glauca (assembly GCA_000966675.3). NCBI lineage: Eukaryota > Viridiplantae > Streptophyta > Pinopsida > Pinales > Pinaceae > Picea > Picea glauca. The sequence goes on from JZKD02S1723423.1 coordinate 80,792, forward strand.
TTCCTTCCAAACTTGAAATATCCTCCCCTTATTCTCCTCAACAGATCAACTACTACCCAGATTAGACAGCGCTCCCTCAAAAGGGGCATCAGGGTGCTATAACACTCCCTAGTAGGCTCAATGGGAGAGCTAACGCTTCAAAGATGTGAAGCGCTCCTTTAGATGGGTGATTTGGTGCTATAACACTCCCCAGTACCTTATAGAGGAGCGTCAGCGCTCCCAAGGGTGATATAGGGGAGCGCTCCCTTCTAAAACTCTAGTTTGAGAGCTCCTTTCAGGTGGTAAGAGATACCTGAATTCAGTTAACCATCCTTCTTCCTCCGAATCAGGTGTTTAAGGTATTCTAAGTGTCTCCTTAGCGTCTTCATCGTGGAAATATTCTTTGTTTGATATTTGCGGCACTTATCAAATCGAGTAATATTGATGTGTAACATACACCATGAATGAATCTACACTATTTGGGAGAGAACCTGCTTGGGAGACCTTTGTATATTCCCTAAAGGAGGAGTTATATCATGTTAGAAACTATGATGGCCAATACATGAGATGGACATCTTTTCATCAGAGAATAGACCAGATGGTGTCAGAAAACACCAACATATTTCATACCTTGCTCTCAAAGCTGGGTATGAAATACTCTGAGTGGCACCTGGTTTTGAAGTACCACAGTGGTCTACACAGGTACATCTAAACATAGATGGATTTCTTGGACATCTCTACACTGGGATCTGCTTATCGATATGCAGTCAAAATTGAGTAGAAATTCAAGAAGCAGAGTAAGTGGGAGAAGCATGGAAAAGGAAAATCTAACTCATGTAATGAAGGAAAAAGAAAGGAAGGCCAACCTCAAGAGTGATAGTCCCAGATGCAAAAAAAGAAGGGTAACAAGAAGTCTAAGAAAGACACTGTAAATTGGTGTGAGTTCCATAAAAACCTTTGGCACAACACTGATGAATGTCGCTCAATAAAGTCACTGGTGGTCGAGCTCAAAGACAAATAGTCAAAATATGACTTGGACCTTGATTCAAAAAATGATAAAAGGAGTCATATCATTGATGAAGAACCCACTGCTACTATCACAATTGCAACAATCAAACCAGAAGAGGATCCTAAGGAGAGGGAGTGACTCTTCCATTCACAAATGTGGGTGAAGGGGACCCCACTTCATTTTATTATTGATAGAGGAATCCAAAAGAACATCATCTCAGTAGAGGTTTTCAAGCAGTTGGATTTTCCAACAACACCACACCTGCAACCATACAACATCAGGTGGCTTTGCTAGGGACAAGATCTTTGTGTCAGCCAATAGTGACACCTGTCCTACGACATCAAGACCTTCAAGGATGAGGTATTGTGTGATGTTCCCCATTGGAATTCTATGATGTTCTATTAGGCCAGCCATATATGTGGAGGCATCATGATGTTTATGAGTCTCGACCCTGTAGCATCATTGTTACTCTAGGGGGTTAGCTATACAGGATACCAGAGGTAGTTCTGACTATTGTCCCACCAAAACAATGCCACAAAGTAATCTCTCATACTGCAAATTTTATCCTCTTCAAAATCCAATCAGAAGGTGAACATAAGGAAAATGAAACCATTGCACACTCATCCCAATACCTTTCTATCCAGCAAAAGAAGATCTACAAGATTGTAGAAGAGTACCAAGATGCTCTTACTGTACCTACGACGGTGCCTCCACACTGCCTAGTCAAGAAAGGTTATAATAGAACCCTTCATACTCTTCATGCTACATCTTCACCGACAGAGTCCTCCCACACTCAGGTAGATCATAAAACTATATTGGTTGAACAGATCCAACCCCTCCAGCAACAGGTTCATGACATCCTTCAACAACAGGATAACTTCTTCAGCAAGGAAAGAAGTGCACCAAGATTCAGATTTAGTAGGAGTCTCCCCATATCCCATGGGAACTTGATGGAATGGGGACCATTCCTTCCTAAGGGGGGAGGAATGATCCATATAGATCTCGGTGGCCATCCACCTTTTCCACTAAATCACCATTTTGAGCCTGTGGTTTTGATAAACCATGATATTCACCCTTTTGACGGGGAATGGAATATAATGTCATCTTCATTTGTTAATTACAGACATCATGTAATGATTTCCTAGTGGTCTAATGTACATGCCAACATCATAGAATTAATGCACCACATCCCATTAGAACTTTGCAGTTAAGCGTGCTCGGGTTAGAGTAGTATTGGGATGGGTGACTGGCCGAGAATCCTAATGTTTTACATGCTTATGGAATGTTATAAACTTAGTCCAATTTATCCCACATGCATCATGGGAATTGTTCTCCTCTCACTATCTCATATATAATTGAGGTGAAGGAGGCCCTTTAAGAATTAAATGGAGTGTGATATAAAGCTTGTTGTGAATGAAGCATAGCCAACATTTCTTTCTTTTCAGAGATAAACTACCCCATTCTACCAATTTTTGTTTTACAATGTTTTTCTCTCTCTTGTTCATTAATAGAAGTTGTGTTTCACTATATTTATGTGTTCTCTGCATTATCTCTGTGTAATTCCTTGTTATATATCGGTTATATTTTTGTCTTCATGTCGTTCTCAAAATAATTCATATCACCTTTAGACTTGTCGCGAGTACCAAGCTCCTAAGTATCACATTTCTCCTATTGATTCCAACCGAATGCAGTGTAAAAGTTATCATATTTTCGATCATTCACAACCGCGGGTTGGTGGGTTCACAAAAGTTCCCAAATTCAAATTTCTCTCATCCTTCCCTGCCATCTTCATGATTTTCCCAATACACATTTAAGTATGGTTTGATGCTAATAACTCATCATGTAGGTTCCATAAATATCTTCATTAATAAGCGAAGGGATCAAGGATATTTCCCATTAAACCAAATTAAAGCACGATTTTCCAAATATTATATTATTGCTATCTCTCTCAAGAGTTCATTTGAAGTATTATCTGGTTAAAATAACAATGTCATCAACCTATGGTAGTAGCAGATCGACAGTAGTTATGTGGTGATACTTTGAATATTTTTGGGTGTGAAAACCATAACTTCTAGTGGTCTAGAGTGTACTATTACTATTCATCTCCTTTTGCTAAAAACAAAGTGACCTGGACATCCAAAATTGCTCATGCAGGGTGTGTCCCTGAGGTTTTTGACTGCAAGGAATTGGTTGCATGGTGCGTTGAGAAATATGTATTGAGTTAGTGAATCATACAACGCCAGGATCGTTCCCACATCTCTCTTTCACTATAAATATTTTGTAAGACGTTGAATCTCCTTGAGCCAACACTTTCTTTCAAAGGAGAGGATTGCAGGGATTTCCTGAAAAGGAATGACAATGACCTGGACCCCTTTTCCGAGTTCTTGGAGAATCATGTGACTATCTCAGAAGACATTACCAGGACTCAGTTCAACTCATTTAAAAACCCCTTTCATGAAATTTCTTGGTTGTTTACCATGCTGACGAGCCAATAAATAACCTCCACCATTTCCCGAATGATTCTTTATATTTTATATTTTACAGTTAAAGAGAAAGCTATTTTTGATTGGGGAAAATTGATATCCATTGAAACATCCTCCCAATTATCACAGTAAAAAAAAGACAAGAAATTCTTCATGGATTTTTATTTGGTGTTTTTGATAGCATATTGCTGTCAATTTCCAAAATTGTCTATTTGTAAGAGGGTGAAATGTGAACTTGATCCAGTTACCTTTTGGTACCAATCATTGTGGAGTCACAAGGATTTTTTTCATTTTTATGAAGTTTACTATGATTTCGTTTCAGTCTTCAAAGGACTATTGTTTGGTAAAGATACCCCCAGAATATCCAACCAGGAAAATAAATTCTTGGATAAAATGGGGAAATTAGAGCAGATGAAAAATCATCATGTTATCAGGATTTTAAGATCCAAGGAAAATGTCTCTTTTCTTCCATGCCATCTATGTAATAAAACTTTTATCATGGAAGTAGCAAGGACGTATAATTTTTGGCTGCACTTTTTCCATGAAAAATGGAAAAAGAAATTCATACCCTTGCCTTGGAAAATTGGAGACTTTATATTCCAGAATATAAACAAAATCTATGAGTTTGTGAACCAATTCCATAATGTGAATCTGAAATATGTTGAGAAGATAAAGGGGTTTGACCCTAACGGAGTTTTCAGGAACATATGTTGACAACATGATTCAAAAATTCATTTATTCATATTGTTCTGAGTGAAGAAGAAGATAAAACATTATGTTCTCTTGCTCAAAATGTTGGTGACTTGGAAACAATACTTACTACTAATGATTTTTACAAGCATAAAGGAAAGGGTCCCAGCGAGAATAGCTCCTAGTCCTCGACTTTTACTCCTACAACTACCACATATCGGAGCAATGCTCCAATGACCCACCCAACCAGGAAAGTTACCAACAGTAGTTCCAGTGGTGGAGGAAAAAAGAATATCCCTCTGGGAAAAATTGAGAGCTCTCACAAGATTCCTCTGAGAAAAAAGAGGAAGAATGTCCTGCAAGAGGAAGAAGACCATCACATAGAACATGGCATAAAAAACTTCTCTTGAAGGGATGGAGCTTCAGGAAGGCATCGAGAAAATGTTTCCCACCATCAATCAGCTGGTAAATATGGCCCATCAGAATTCAACATTAGAAATCCTTGAGAATGAGACCTTCAATGAAGAAGAGTCATTTTCTCTTTAGAGCATTGACTTTGATAGGGAATCCAAGAAATTGATTATTGAAAAAGGTGATATGAAGAAAAAGAAAGGAAAATCTCATTCATAGCTTAACCTAAGATATATGCGGCCTTCCCTGATTTATAAAATTCACATAGAAATCGTGGATGCTCTAGATGACTCCATTGGTGGTGTTATCACTCTGTAAATATTTTTGGATGATAAACAAATGATAGAGGTAACCTTTTCAACCAACTTTGAGACCCGAAACTATCCTTTCAAATCTGTAAAGGTCTCTCTTGGGAGACATGGTCACAGTGCGGGATATACCTTTAAAGTTGTGGCTATAATTAAGACGATAAGATAATAAGTTCTGGTTTCATTGGTGTGAGATAGTAGGACCTTTGGATATGGAGTTAATTCAAGGGAATGATAGAAAAAAATGACTTGGTGACTTAGCTTGAGAGGATAAAGGCTAAGAGAGCAACAATATTCAGTTCAAAATTGTTGAGTGAGGCAGGGAGAAAACATTGAAAGCAACTCGGAGCACCGCTGAGGATGAATTTGGAGTTAACTTTTAGAGGAAATACATTTTGTCTAAATGGCACGAACAAGGGGTGTTGCACATCGAATCCACAGGTTCGAAAATTCATTCCGAGTTATACAAAAAGATATGAATAAAGAAAACATGAAGTACATATGCAAGAAAGGGAAAATAATACATCAAACTGCTACAGTTAGAATCTTTTCATCAAACTACAGGACTTTTTCACTAAGCTTCAAACGAACTCAAATTACATTGAATAGACGTTGTCTATACTGAATTTTTCCAACCAGCCTAGCTTACATCGAAAAGATCAAATATATAAATGAGGATGCCACTTGGGCTACCCTACTCTTCTAACTGCTATATCTACAAACTAGGAAACTAATTGTTTTGTGTTACAAAACTCTTTGCATGAAGTTTTCCAAAAATAGACAAGAAATACATTTGGTTACATCATGATTGTTTGTGATCTGCCACGTGGATTCGATTATCGATCAGGTATCATCATGGGGAATGATGTGTCAATTCTTTCCTTCGACCAACTATCTGGGTGGACAAGTGTTATTCATAGTCCCCTTGTATGCTGTAACAACTTTGCTTTTCTATCACACGCTCATTTACTGGGGGAAGTGTGCGGGAAAAGTGGTTGTAGAAAGTCACGACCGCTATTAAAATGGAAAAATGTCTTGGGTAATGTATCCTTCAAAATTGTCAATATTTTCCTTCTATTTTCGAATATAGGAACGAACGCAGATAATCTTGTTTCTTATGCTCACTGGCGAGAGATGTGCGGGATATCTCTTCGACTGCTTCACATTATATGGAGTGTTTGGCATACATTTCTTCTGACAACCATTATGCTTTGCGTAGCTGTACAATCATATTTTTCACCTCTCTAAGGTGTCTTTTGAACCATCCCACGTTCCCTTCATGAACTTGTGTTTCTGAAGATTTCATGGTCTTTGTCACCAACTTTTGTCTCAGCTCCTTGTTTTCTTGGTATAGTTCGGTGATGGCTAGCTTCGCTTGCTTCAGTTTTTGATATGTCTCGTGATTACTTGTACTTGCGACATCCATCCTCCTCATTCTACTCCCACTTTCTTGGCTAGTACCTTCCATAGGCTCCATGCATATGATGCGCATAAGTAATTGTTCAACAATTGGTCATGCGCGCGGCTCGTCTGAGATTCAAGTTTCCCCAGCTTCCTTGTTCTTCCTTCTTGTGCAGTTCCTCCCACTCCAAGTTTTGTGTGGTGTGATGTCGTCATTCCTGCAGGTAAAGGGAGAATCCCCCTTTTATCCTTGGGGRTGCCTGTTGTGAGTGAGAATGAATCTCAATCACTTTGGGGTTCAGATATGYTGATTATGCCACTTCRCACGCCTTATTTATTCTTTGAGAGGTCACCATGGAGMAAMTAGTATTTATCTTACATGCAGTGGATCCAACGAATGCCCAAGATGGAGAATTCGATCGACCTGGGCCTACGAGAAAACTTACAGACAAATCCTGAATATGATTTCGYGAGTAACATGGGTGCAGTACCTCTARGATTTATAACAAATAGGGCAGAAGGAGGAATCATGCCAAGGAACAGTGAATTCATGGYGACTATATGCTTTGAATCAAACCACATATTTTTCATAACACATCCCTACATGTAAGGTACAAGCGAAAAGGGATGCAGGGYATATGTGATGCGAACGTYGCGATTTTTCATTCCTTCAGCCTTCATGATGAACTGACAATAGTTACAAMAACTACCAACGTGACCTCCATTAACTACTTGACTYGACCTRGGGCATGTAGAGACTAACTTTGATAGTACCCGACTTTCTAGGAACAACATACCTGTACCATTCATGTATGTTTCAACTTTGACATCCCTTCCTRCTTCCAAGGGCYAAYCGACCACATGCTAGCTTCGACCCCTTMATTWCTATGTACYTGGTTTCATGTGTTTTGACACATGTGCTATAAYGTGAATGAAAACTGACTCTAATTGAAAGAAAAAATGGTGGTGCTAACAACTAGCTCCAACRGGGATGTTATCCTCCCTGCGAGGTAGAAAAGAACAGTAGACCAGGTGCCTTACCATTGGGCCTTATTTYGACTCTTCGACACTGTAATATGAAAAATGGGAYRCAACCTAAACCTATCGACATAGTTTCTAAATGACTCAACATGAAAYTCAGGGCCTTCACATTGGTCTTCAATTTTYTGCTGACCTATTGTCTTGACACAAAAAGAAAAYGACTAYTTACAATGAAAAATGACTTAAACAAAAATTGYTTCATCAGATAWTGTTTGAGGAACCTGTCGTTTACAGGCCCCCAGCCAACACACTCCCCATTTAGTCCCTCCATAAAATAAGCWTTGTATCTAGGATGTGCACCAATTCTGAATGGACCYRTCCATAGGTTATCAAACTTTTTGTGCTTTCYKTTGTCCTCATTTCTCACATCCCATSTCAACACCAGATCACCCAACTAAAAATCCTRTGGTTTGGAAYGCTTKTCAAATGCCTTATTCATATTTTCCTTGTGGAGATGTGATCGATTGTACACTTGTTCCCTCATATGTTGTGTGTGAACTAGMTGATTTGTTCTTATMTGCACGTCATTTGGCTCGGCCTCCTACTCTTGCAACACTATTCTGACGGGAAACCCCAGTGTGGTAGGGAAAATTGTGTCTAMGTCATATACAATCTRGAAAGGCAACATTGATATGGACTTCTTGGTGGTAACCTGATCTKCCCACAACACGTAGATAAGATTTTTATTCCAGGATATCTTATTGTCTCGAAGGAKCCTTTTGATGATCTAGGTTAGGCTTTTATTTGAGGATTCTRCTAACTAGMTTCCCTGTGGGTAGTACACCGTAGAATTCACCAAGGTTATATTGTAATCYAGACAAAAAATTTMCATYRTCTTAGACTTGAATGCRACTGCATTGTCTATTACGATATTGACRGGKCATCCCAACCTYGACAAGATGTTTGTCTACAGGAAYTGGATGATGACTGCGTTGSTAGCTTGCTTCGTGGGGATCACCTCTATCCATTTCGTGAAGTAGTCARTGGTCRTGAGTATCCATTTGTGTTGCGACGAGGATGGMAAATTTATTTCCCTTATGAAATCCAAACCCCATTGCATGAAYGGTGCCTYGACTRAGATCATATTTAGTGGCAGAGGTTGTATCTTTCTTCTCCCATCGAAAATMTGACATTCATGGCAGATGGAGACTTCTTTGTACATGTCTACGAAGATTGTAGGTCAATAGTAACCCRCCCTTAGGATTTTTTTCTYGGTGGTTTTCCAGTAATGGTGTCCCCCACAATTTCCCCTATGAAATTMTTTTGTGGCTCACTTCGCATCATTCTCCAGCAAACAGCTYAACAACATTCCCCCAGGATCTTTCCAGTAGAGTGAGTTGTCCAGGATGCATAACTTAACCTMTTTAATATTGAGAAATATGGCCTTAGTATTAGTTACACCCAGGTGGGGCCTGGATATTATTCAACACATAGATGATATCTACATACCATGGYGAATCGATGAACTCTTGTGACACTTGCGTAGTTGTTACTTCTTGAGGAATCTYTGATAGATCGACAATKAAATTTATTCCTACAKCATCACAGTCYGATTGCACCACTATMTTTGCAAAGCCYTGACCCTTAATTAGTTTCGTAGGATTGATCTCCACGTCATATTCYAGCATGRMTGCTATCCACTTACCTCTCCTTCCTTCGGGGTCGGGCTATGTYAGGATATCCTTTACTGAGTTGTTGGGCACATAAGCAATGACATGGGAATGAAAWATGTATGTCATGAACTCCTTCAAGGCTTTCACTAAAGCATATKCTCATTTTTCCATAATGTCATACCTTAGTGGAGCATTCGGCAGYGTCCTGCTGAAATAAGCTATAGGATTCTCAAAGTTTTATTCRTCTTTCTGTAACARCACGTCAACAATYGTATGATCTGAGAYGAATGAAAATAGRATGAAATCCTTTGTGAAATATGGATTGGATAGCACAAGTTCTCTAGTCAATGCCACCTTGATATATTCAAACGACTTCTTAGCCTYYGTGTTCCACTTGATTTCATTTCCCTTTCTAAKCATGGAGTTGATATGCTTTATAATCTCTTCCAAATTCAGGATGAATCTCCTCAAGAAGTTTACTTTTCCYAGGAAGGATTGCACTTCTTTTTTACTGCACGGAGTGCCAATCTTCAAGATTCCTTCAACCCTGTTGGGGTCTATCTTAATTCCMTCCTTTGAGATAATGTGTCCCAACAACTTCCCTTCTTCCACCCTRAAATGTGATTTCTTTGAATTTAGTGATATGTCGAACCTCCTACATTTCTGGAAAACGTTTTTCAKATGTTCAAGGTGTTGTTCGTTGGAGGAAGAGTATATCRTGATGTCATATAGATAGATYACAATGAACCTGTTCTTTTCATTAACAAACTTGATTTCCATTTCCCTTTGGAAAGTGGCTCCAACATTCATCAAGACGAAGGGCATATTGGTGTACATGAACRTTCCCCATGGAGTTTTGAAAGTTGTTTTTTCTCTATCATCTGGGTGGACCATGATTTGATTATACCTTGAAAAATCGTCCAACATGGAAATCTTCTRGGACCCCACCACCTTTTGTAGGATATAGTCCATTTTGGGAAGAGGGTAYTGATCCTTGAGGGACACTTTGTTTAAATTTTGGAATTCTACACAYARTCTTATMTCTCCTCTMTTCKTCCTTACGGGCACCAAATTAGCTACCCATTTCGAGAAATGCAAASAAACGATAATCTTARCATCGAAATGTTTCTTTACCTCTTTCTYGATCARYGGAAGTAACAAGGGGTTTATCCATMTCAGCTTYTGTTTGAAAGGTTTATGATATTCCTTGAGAGGGATAACATGCTGGATCACCTTAGTGWCATACAYCTTCAAATCARCATAGCTCCATGCAAAAAAATCRAGGAACTCCTTCATGAGATTGACCTAGTCTTGCTTGACTTTTGGGCTGATATTTTTTGATAATTTTATCAATTTCRGGTTCTCCTCAGTCCTGATGTTGCAGTATTYCACGTCCTCTTAGTTTGCAGTGATCTTGGGATTTTTATCCATATCATTTTTKTCAAACATCTTTTCCAGCGGCATTAACCCCTTCGGAATGATGTTATTCTTCAATTGTATTATGCCCCTTCCARCGATCTGGTTCTRGAAAGGGTYKTCATTACTACACACATCCACACTCCCATATTCATCACAACAACATTCATCATCAATGTTTATGTTAGCAAACTTGTCGCTCATMTGAAGATATCTTTCTACCTTCTTGTCATCCTCAAACACCTACCAGTATTTGATATTAGCAGGCACTATCAGCCTGTGTTTGACTTCAATCTCATAWTTTTTGTTTGGGAAGATGGGGATTTTAAAAACTAAGKTTGAGGTGGCTAACGCATCGACGATATGATTTTTCTCCCTTGGGATAGYACATATCTCATACTCTGAAAATTCCTTGAGTAGGTCTAGCRCCAAGTTCCTRTATGCTCTCARGCTAGGGTGATTTTTTTGATATATGCATTTAACCYGGTTTAAGACYAGTTCGRAGTCTCCACACACTACTATCCTCTTTGCRYCTAATTCTTTCAACACCTTCAGGCCCAGAATCAGTGCCTCATACTTGGTCATGTTGTTTGTGCATTC
>JZKD02S1723423.1:91786-121858 GCA_000966675.3 Picea glauca
GGGTTACCTATAYGCCGATACCCACTCCTTCSTTGTTAACAGTGTGATCGAAACTCATGTTCCATATTTCATTTTCTGCAYGGTCTTCAGGTTYGGCACACTCTACTTCTTTCCACATGGTTTCCTTATCTRTTGYCATGATGGTTGTTGACTCTTCCTCTTCAAAACTCAAGTCATTATAGAATATAGAAGAACCAACCTCAATGTCGATGGAATATATGGGGTGGTTGTTTGGTTGCGTTTTGTTTCTTATCATGTATCCCAGTAGAACTTCTCTGTACAACTGTTTGTTCCGGCCAAAGATAGGAATGGTGGAGTATGACATGTCCATTTGCAAGGTCCCCTTTAACTTCATAGCCAACAATCTGGACAACAACATGCAAAACTTAGGGGGTATGTTCACCACGACCACATCCATAACCATGTTCTTTGAAGGGATTTGAGCCAATGACATGACCAAGTTTTTGATGAGACCCAAGCACTTGATTTTCCTCGAATAAAAAGAGAAAAGATCCTTGTAGAGCCTGGTGATATCCAAACCCAATTCATCCATGATCACCTTTGGCATGAGGTTGTGAAATGGGATGGAATCCATCATGGCATTATGTAGTGTCATGTCATGAAAATTTAGACTGGCGTAGAACGAAGGTACGTCATCAGTATCACTTGTCTCCTCAACGTGCAGACCAAACAAAATAGCAAGGTGATCATCTTGGATATTCAAAGTATCGGGGGTCCCTCCCATTTTCATCATTTTAATAATATGTTCCCGATACTCTCCCTTTCTGATAAGTTCATTGAACGGGATAGAAATTTTGATTTTAGCCATTGCATGCTCAAAGTTAAAATGGGGACAAAATTTCTCTACCTCTTTTCCACTCACTTCTTAGATTTCTTCTGTAGTTTTCTCCAGGGCCTCTTCCTTTGAATTTTCCTTCTCCATCGCATCCTTGGTCACACTATCTGGCCTCGGTCGGGTTGTGGAAGGGGTGTCCATCAGAGGTTTCCTTACGATATTCATCTGCTAAGGCTCGGTGAACACTTCCTTTCTCATGAGGTTGTATATTTTCTGAAACTGCATGATGTTGTTTTGATATCCTTTTTTGAACTCTTTCATCTCCCAGGACAACGCATCATCATTTTCCCCAATCCATGCATCACCTGTCTCCAGCATAAAATCATTGTTTCTGCTCATGTACCGATCATGTTCTCTCTTTGTCAAAAACACGTGTGGCTTCTTGTCATTGCAAAAACTCATTTGTTCTTCGAACATCTAGTCAAAATATTCATCTGCGTATTTCTTTTGGAATGGAGGCCTTATCTATTGGTCACCTTGAACTCTTTTCTCCCTCTATCTGATATGAGGAGCTTGACCCCTGCTGAGGTTTTGATTCCTGGGCTAGGGGTCTTGCTATTCCCGAGCAGTGGGTCTGTTTCCCACAAACATATTCTCCATTATCTTCTCCATGGTTCTCATCATTAGGTCGAATTTGTCGTTTTTGAATCTCCACATTGATGGCTGTGCATCTCCTTGGGGATTCTTATCGCCTCTATTGAATCTATGTTTGATCTTCCCCGACACCATCATATTTACCTTGACTTCAATCACATTGATCATTATCGCATCTAGGTTTGTTGATATTCTTTCTCTCAACAGCAAAGTGAATTCATTGTCAAAGGAGCCAATGTATCGCAACTGCGCAGCCCCAGGTGGTGCATGGACTTCTGCTGGAATAGAGTTATAAACCTTCATGAAATGGGATGATAATTCTTGCACCGTATCCTTCGACACCTTCTTCATATTATTGTACTACGTCAACAACTGCAAGGGGTTCTTCTTGTCTCCTCATCTATTGATGAAATATGTTTCTCATTTTTGCATTTCATAGTCTACCTATTCTAGTTCGACGAAATTGTTGAGCCAATCCAGATTCTTCTGGGTTGAAACACTCCCTTCAACATCATAGAGCTTAATCCTCTGACTGTAATTTTGGGGAAAATCATGCAGTTGGGAGGGCAGAACAAGGGGGGATAATATGGTGGCCATGGCTCTAGGAGGGCTTAGTATTTGAGGGATATTAAATTATATCATGGATTGGAATCTCTTCTAGTTGAAAACTATCTCATCCAAGTTGGTTTCTGACTTGGACTTGAACAGGGTTTTCTCAAATAATTCGTCAAAATCAAGGTTTTCAATGCTTTGTGTGCCATATTTTTGTAAGGAGAGACTTCTATCTAGGTAATATAAAGGGTCCAATGCTTTCTCTCTAGTCATGCACAAAATTTTCTCGGGGTCGTACACAGGCTCTGTAGGGTTTGGGTTAGGATTTTATTTGGTATAGATCATCTTTGGAGCCAGGGTTCCTGAACTACGCTACTTGATTCTACTATTATTTTTTACTGGATTTGCCAGGGTAAAGGTTTCAGCTAGTAGAGATGTTTGTCCCTCTATTACCCTCAGGGGTAAAACTACAACATTAGTCTTTTTCCCAGGGAAAATCTATTCAATTTCATCCATCGCAACGATGCCAGAATGTTAGCACTCTGTAAATCTACTCCACTAATAAAAAAATGACAGAGGTAACTTTTTTAACCAACTTTGAGACCCGAAACTAGCCTTTCGAATATGGAGAGGGCTCTCTCAGGAGACACGGTCTCAGCACAGGATATGGCTGTAAAGTTGTGGCTAGAATTAACATGATCATATAATAAGTTCTAGTTTCATTGGCGTGAGATAGTAGGACCTTGGACTATGGAGTCAATTCAAGGGAATGATAGAAACAAATGACTCGGTGATTGAGCTTGAGAGGATAAAGGCTAAGTGAGCAACAGTCTTCAGTTCAAAATCGTTGAGTAAGATGGGGAGAAAACACAGAAAGAAAATCGGAACACCGCTAAGGATTAATTTAGAGTTAACTTTTAGAGGAAATACATTTTGTCTAAATGGCACAAACAAGGGGAACTGCACAGCGAATCCACAGGTTCAAAAATTCTTTCTGAGTTAGATAGAAAAAGATATGAATAAAGAAAAAAGGAAGTACATGCACAAGAAAGGGAAAACTATACATTCAACTTCTATAATTATAATCTTTTCATCAAACTACAAGACTTTTTCATTAATCTTCAAACAAACTCAAATTACATTCAATAGATGTTTTCCATACTAATTTTTTCCAACCAACTTGTCTTACATCGAAAAGATCAAATATATAAATGAGGGCATCGCTTGGGCTACCCTACTCTTCTAATTGTTATCTCTACAAACTAGGAAATTGACTGTTTTGTGTTACAAAACTCTTCGCATGACGTTTTAAAAAAATAGACAACAGATACATCTGGCTACATCATGATTGTTTGTGATCTACCACGAGGATTCGGTTATCGATCAGGTATCGTCATGGGGAATGATGTGTCAATGATTTCCTTCAACCAACTATTTGGGTGGAAAAGTGTTTGTCAGAGTCTCGTTGTCTACTATAACAACTTTTCTTTTCTATCGTGTGCTCATTTGTTGGGGGAAGTGTGCGCGGAAAGTGGCTGTAGATAGTCACAAACATTATTAAAATGGAAAAATGTCATGCACAATGTCTCCTTCAAAATTATCAATATTTTCCTTCTATTTGCGAATACATGAATGAACTCGGCTAATCTTGTTTCTTATGCTCGTTAGAGAGAGTTGTGCGGGCTATCTCTTCGGCTGCTTCACATTCTATGGAGTGTTTTTCATACCTTTCTTTCGACAGCCACTATGCTTCACACAACTGTACAATCATATCCTGTGCATCTTTGAGTTGTCTTTTGAGCCACGTCACATTCCTTTTGCGACCTTGTGTTGTTGATGCTTCTGTGGTCTTTGTCGCTAGTTGTTGTCTCAGCTCCCTATTTTCTTGGTACAGTTCGATGATGGCTAGCTTTTCTTGCTTCAACTATTGATATGTCTCTTGATTCCTTGTACTCGCGGCATCCATCCTCCTCGTTCTGCTCCCACTTTCTTGGCTAGTACCTTCCATAGGTTCTAGGTGGATGATGCACATAATTAATTGTTCAATTATTGGTCATGCATGTGGCTCATATGAGATTCAATTTTCCCCATCTTCATTTTTCTTCCTTCCTATGAAGTTCCTCCCACTCCAAGTTATGCGTGGTTTTATGTCGTCATTACTACGAGTAAAGGGAGAATCCCCATTTTATCCTTGGGGATGCCTGTTGTGAGTGAGAATGAATCCCAATCACTTTGGGGTTTAGGTTTGCCAATTCTGCCACTTCACGCACCCTTATTTATGATTTGAGAGGTCATCATGGTGCGACCAATATTTATCTTGCATGCAATGGATCCGACAAATGCCCAAGATGGATAATTCGATCAACCTGGGCCTACAAGAAAACTTATAGACAGAGCTTGAATCTGATTTCTTGAATAACATTGGTGCAAGACCTGTGGGATTTATAAAAAATCGGGCAGAAGGAGGAATCGTGCCAAGAAATAGTGAATTCATGGAGATTTGATGTTTTGAATCGAACCACATATTTTTCATAACACATCCCTGTGTGTAAGGTATAAGCGATAAGGGTTGTAGGGCATACGAGATGCGAATGTCATGATTTTTCATTCCTTCGACCTTCATGAACTGATAATAGTTACAACACCTTACAACGCAACCTACATTATCTACTTGACTCGACCTGGAGCCCGTACAGACTAACTTTGATAGGAGTCGACTTTCTGGGAACAACATACTCGTACCATTCATGTATGTTTCGACTCTGACATCCCTTCCCACTTCCAAGGGCCAAACAACCACTTGTTGAATTTGACCCCTTCATTGCTACGTACCTGATTTCACGTGTTTTGACACATGGGATATAACTCAACTGAAAACCGACTCTAATTGAAATAAAAAATGGCAGCGCTAGTAGGTGTTCTTGAAGTGGAAAACACGAAATTGAAACAAAGGATCAAGGAAGTGGAAGATGCCTTAATGCCTCTTCCACTTTTTATCTAGGACAATAGTCAGACCCACCACACTCGCTTCTAAATTTAAAGGATCTTCAAGCCTACTTACATCAGCGAGAAGCTATGTAGAAAGAAACATTAATAAAAGAATGGAATTAATCACAGAGGCATGGGAAATTTAAAAAAACATTGTTTCTTTTAGCTCGAGGGATCATGCCTTCCATGAGTATTTGCAAGCTGACTTGAAGAATGAATAAGGTTTTTAAATTGATGTTGTAATACCATTTGGAAACAAAGTTTCCAACATGACATAACTAAGGAGAAGAGAGGAGGATCTGCCCTCCCCAAGTCAGATACAACAGTTGAACACATGCTGGAAATAAAAGATAAAAAATGTGAATAATATTGTTCAAGCATGTAGCCAAGATATATCAAAGAGGGAATAATTTTTCAAGAGGCTCATGGAGATATAATTAACCAAAAATACTAACAAATTAAAATACCCCAAACTAATTCTCAACTCAATGTTCCTAACAAAATCAAAAGTTTGACGAACAAGTTGAGATTTTTAAAGGGTTGTGAGTTGAAAAGTTCTATGGTATACGTGAATATGATAAGGACAACATATACAATTGGCTAGTGGAATATTCCATGAAAAATTAGGACATTGAGGAAGAATTGCATGGTATTTCCCTTTATTTGAGAGACTAGGGGGGCAATTTGTTCAACATCAAAATCTGGCATGAGATAAATGTGGCACCAATGAAGAACTATATTGAAGAATGGTTCAAGAAAGAAATCGACAAATTCACCAACGAGGGGAAAGAAATAGTTGATATGGTTCCTATAACCATTAATCAAGACAATAAAAAGACACCAACAAGTAAGTAAAGACAAGAGACACCATCATAGTAAGCTTATGTTGATCAGATATTTCTTTCTTTATCAGTTTCTTCATCTAGTTACTCTGCTTCTTTGAATAGAAAGGTTTAACCAAAGTTTGATAACTTTTGTTTTCTTCTTTCCAGGTCTTGTTTTTGTTTTACCTCCCATAATCCTCCTTCTACACGCTTAATTCTTGTGTATATTTTCTTCATTGTCCGTGGGAGCCCCAATCCCAATATTTAAGACAAACGCATTTTAAATTTCAAAGAATATGTAACCGACTATATATTTTTAACTCTGAGTTTCGACTGTGCTTTGTAACTCTGAGTTTTTAGTACAAAGTATTTGAGATTGATATATCATTATCTCTATTTGAACTACCCATGTGTCCACTCTGTTAAAGTTCTCTTTCGCATGTGAATCATCTTCTTTTTTATTTTATGTGATCCGAAATTTGTATTTTAACTATGATGGATGCGAGGAAATTTTTATTATCTGCTTTAAATATATGAAGTGCGTGGTTCATGGTCATTTCTCAGAAACTTTCTCTAAATAGAAAACAAAAACATTTTCCTTTGATTTTTTCTTGCAATCTTTATATTTCTTTGATTACCTCGACAAACTTCTCCAAAGTCCCATATTCTGAAAATTTGCAGTCCTAAGAAAATATTAAAGAGGAGTACCACCTCTATCAAAACGCAAGGGGATTTATATCCTCGAGATGTTGTCATTTCGGTCCTAACAGAGTCAAGCATCAACACTTGTAAAACATGGTTATATCATCAATAATTCCAGTTTCTTGGACATTATTAGGATCTTTTAAATCCTTGATTACAACTTGGTGAGGTGAAAAATATATGGTTTTACGTTCACATGATTGATAGTTAGATACATTGATAAAAGGTTGCAAGAACGAATATGAATACATAATACATCATAGAAATGACCATTATCTACTTGAACTATTATGAAACTAAAACAGTAAGAGACGTATCATCACCAACAAATGTTTTTTTGGCATTACATACATTAAGATCAGAAATGATGGCTTTATCACTAGCCATATGGTAAGATGATCTAGAATCAATAAGCCACTCACCAGAAGAAGAATTAGAAGTTTCATTGAAGGAAAAACCATAAGTAGAAAGTGCATGTCCATGAGAAGAAGAAGAAGAAGAAGAAGAAGAAGAAGAATCAATACTGATATTGTGCTTCTTAATTGTTGTTTCTAAGGATTCCATATTTTTAAAACATTTAAACTCTAGATGGCCATATTTCCCACAAAATTTGCAATGTTTGTCAGTCTTCTTACCTTGGATTTTTCTCTTTTGTCACCATTAGGAGTACAAGTTGGCTAAGAGGGGTTGGGACCCTTGTTTTTCTTGTTGTTGTGGTGACAACATTGATTCTTGGGATTCTTGGATTTATCTTTTTGTTGTGCCACTAAGGTTTTATTTGATGTACCTATAGTGATGATCAATCCAAGTTGCACAAGGTTATCTTTCCCTTGAATAAGAGAATCACAAAAANCATGATGGTTGTTGACTCTTCCTCTTCAAAACTCAAGTCATTATAGAATATAGAAGAACCAACCTCAATGTCGATGGAATATATGGGGTGGTTGTTTGGTTGCGTTTTGTTTCTTATCATGTATCCCAGTAGAACTTCTCTGTACAACTGTTTGTTCCGGCCAAAGATAGGAATGGTGGAGTATGACATGTCCATTTGCAAGGTCCCCTTTAACTTCATAGCCAACAATCTGGACAACAACATGCAAAACTTAGGGGGTATGTTCACCACGACCACATCCATAACCATGTTCTTTGAAGGGATTTGAGCCAATGACATGACCAAGTTTTTGATGAGACCCAAGCACTTGATTTTCCTCGAATAAAAAGAGAAAAGATCCTTGTAGAGCCTGGTGATATCCAAACCCAATTCATCCATGATCACCTTTGGCATGAGGTTGTGAAATGGGATGGAATCCATCATGGCATTATGTAGTGTCATGTCATGAAAATTTAGACTGGCGTAGAACGAAGGTACGTCATCAGTATCACTTGTCTCCTCAACGTGCAGACCAAACAAAATAGCAAGGTGATCATCTTGGATATTCAAAGTATCGGGGGTCCCTCCCATTTTCATCATTTTAATAATATGTTCCCGATACTCTCCCTTTCTGATAAGTTCATTGAACGGGATAGAAATTTTGATTTTAGCCATTGCATGCTCAAAGTTAAAATGGGGACAAAATTTCTCTACCTCTTTTCCACTCACTTCTTAGATTTCTTCTGTAGTTTTCTCCAGGGCCTCTTCCTTTGAATTTTCCTTCTCCATCGCATCCTTGGTCACACTATCTGGCCTCGGTCGGGTTGTGGAAGGGGTGTCCATCAGAGGTTTCCTTACGATATTCATCTGCTAAGGCTCGGTGAACACTTCCTTTCTCATGAGGTTGTATATTTTCTGAAACTGCATGATGTTGTTTTGATATCCTTTTTTGAACTCTTTCATCTCCCAGGACAACGCATCATCATTTTCCCCAATCCATGCATCACCTGTCTCCAGCATAAAATCATTGTTTCTGCTCATGTACCGATCATGTTCTCTCTTTGTCAAAAACACGTGTGGCTTCTTGTCATTGCAAAAACTCATTTGTTCTTCGAACATCTAGTCAAAATATTCATCTGCGTATTTCTTTTGGAATGGAGGCCTTATCTATTGGTCACCTTGAACTCTTTTCTCCCTCTATCTGATATGAGGAGCTTGACCCCTGCTGAGGTTTTGATTCCTGGGCTAGGGGTCTTGCTATTCCCGAGCAGTGGGTCTGTTTCCCACAAACATATTCTCCATTATCTTCTCCATGGTTCTCATCATTAGGTCGAATTTGTCGTTTTTGAATCTCCACATTGATGGCTGTGCATCTCCTTGGGGATTCTTATCGCCTCTATTGAATCTATGTTTGATCTTCCCCGACACCATCATATTTACCTTGACTTCAATCACATTGATCATTATCGCATCTAGGTTTGTTGATATTCTTTCTCTCAACAGCAAAGTGAATTCATTGTCAAAGGAGCCAATGTATCGCAACTGCGCAGCCCCAGGTGGTGCATGGACTTCTGCTGGAATAGAGTTATAAACCTTCATGAAATGGGATGATAATTCTTGCACCGTATCCTTCGACACCTTCTTCATATTATTGTACTACGTCAACAACTGCAAGGGGTTCTTCTTGTCTCCTCATCTATTGATGAAATATGTTTCTCATTTTTGCATCTGCATAGTCTACCTATTCTAGTTCAACGAAATTGTTGAGCCAATCTAGATTCTTCTGGGTTGAAACACTCCCTTCAACATCATAGAGCTTAATCCTTGGACTGTAATTTTGGGGAAAATCATGCAGTTGGGAGGGCAGAACAAGGGGGGAGAATATGGTGGCCATGGCTCTAGGAGGGCTTAGTATTAGAGGGATATTATTTGATATCATGGATTGGAATCTCTTCTAGTTGAAAACTATCTCATCCAAGTTGGTTTCCGACTTGGACCTGAACAGGGTTTTCTCAAATAATTCGTCAAAATCAAGGTTTTCAATGCTTTGTGTGCCATATTTTTGTAAGGAAAGACTTCTATCTAGGTAATATAAAGGGTCCAATGCTTTCTCTCTAGTCATGCACAAAATTTTCTCGGGGTCGTACACAGGCTTTGTAGGGTTTGGGTTAGGATTTTCTTTGGTATAGATCATCTTTGGAGCCAGGGTTCCTAAACTACGCTACTTGATTCTACTATTATTTTTTACTGGAGTTGCCAGGGTAAAGGTTTCAGCTATTAGAGATGTTTGTCCCTCTATTACCCTCAGGGGTAAAACTACAACATTAGTCTTTTTCCTAGGGAAAATCTATTCAATTTCATCCATCGCAACGATGCCAGAATGTTAGCACTCTGTAAATCTACTCGACTGATAAAAAAACGACAGAGGTAAATTTTTTAACCAACTTTGAGACCTGAAACTAGCCTTTCAAATATGGAGAGGGCTCTCTCGGGAGACACAGTCTCAGCACAGGATATGGCTATAAAGTTGTGGCTAGACTTAACATGATCATATAATAAGTTATAGTTTCATTGGTGTGAGATAGTAGGACCTTGGACTATGGAGTCAATTCAAGGGAATGATAGAAACAAATGACTCAGTGATTGAGCTTGAGAGGATAAAGGCTAAGTGAGCAACAATCTTCAGTTCAAAATCGTTGAGTAAGATGGGGAGAAAACACAGAAAGAAAATCGGAACATCGCTAAGGATTAATTTAGAGTTAACTTTTAGAGGAAATACATTTTGTCTAAATGGCACAAACAAGGGGAACTGCACAGTGAATCCACAGGTTCAAAAATTCGTTCTGAGTTAGATAGAAAAAGATATGAATAAAGAAAAAAGGAAGTACATACACAAGAAAGGGAAAACTATACATTCAACTTCTATAATTATAATCTTTTCATCAAACTACAAGACTTTTTCATTAAGCTTCAAACAAACTCAAATTACATTCAATAGATGTTGTCTATACTAATTTTTTCCAACCAACTTGTCTTACATCGAAAAGATCAAATATATAAATGAGGGCATCACTTGGGCTACCCTACTCTTCTAATTGTTATCTCTACAAACTAGGAAATTGATTGTTTTGTGTTACAAAACTCTTTGCATGATGTTTTCAAAAAATAGACAACAAATACATCTGACTACATCATGATTGTTTGTGATCTGCCACAAGGATTCGATTATCGATCAGGTATCGTCATGGGGAATGATGTGTCAATGATTTCCTTCAACCAACTATTTGGGTGGAAAAGTGTTTGTCAGAGTCTTGTTGTCTACTATAACAACTTTGCTTTTCTATTGTGTGCTCATTTGTTGGGGGAAGTGTGTGAGGAAAGTGGTTGTAGACAGTCACAACCATTATTAAAATGGAAAAATGTCATGCACAATGTCTCCTTCAAAATTATCAATATTTTCCTTCTATTTGCGAATACAGGAATGAACTCGGCTAATCTTGTTTCTTCTGCTCGTTAGAGAGAGTTGTGCGGGCTATCTCTTCGGCTGCTTCACATTCTCTGGAGTGTTTTTCATACCTTTCTTCCGACAGCCACTATGCTTCACACAACTATACAATCATATCCTGTGCATCTTTGAGCTGTCTTTTGAGCCACGTCACGTTCCCTTTGCGACCTTGTGTTGTTGATGCTTCTGTGGTCTTTGTCGCTAGTTGTTGTCTCAGCTCCCTATTTTCTTGGTACAGTTCGATGATGGCTATCTTTTCTTGCTTCAACTATTGATATGTCTCTTGATTCCTTGTACTCGCGGCATCCATCCTCCTCGTTCTGCTCCCACTTTCTTGGCTAGTACCTTCCATAGGTTCTAGGTGGATGATGCACATAATTAATTGTTCAATTATTGGTCATGCATGTGGCTCATATGAGATTCAATTTTCCCCATCTTCATTTTTCTTCCTTCCTATGAAGTTCCTCCCACTCCAAGTTATGCGTGGTTTTATGTCGTCATTACTACGAGTAAAGGGAGAATCCCCATTTTATCCTTGGGGATGCCTGTTGTGAGTGAGAATGAATCCCAATCACTTTGGGGTTTAGGTTTGCCAATTCTGCCACTTCACGCACCCTTATTTATGATTTGAGAGGTCATCATGGTGCGACCAATATTTATCTTGCATGCAATGGATCCGACAAATGCCCAAGATGGATAATTCGATCAACCTGGGCCTACAAGAAAACTTATAGACAGAGCTTGAATCTGATTTCTTGAATAACATTGGTGCAAGACCTGTGGGATTTATAAAAAATCGGGCAGAAGGAGGAATCGTGCCAAGAAATAGTGAATTCATGGAGATTTGATGTTTTGAATCGAACCACATATTTTTCATAACACATCCCTGTGTGTAAGGTATAAGCGATAAGGGTTGTAGGGCATACGAGATGCGAATGTCATGATTTTTCATTCCTTCGACCTTCATGAACTGATAATAGTTACAACACCTTACAACGCAACCTACATTATCTACTTGACTCGACCTGGAGCCCGTACAGACTAACTTTGATAGGAGTCGACTTTCTGGGAACAACATACTCGTACCATTCATGTATGTTTCGACTCTGACATCCCTTCCCACTTCCAAGGGCCAAACAACCACTTGTTGAATTTGACCCCTTCATTGCTACGTACCTGATTTCACGTGTTTTGACACATGGGATATAACTCAACTGAAAACCGACTCTAATTGAAATAAAAAATGGCAGCGCTAGTAGGTGTTCTTGAAGTGGAAAACACGAAATTGAAACAAAGGATCAAGGAAGTGGAAGATGCCTTAATGCCTCTTCCACTTTTTATCTAGGACAATAGTCAGACCCACCACACTCGCTTCTAAATTTAAAGGATCTTCAAGCCTACTTACATCAGCGAGAAGCTATGTAGAAAGAAACATTAATAAAAGAATGGAATTAATCACAGAGGCATGGGAAATTTAAAAAAACATTGTTTCTTTTAGCTCGAGGGATCATGCCTTCCATGAGTATTTGCAAGCTGACTTGAAGAATGAATAAGGTTTTTAAATTGATGTTGTAATACCATTTGGAAACAAAGTTTCCAACATGACATAACTAAGGAGAAGAGAGGAGGATCTGCCCTCCCCAAGTCAGATACAACAGTTGAACACATGCTGGAAATAAAAGATAAAAAATGTGAATAATATTGTTCAAGCATGTAGCCAAGATATATCAAAGAGGGAATAATTTTTCAAGAGGCTCATGGAGATATAATTAACCAAAAATACTAACAAATTAAAATACCCCAAACTAATTCTCAACTCAATGTTCCTAACAAAATCAAAAGTTTGACGAACAAGTTGAGATTTTTAAAGGGTTGTGAGTTGAAAAGTTCTATGGTATACGTGAATATGATAAGGACAACATATACAATTGGCTAGTGGAATATTCCATGAAAAATTAGGACATTGAGGAAGAATTGCATGGTATTTCCCTTTATTTGAGAGACTAGGGGGGCAATTTGTTCAACATCAAAATCTGGCATGAGATAAATGTGGCACCAATGAAGAACTATATTGAAGAATGGTTCAAGAAAGAAATCGACAAATTCACCAACGAGGGGAAAGAAATAGTTGATATGGTTCCTATAACCATTAATCAAGACAATAAAAAGACACCAACAAGTAAGTAAAGACAAGAGACACCATCATAGTAAGCTTATGTTGATCAGATATTTCTTTCTTTATCAGTTTCTTCATCTAGTTACTCTGCTTCTTTGAATAGAAAGGTTTAACCAAAGTTTGATAACTTTTGTTTTCTTCTTTCCAGGTCTTGTTTTTGTTTTACCTCCCATAATCCTCCTTCTACACGCTTAATTCTTGTGTATATTTTCTTCATTGTCCGTGGGAGCCCCAATCCCAATATTTAAGACAAACGCATTTTAAATTTCAAAGAATATGTAACCGACTATATATTTTTAACTCTGAGTTTCGACTGTGCTTTGTAACTCTGAGTTTTTAGTACAAAGTATTTGAGATTGATATATCATTATCTCTATTTGAACTACCCATGTGTCCACTCTGTTAAAGTTCTCTTTCGCATGTGAATCATCTTCTTTTTTATTTTATGTGATCCGAAATTTGTATTTTAACTATGATGGATGCGAGGAAATTTTTATTATCTGCTTTAAATATATGAAGTGCGTGGTTCATGGTCATTTCTCAGAAACTTTCTCTAAATAGAAAACAAAAACATTTTCCTTTGATTTTTTCTTGCAATCTTTATATTTCTTTGATTACCTCGACAAACTTCTCCAAAGTCCCATATTCTGAAAATTTGCAGTCCTAAGAAAATATTAAAGAGGAGTACCACCTCTATCAAAACGCAAGGGGATTTATATCCTCGAGATGTTGTCATTTCGGTCCTAACAGAGTCAAGCATCAACACTTGTAAAACATGGTTATATCATCAATAATTCCAGTTTCTTGGACATTATTAGGATCTTTTAAATCCTTGATTACAACTTGGTGAGGTGAAAAATATATGGTTTTACGTTCACATGATTGATAGTTAGATACATTGATAAAAGGTTGCAAGAACGAATATGAATACATAATACATCATAGAAATGACCATTATCTACTTGAACTATTATGAAACTAAAACAGTAAGAGACGTATCATCACCAACAAATGTTTTTTTGGCATTACATACATTAAGATCAGAAATGATGGCTTTATCACTAGCCATATGGTAAGATGATCTAGAATCAATAAGCCACTCACCAGAAGAAGAATTAGAAGTTTCATTGAAGGAAAAACCATAAGTAGAAAGTGCATGTCCATGAGAAGAAGAAGAAGAAGAAGAAGAAGAAGAAGAATCAATACTGATATTGTGCTTCTTAATTGTTGTTTCTAAGGATTCCATATTTTTAAAACATTTAAACTCTAGATGGCCATATTTCCCACAAAATTTGCAATGTTTGTCAGTCTTCTTACCTTGGATTTTTCTCTTTTGTCACCATTAGGAGTACAAGTTGGCTAAGAGGGGTTGGGACCCTTGTTTTTCTTGTTGTTGTGGTGACAACATTGATTCTTGGGATTCTTGGATTTATCTTTTTGTTGTGCCACTAAGGTTTTATTTGATGTACCTATAGTGATGATCAATCCAAGTTGCACAAGGTTATCTTTCCCTTGAATAAGAGAATCACAAAAATAATCAATATATGGTTCTTTATAAGCACTCCCTAGAGCTTAAATGTTGGCATAAAAGGTATATACAAAGACAAAATATGCACTACCAAGATTAAAAAGAATAACATATATGCATCGGTCTTCATTCATATCTAATTTGTAGTATATACATAAAATTCAAATTGTTTTGAACTTAGATATATAATAATCAATGCAATGAAAATAATTGGGACTTAAACTCGTTAACTTATTTTCTAACTAGTGGGATCGAATAATATTGTGTTTACCAAAAATAACTTGAATCTTTTCCCAAGATTCATCGGGGGAATCAATTTTGTGAAGATGAAATGTTAAATCATGAGAGATGGAAATTTTAATTAGTCTGTAAGCTTTATCATTCTTATTAGCCCATTTTTCTTTATTTTCATCATCATTGGGTTCTTTTTCTTTTCCCAAGGTAATATGGTACAAACCTCTACTTCTTAGTACATCAAACCTCTACTTCTTAGTACATCATCCATATGGAATTTCCAAGAGAAGTAGTTAGTATTGGTAAGAAAAATATCATTGGGAGAAGACATACTAAATCATGTAGAGATTATGGTTTTAAAATATGGAACACATGGTATGGATGGAAATCTCTCGAAAAAAAAGGCATTTAAGAAAAAACAACACTGAAAACAAACTTTGGATGTGAAAGATATGCCCTTTCGAGAAAATGCATAAATGGTAACCAAATAGCCATGTGGAAATTAGAAGATAGTCCATGTGGTGATACTCCTCCTTATCTAACTTTTCCTATAAGTTCACTTTTAAATAAGTTTCTTACGAAGTGACCCACTTTTATAAAATACATGAGAATAACTTTTACAATGAAGTTACTTTCTAAATTAAATTTTCATGCTAAAAAGAGTAACTAAAAAGAATATTAAAGACATTTATAGTGTTTCACTTTGATAAATAAAGTGAAATGCACTTTAAAATCAATGCATCAAAGTTTTCAAAATTGTAACAAAAAATACACTTGAACTCAAGACCTCTTACTTAATAAAGAAAATTTCAACCAAGTGAGCTAGTGAAACACACATTATAATCTTAAGGAGGATGTGTGTTGTTGTTGTTGATGATGGCATTGAAGTGCGTGCTTAAATAATCTTATTTTCATGCATTTATACTCAAAATAAAATTTGCTTCTTGAAAACAATAAGGGTTAGATTTCAGTTAGCTTACTTAGAAAATGCAAGTTTTCCCTCTATTTATGATTTGTCGAGATTGCACAGAGTGCACAAAAAAGATCATACGCAGACAAGAAAACATTTATGTATTTGTTTATGAATTGTTGATATTTCACAAAGCATAGGGAAAATAGAATACACAGACTGAAAAGAGTAGCAACCCGCAAACAAAAAACAGAAAACCAAAACATTATCACTATGACTAAAATGACCATATATTGGGCAAGCATAAACCTTTTCAAGTGAAATGAAAAATGTTCCTATCTGAAATGAGCACTCTGGATGCAATGGAATAATTATCTTTCCCCAAAAATGTATGTGTTGAGACCCGAAATTGACATCCCCATTACCCTATTATACTCTTCACCTATACCTTTTTGGCCTACCTAAAGCTTGAGTGAATGACAAGAATGCTACCAATTGCCAGTAATAAGNCTTTTCTTGCTTCAACTATTGATATGTCTCTTGATTCCTTGTACTCGCGGCATCCATCCTCCTCGTTCTGCTCCCACTTTCTTGGCTAGTACCTTCCATAGGTTCTAGGTGGATGATGCACATAATTAATTGTTCAATTATTGGTCATGCATGTGGCTCATATGAGATTCAATTTTCCCCATCTTCATTTTTCTTCCTTCCTATGAAGTTCCTCCCACTCCAAGTTATGCGTGGTTTTATGTCGTCATTACTACGAGTAAAGGGAGAATCCCCATTTTATCCTTGGGGATGCCTGTTGTGAGTGAGAATGAATCCCAATCACTTTGGGGTTTAGGTTTGCCAATTCTGCCACTTCACGCACCCTTATTTATGATTTGAGAGGTCATCATGGTGCGACCAATATTTATCTTGCATGCAATGGATCCGACAAATGCCCAAGATGGATAATTCGATCAACCTGGGCCTACAAGAAAACTTATAGACAGAGCTTGAATCTGATTTCTTGAATAACATTGGTGCAAGACCTGTGGGATTTATAAAAAATCGGGCAGAAGGAGGAATCGTGCCAAGAAATAGTGAATTCATGGAGATTTGATGTTTTGAATCGAACCACATATTTTTCATAACACATCCCTGTGTGTAAGGTATAAGCGATAAGGGTTGTAGGGCATACGAGATGCGAATGTCATGATTTTTCATTCCTTCGACCTTCATGAACTGATAATAGTTACAACACCTTACAACGCAACCTACATTATCTACTTGACTCGACCTGGAGCCCGTACAGACTAACTTTGATAGGAGTCGACTTTCTGGGAACAACATACTCGTACCATTCATGTATGTTTCGACTCTGACATCCCTTCCCACTTCCAAGGGCCAAACAACCACTTGTTGAATTTGACCCCTTCATTGCTACGTACCTGATTTCACGTGTTTTGACACATGGGATATAACTCAACTGAAAACCGACTCTAATTGAAATAAAAAATGGCAGCGCTAGTAGGTGTTCTTGAAGTGGAAAACACGAAATTGAAACAAAGGATCAAGGAAGTGGAAGATGCCTTAATGCCTCTTCCACTTTTTATCTAGGACAATAGTCAGACCCACCACACTCGCTTCTAAATTTAAAGGATCTTCAAGCCTACTTACATCAGCGAGAAGCTATGTAGAAAGAAACATTAATAAAAGAATGGAATTAATCACAGAGGCATGGGAAATTTAAAAAAACATTGTTTCTTTTAGCTCGAGGGATCATGCCTTCCATGAGTATTTGCAAGCTGACTTGAAGAATGAATAAGGTTTTTAAATTGATGTTGTAATACCATTTGGAAACAAAGTTTCCAACATGACATAACTAAGGAGAAGAGAGGAGGATCTGCCCTCCCCAAGTCAGATACAACAGTTGAACACATGCTGGAAATAAAAGATAAAAAATGTGAATAATATTGTTCAAGCATGTAGCCAAGATATATCAAAGAGGGAATAATTTTTCAAGAGGCTCATGGAGATATAATTAACCAAAAATACTAACAAATTAAAATACCCCAAACTAATTCTCAACTCAATGTTCCTAAC
Organism: Picea glauca; assembly: GCA_000966675.3. Lineage (NCBI taxonomy): Eukaryota > Viridiplantae > Streptophyta > Pinopsida > Pinales > Pinaceae > Picea > Picea glauca. Next base: position 109,615 of record JZKD02S1723423.1, read on the forward strand.
AAAATCAAAAGTTTGACGAACAAGTTGAGATTTTTAAAGGGTTGTGAGTTGAAAAGTTCTATGGTATACGTGAATATGATAAGGACAACATATACAATTGGCTAGTGGAATATTCCATGAAAAATTAGGACATTGAGGAAGAATTGCATGGTATTTCCCTTTATTTGAGAGACTAGGGGGGCAATTTGTTCAACATCAAAATCTGGCATGAGATAAATGTGGCACCAATGAAGAACTATATTGAAGAATGGTTCAAGAAAGAAATCGACAAATTCACCAACGAGGGGAAAGAAATAGTTGATATGGTTCCTATAACCATTAATCAAGACAATAAAAAGACACCAACAAGTAAGTAAAGACAAGAGACACCATCATAGTAAGCTTATGTTGATCAGATATTTCTTTCTTTATCAGTTTCTTCATCTAGTTACTCTGCTTCTTTGAATAGAAAGGTTTAACCAAAGTTTGATAACTTTTGTTTTCTTCTTTCCAGGTCTTGTTTTTGTTTTACCTCCCATAATCCTCCTTCTACACGCTTAATTCTTGTGTATATTTTCTTCATTGTCCGTGGGAGCCCCAATCCCAATATTTAAGACAAACGCATTTTAAATTTCAAAGAATATGTAACCGACTATATATTTTTAACTCTGAGTTTCGACTGTGCTTTGTAACTCTGAGTTTTTAGTACAAAGTATTTGAGATTGATATATCATTATCTCTATTTGAACTACCCATGTGTCCACTCTGTTAAAGTTCTCTTTCGCATGTGAATCATCTTCTTTTTTATTTTATGTGATCCGAAATTTGTATTTTAACTATGATGGATGCGAGGAAATTTTTATTATCTGCTTTAAATATATGAAGTGCGTGGTTCATGGTCATTTCTCAGAAACTTTCTCTAAATAGAAAACAAAAACATTTTCCTTTGATTTTTTCTTGCAATCTTTATATTTCTTTGATTACCTCGACAAACTTCTCCAAAGTCCCATATTCTGAAAATTTGCAGTCCTAAGAAAATATTAAAGAGGAGTACCACCTCTATCAAAACGCAAGGGGATTTATATCCTCGAGATGTTGTCATTTCGGTCCTAACAGAGTCAAGCATCAACACTTGTAAAACATGGTTATATCATCAATAATTCCAGTTTCTTGGACATTATTAGGATCTTTTAAATCCTTGATTACAACTTGGTGAGGTGAAAAATATATGGTTTTACGTTCACATGATTGATAGTTAGATACATTGATAAAAGGTTGCAAGAACGAATATGAATACATAATACATCATAGAAATGACCATTATCTACTTGAACTATTATGAAACTAAAACAGTAAGAGACGTATCATCACCAACAAATGTTTTTTTGGCATTACATACATTAAGATCAGAAATGATGGCTTTATCACTAGCCATATGGTAAGATGATCTAGAATCAATAAGCCACTCACCAGAAGAAGAATTAGAAGTTTCATTGAAGGAAAAACCATAAGTAGAAAGTGCATGTCCATGAGAAGAAGAAGAAGAAGAAGAAGAAGAAGAAGAATCAATACTGATATTGTGCTTCTTAATTGTTGTTTCTAAGGATTCCATATTTTTAAAACATTTAAACTCTAGATGGCCATATTTCCCACAAAATTTGCAATGTTTGTCAGTCTTCTTACCTTGGATTTTTCTCTTTTGTCACCATTAGGAGTACAAGTTGGCTAAGAGGGGTTGGGACCCTTGTTTTTCTTGTTGTTGTGGTGACAACATTGATTCTTGGGATTCTTGGATTTATCTTTTTGTTGTGCCACTAAGGTTTTATTTGATGTACCTATAGTGATGATCAATCCAAGTTGCACAAGGTTATCTTTCCCTTGAATAAGAGAATCACAAAAAGAATCAATATATGGTTCTTTATAAGCACTCCCTAGAGCTTAAATGTTGGCATAAAAGGTATATACAAAGACAAAATATGCACTACCAAGATTAAAAAGAATAAAATATATGCATCGGTCTTCATTCATATCTAATTTGTAGTATATACATAAAATTCAAATTGTTTTGAACTTAGATATATAATAATCAATGCAATGAAAATAATTGGGACTTAAACTCATTAACTTATTTTCTAACTAGTGGGATCGAATAATATTGTGTTTACCAAAAAAAACTTGAATCTTTTCCCAAGATTCATTGGGGGAATCAATTTTGTGAAGATGAAATGTTAAATCATGAGAGATGGAAATTTTAATTAGTCTGCAAGCTTTATCATTCTTATTAGCCCATTTTTCTTTATTTTCATCATCATTGGGTCCTTTTTCTTTTCCCAAGGTAATATGGTACAAACCTCTACTTCTTAGTACATCAAACCTCTACTTCTTAGTACATCATCCATATGGGATTTCCAAGAGAAGTAGTTAGTATTGGTAAGAAAAATATCATTGGGAGAAGACATACTAAATCATGTAGAGATTATTGTTTTAAAATATGGAACACATGGTATGGATGGAAATCTCTCGAAAAAAAAGGCATTTAAGAAAAAACAACACTGAAAACAAACTTTGGATGTGAAAGATATGCCCTTTCGAGAAAATGCATAAATGGTAACCAAATAGCCATGTGGAAATTAGAAGATAGTCCATGTGGTGATACTCCTCCTTATCTAACTTTTCCTATAAGTTCACTTTTAAATAAGTTTCTTACGAAGTGACCCACTTTTATAAAATACATGAGAATAACTTTTACAATGAAGTTACTTTCTAAATTAAATTTTCATGCTAAAAAGAGTAACTAAAAAGAATATTAAAGACATTTATAGTGTTTCACTTTGATAAATAAAGTGAAATGCACTTTAAAATCAATGCATCAAAGTTTTCAAAATTGTAACAAAAAATACACTTGAACTCAAGACCTCTTACTTAATAAAGAAAATTTCAACCAAGTGAGCTAGTGAAACACACATTATAATCTTAAGGAGGATGTGTGTTGTTGTTGTTGATGATGGCATTGAAGTGCGTGCTTAAATAATCTTATTTTCATGCATTTATACTCAAAATAAAATTTGCTTCTTGAAAACAATAAGGGTTAGATTTCAGTTAGCTTACTTAGAAAATGCAAGTTTTCCCTCTATTTATGATTTGTCGAGATTGCACAGAGTGCACAAAAAAGATCATACGCAGACAAGAAAACATTTATGTATTTGTTTATGAATTGTTGATATTTCACAAAGCATAGGGAAAATAGAATACACAGACTGAAAAGAGTAGCAACCCGCAAACAAAAAACAGAAAACCAAAACATTATCACTATGACTAAAATGACCATATATTGGGCAAGCATAAACCTTTTCAAGTGAAATGAAAAATGTTCCTATCTGAAATGAGCACTCTGGATGCAATGGAATAATTATCTTTCCCCAAAAATGTATGTGTTGAGACCCGAAATTGACATCCCCATTACCCTATTATACTCTTCACCTATACCTTTTTGGCCTACCTAAAGCTTGAGTGAATGACAAGAATGCTACCAATTGCCAGTAATAAGGTCATAAGGTAAAGTATGGTTAATTCATGCATTTTGTGGTTTATTGAGTTAAGGAATTAAATATTTCATGTACTAATGCTCGATTTTTCATATGTGAATATTTGACCTCTAGATGTCTAGAATTCTTGTACCAGCTCAACTATTCGGTACCTGTGCACCAAGACTATTGTTGTTCGAATCTGATACCAAGCGCATCCAGTACTAAAATAGCATCTGTTGTGATCTGGTACCAACACGCACTGTTATGATCCGGTACCAATGGCTACACACTGTCATGATCCAGTACCACCTTTTGCGCACTGTCATGATCCGGTACCATCTACCTGTTACAACCAGTACTAATATGGAAGAACCTAGTGCACTAAGTTAAGTTATAGATCTCGCCTAAGCCAATTGGTGGATGTCTATTTGCTTTAGTAATGTTATGATAAGAATAGTTTGTTGATTGCCTCATCCTCATGCACTTCGTGTCATGAGGATGAAGCTAAAGATGTAACCGAATGATTGAACTTAACAACTAATTGATCTGCAAATCACTTCACCTCCTTGTGTTTCATGATTCAGACTATTAAATAGTCATGGAAAGGATGGTAGAGGTAGTAGGAGAGTTAGCATATTACTAATATGTAAAGCAGCGTATGATAGCACAGAACATATTTAGAGTGAAGATTAATAGAATGTCATTTTATCTCCATATTTTGATTATCCATGATTGAGTATGAGTTGAGTTGTTAACGAAAGTATGATTTCATGTTTTGAAATGTGAGTGAGATTAATGTGTGTGTCAAAATGAAGCTTCCTGTAGACTTCAATATCTGACTTATTGAAGCAGCAAGGGCCCACCACCCAAAAAAGGTTAGCCTCTTTGTAGATTAGCATTAGTATTTGTTTTCAGTAGTATAAACATTGAATCAGCTAAAGCTTTAACTCTATTAGATGATAGCAGTACAACTTAGATTAAGATTTACATTCTATAATTGCTTAGAGATATTTAATTGCTCTGTTTTTGCATATGCCCCGATTCTATTCTCATAAATTTGATTTCCTTGAGTGATCATAGATGTTGGAAGCAATATTCAAAACTAATTGGATAAGAACTAGTGAAGTTCATTGTGAACCACAACAGAACCAACATATTTACTATTGAACTACCCATGCTATGTTTTGTTGATTGATGTGTGATTTCCTTTCAAAAAGTGTGGATTGCATAGTTAGTTTTCTGGGTCAGATATCATAGTTGATCTATCAAACCAATTCCATCTCATACTTGTATGTTCCATAATGGAATAGATAGCCTCTCTGTGAAATACAACCAAAGTGCATTGCAGTTTGTTATTTTGATTTGTTTCCAGCATGCATAATCTAGTTTAATTCTATACTCGTGACATTATAAATTACCTTTCTTACTGGTGTCTTGTAACTCTGTTGATTACGAATCCCAAATTGATAATTAATGAGTTCATTATATTAGACATATAAGTAGCACAACATTTTGGCACCATTGTCGGGGAGTTGCAAACTGTAGGAAGTGATTTTTAGCTTAGATTGTTTGCATAAATTTTAATGTTTTTAAAAGGCTGCTTGAGGGAGGAAGATAAAAAGTTTAATACGTGAGTGAAGAGCCACGTGGCCACTAGAGTGGGGTTCTCCAAAGCCAGGTTGCCTTCTTACTTTCTAGATAGATTTAGGATTTCAATTCAGCTAAAGAATCAAATTTCCATTTTATGCATAGATATAGAGATAACAAGGGTAGATTTGTAAGATCCAAAGATTCAAAAACAAGCTACCCCACTAATCCAATTGACACTGGTGCAGGAAAAATTCCACCAACAGAAAATTCAAGGGGAGCTAGTGAGGCTCCATAAGGAGAACCTAAAATGGAAGAATCAGTATTGGGACAGGCAGAACATGAGTCTGGTGAACATTTAGGAGACACAGAAAATCTAGTTTCTGAACCATCCATCAGTAGAATGGAAGAAGAAGAAGGAAATGTAGCTACAGAGACTGAGACCTTTGGGTTTCCAATCTTGGATATTTCCAGAAATGTCAGCAAGAATAATATCCCACTATCATCGTTACCCACTTTCAGAGGTATGTCAACTGAAGATCCAGATTTATTTTTATTTGAGTTTGACATATTATGTAGAAGCTATAACTACTCAGATGATGCCCNGTTTTAAAATATGGAACACATGGTATGGATGGAAATCTCTCGAAAAAAAAGGCATTTAAGAAAAAACAACACTGAAAACAAACTTTGGATGTGAAAGATATGCCCTTTCGAGAAAATGCATAAATGGTAACCAAATAGCCATGTGGAAATTAGAAGATAGTCCATGTGGTGATACTCCTCCTTATCTAACTTTTCCTATAAGTTCACTTTTAAATAAGTTTCTTACGAAGTGACCCACTTTTATAAAATACATGAGAATAACTTTTACAATGAAGTTACTTTCTAAATTAAATTTTCATGCTAAAAAGAGTAACTAAAAAGAATATTAAAGACATTTATAGTGTTTCACTTTGATAAATAAAGTGAAATGCACTTTAAAATCAATGCATCAAAGTTTTCAAAATTGTAACAAAAAATACACTTGAACTCAAGACCTCTTACTTAATAAAGAAAATTTCAACCAAGTGAGCTAGTGAAACACACATTATAATCTTAAGGAGGATGTGTGTTGTTGTTGTTGATGATGGCATTGAAGTGCGTGCTTAAATAATCTTATTTTCATGCATTTATACTCAAAATAAAATTTGCTTCTTGAAAACAATAAGGGTTAGATTTCAGTTAGCTTACTTAGAAAATGCAAGTTTTCCCTCTATTTATGATTTGTCGAGATTGCACAGAGTGCACAAAAAAGATCATACGCAGACAAGAAAACATTTATGTATTTGTTTATGAATTGTTGATATTTCACAAAGCATAGGGAAAATAGAATACACAGACTGAAAAGAGTAGCAACCCGCAAACAAAAAACAGAAAACCAAAACATTATCACTATGACTAAAATGACCATATATTGGGCAAGCATAAACCTTTTCAAGTGAAATGAAAAATGTTCCTATCTGAAATGAGCACTCTGGATGCAATGGAATAATTATCTTTCCCCAAAAATGTATGTGTTGAGACCCGAAATTGACATCCCCATTACCCTATTATACTCTTCACCTATACCTTTTTGGCCTACCTAAAGCTTGAGTGAATGACAAGAATGCTACCAATTGCCAGTAATAAGGTCATAAGGTAAAGTATGGTTAATTCATGCATTTTGTGGTTTATTGAGTTAAGGAATTAAATATTTCATGTACTAATGCTCGATTTTTCATATGTGAATATTTGACCTCTAGATGTCTAGCATTCTTGTACCAGCTCAACTATCCGGTACTTGTGCACCAAGACTATTGTTGTTCGAATCTGATACCAAGCGCATCCGGTACTAAAATAGCATCTGTTGTGATCCGGTACCAACACGCACTGTTATGATCCGGTACCAATGGCTACACACTGTCATGATCCGGTACCACCTTTTGCGCACTGTCATGATCTGGTACCATCTACCTGTTACAATCCAGTACTAATATGGAAGAACCTAGTGCACTAAGTTAAGTTATAGATCTCGCCTAAGACAATTGGTGGATGTCTATTTGCTTTAGTAATGTTATGATAATAATAGTTTGTTGATTGCCTCATCCTCATGCACTTCGTGTCATGAGGATGAAGCTAAAGATGTAACCGAATGATTGAATTTAACAACTGATTGATCTGCAAATCACTTCACCTCCTTGTGTTTCATGATTCGGACTATTAAATAGTCATGGAAAGGATGGTAGAGGTAGTAAGAGAGTTAGCATATTACTAATATGTAAAGCAGTGTATGATAGCACAAAACATATTCAGATTGAAGATTAATAGAGTGTCATTTTATCTCCATATTTTGATTATCCATGATTGAGTATGAGTTGAGTTGTTAACAAAAGTATGATTTCATGTTTTGAAATGTGAGTGAGATTAATGTGTGTGTCAAAATGAAGCTTCCTGTAGACTTCAATATCTGACCTATTGAAGCAGCAAGGGCCCACCACCCAACAAAGGTTAGCCTCTTTGTAGATTAGCATTAGTATTTGTTTTCAGTAGTATAAACATTGAATCAGCTAAAGCTTTAACTCTATTAGATGATAGCAGTACAACTTAGATTAAGATTTACATTCTATAATTGCTTAGAGATATTTAATTGCTCTGTTTTTGCATATGCCCCGATTCTATTCTCATAAATTTGATTTCCTTGAGTGATCATAGATGTTGGAAGCAATAGTCAAAACTACTTGGATAAGAACTAGTGAAGTTCATTGTGAACCACAACAGAACCAACATATTTACTATTGAACTACCCATGCTATGTTTTGTTGATTGATGTGTGATTTCCTTTCAGAAAGTGTGGATTGCATAGTTAGTTTTCTGGGTCAGATATTATAGTTGATCTATCAAACCAATTCCATCTCATACTTGTATGTGCCATAATGGAATAGATAGCCTCTCTGTGAAATACAACCAAAGTGCATTGCAGTTTGTTATTTTGATTTGTTTCCAGCATGCATAATCTAGTTTAATTCTATACTCATGACATTATAAATTACCTTTCTTACTGGTGTCTTGTAACTTTGTTGATTACGAATCCCAAATTGATAATTAATGAGTTCATTATATTAGAAATATAAGTAGCACAACATTTTGGCGCCATTGTCGGGGAGTTGCAAACTGTAGGAAGTGATTTTTAGCTTAGATTGTTTGCATAAATTTTAATGTTTTTAAAAGGCTACTTGAGGGAGGAAGATAAAACGTTTAAGACATGAGTGAAGAGCCACGTGGCCACTAGAGTGGGGTTCTCCAAAGCCAGGTTGCCTTCTTACCTTCTAGATAGATTTAGGATTTCAATTCAGCTAAAGAATCAAATTTCCATTTTATGCATAGATATAGAGATAACAAGGGTAGATTTGTAAGATCCAAAGATTCAAAAACAAGTTGCCCCACTAATCCAATTGACATTGGTGCAGAAAAAATTCCACCAACAGAAAATTCAAGGGGAGCTAGTGAGGCTCCAGAAGGAGAACCTAAAATGGAAGAATCAATATTGGGACAGGCAGAACATGAGTCTGGTGAACATTTAGGAGACACAGAAAATCCAGTTTCTGAACCATCCATCAGTAGAATGGAAGAAGAAGAAGGAAATGTAGCTACAGAGACTGAGACCTTTGGGTTTCCAATCTTGGATATTTCCAGAAATGTCAGCATGAAGAATATCCCACTATCATCGTTACCCACTTTCAGAGGTATGTCAACTGAAGATCCAAATTTATTTTTATTTGAGTTTGACATATTATGTAGAAGCTATAACTACTCAGATGATGCCCAAAAACTTAAGCTTTTTCCTGCTACAATGAAAGATTCAGCCTTAATATGGTTCATGAGCTTAGGAGAAAATACAATCCTTTCTTGGGATCAAATGAAAGACACATTTTTATGAAAATACCAAGACTATTGTAAGGATAATGTTAAAAATGGAATTTTTAAAATGCAGCAAACAAAAGATGGAAGTCCTGAAGACTACTTAGAAATTTTCTTATACAACTATCAGAAATCAAAACTATTCACCACAGACCCAGCTATAGTAAGAACTGTATTCTTGAAAGGTCTTAGGGATGATTGCATAGAAATTTTAAACTTGTTGAGTTTAGGAGATGTACACCAAAAACCTTTTTCAAAAATTGCAGATTATTGTAGGATATACTCAAGAGGACAAGCCAAAATAGGAAAAGGACCAAGAGATCCTTTTAGCAGAAATACAAAACAAAGTTCATGGGCTGTCACCAGAACTAAGTTAGGAAACTTATTGGAGAAATTTAAAACAAACATATTGAGAACAATAAGTAACCAGTTAGATACTCTGAAACTGATAAAGAAACAAGAAGAAGATGCTCTAGTAATATTTTGTCATAGATGCCAAAAGAAGCACAACAACGAGAAATAATGCCCATTAAATGTCATAGAAATCTGCGGTCTGTGTACACTAGAACACCCCACATCTGAGTGTCCAACCTTACTTGAACTACAAGACATGTATAAAGGAGGAGGAGTCTCACAAGAACAACCATACCCTTCTAGAATACCTTGGAGAGATCAAAATCCCAATACATTTTATGATCCTAATACACAATATCAACAACAACAATGGGGTCCTTCCCTAATGACTTATCCACAATGGACACCTTAGCAAACTCAGCCTTGGAAACAAGGTTGGAGGGGACCTATGTATGAAAATCCCTCTTACCCTACATATCCACAGTACCCTACAAACATTTCCCAATTACTACCTGGATTCAACCCACCACAGATGCAAGCTTTACTCCCACCTCCTATACAACAACAATTTACAACCCCCTTGAATCCTAATTAGCAACAACAAGTATCTATAAATGCCAATCAACAACCACAAAACCAAGCTGCCCACAATCCTCCAAGACCAACAAAAATCCTTGTCCAGCCAATCCCTAACCCCAATAATCGACCCACCCACCCTGTGCAAAATACAAAAGTGCAAACCTTCCCCACCTATGAAATTCAACTACGATCGGGGAAAGTTGTAAACCAATCAGATCTTGTAGTAATAATTCAGGAAGAAAATGATAATCATTCCGAGGAAGAAAACACTCAAACCACCCCTATAGAAGAAGAGGCCTCTCCTCCTATCCCAATCACTTCTCATTCTGTACGATTACCCCAACAAATTAATCTCCCACCTTACCCATAAAGACTATTAGTGAAGAAACCTGACCCACCCTTGCACAGAGATATAGAATATGAATTACGAAATGTGTGCATAAAAATACCCCTGCTGCAAGCTATTAAGGATATCCCTATATACGCCAAAATTATAAGGGATCTTTGGATTAAGAAACTAGGAAGGAAGAAGAAGAAACCTCCTCTTATTCAGGTAGTGGGACAATTATCTGAATTTATTTATGAAATTCCATACAAATATAATGACCCTGGAAACCCAGTTGTCACTATTGAAATTAATGGTATTTCTCTACCAAACACACTCATTTATTTAGGTGAAGCTCTTAATGTGATGCCTTTTGACACTATGAAAAAGATCCAAATCAAACAGTTAAGACCAACCCAAACCATGATCGAGTTGGCAGATAAGTCAGTCATTAGCCCTGTAGGAAGTCTAGATGACGTCACAGTCACCCTAGTTTCTTGGGATATCCAGTAGACTTTTTAGTCATCTATTCTAAATCATCCTCCAAAATAGGAAACCCTATGGTTCTTGGCCTCCCTTGGCTGGCCACAAAAGATTCCTTTATCAGCTATCGGTCCGGTGAGATGACTATATCCAATGGCACACATAGCCAAAAACTCGTCCTCTTCCCTCCTGCCCAACCGGCACAGGAAATACATATTTGGTTAGAAAACCCTTATGGAGAGGAAGATTGCATCAGACCTCTATTAACACTTGAACAAGTAAGAGAAATACAAGAACAATCAGATGAACAAGTCTTAAGCTTATTTTTGGATGACACAAATTGCATTGAATACCCAAGGTCTTTTGCAGAATTGTCATAGATTTTTAGTTCCAAATTTCAACAAACTTGGCACCTTGATATCACTCAATTATACACTTTATCACCAGCCTCCTCAGATAAGGAAGAAACTACTGAACTTGTTGAGATTAGCCTAGGAAAACCTTTGTATATCAACTCTAGTTTGGAACTAGAACAAAAGACACAAGTGATTGAAATGCTCCAAAGACAATTTGATGCCTTTGCATGGGATTATGCAGACATGAAAGGCATTCACCCTGACAAATGCACACATCATATCTACACTAATGACCAAATCAGACCAGTCAGACAGCCTCAGCGAAGGATGAATCCAACCCTTAAAGATATTGTAAAATAGGAATTGCAAAAACTCCTCCGAGCCAATCTCATATACCCCATTTTAGATAGTTAATAGGTATCTCCACTTGTCATAGTTCCCAAGAAAAATGGTAATTGGAGGATATGTGTAGACTTCCGAGAGTTAAACAAAGCCACCCATAGGGATTACTTTCCCTTACCATTTATTGATCAGGTGTTGGATACCTTGTCTAAAAAGAAGTATTTTTCATTCTTGGATGGGTTTAGTGGTTACAACCAGATACAAATAGCACCCAAAGACCAAGAAAAGACCACTTTCACCTTCCCTTGGGGCACATATTCTTATAGGGTGCTCCCTTTCGTACTTTGCAATGCCCTAGCCACTTTTCAAAGAGTTGTCCCAGCCATTTTCTCTGACTTGACCAATGATTGTGTGGAAGTCTACATGGATGACTTTACAGTCCATGGACAAGATTTCCAGGAAGCATTGGCCAGTTTAGAAAAAGTCTTGATTAGGTGTAAGGAAACTAACCTTTCCTTAAGTAATGAAAAATAAAAAATGATGCTCACTGAAGGTATTGTTTTGGGACATCACATTTCCCGTTCTGGCATGAGAGTCGATCCGGAAAAAAATTATATTATCACACAAATCAGAATACCTTCCTCACAAAAGGAAGTCCATAGATTTTTAGGACATGCTGGCTACTATAGAAGATTCATTCTGAATTTTACAAGCCTAGCTACCCCTTTATTCAAATTATTATCTAAAGAAGCCGAATTTAAGTGGGATGATGA